>CM056051.1:527417476-527968449 GCA_029574335.1 Rana kukunoris
TATGTATTTATAAACAGGTTTCGCGTTCTGAAGAAAACTATGGGGCTGATTTACCAAGCCTGTGCGCCAAGACTCATGGTGCACAAGCAGGAGTAAACCTGTTTTTGACATTTACCAAAGAAACACGCTGCTAGTGCAGCGTGTTTCCTCATTTACTAAAGTGCCTAATGCGCCCAGAAGAGGGCGCACAGCACGCCAGTACAGAGCTGGCGTGCGGCATTTAGTAATGTAAACATCGGGGATTCGGGCGGGAGTTTATGAGGGGAGGGAGGGGGGTGATGCAGGGGAAGTGTAGTGACATGTGTTTCAACTTGTGTGGCGGGCCGATTTGAAAGGGAAAGTGACTTTTGGGACCGATCCCCGGGCGCTTGCAAAGTACGCTAGAACCTCGGAAGGTTCACTTGCATACTGGGCATGCGCAGAGGGAAAAATCGGAGCTCACCGCGCGCCTCTTCAGTACGCCGGGAAATCCTTGGTAAATACCAGGCGGCGGTAGCAGTGTTTGCACTGCCTGGAGCGGCGTACGGCAAGCTCCGAGCTGTTCTCGGGCTGCGCTGACACTGAAGGGGAACTCCGCGCCAAATTTTCAAATGTGAAACCGGCGCGGCTTCCCCCCCAGGGGGTACAATAGGCTCTCCGGCTTGGTCCGGAACGTGAGGGGTTAACCCACGCCAAAATCGGCGTGGGGTTCCCCCCCAGATCCGTACCAAGCCCTCATCCCAGGCATGCAGTCTGGCCGGACAGGAATGGGGGTGGGGACGAGCGAGCGGCCCCCCCCCTCCTGAGCCGTACCAGACCACATGCCCTCGACATGGGGGAGTGTGTGCTTTGGGGGAGGGGGGCGCTGCCCCCCCACCCCAAAGCACTCTTGTCCCCATGTCGATCGGGACAAGAGCCTCTTCCCGACAACCCTAGCCATTGGTTGTCGGGGTATGGGGCGGGAGCCAATCAGAATCTGGGAGCCCCGTTTAATAATGTGGCCCCCAGATTTCGGGCCCCACCCTATGTGAATGAGTATGGGGTACATCGTACCCCTACCCATTCACCTGGTGAAGGTGGTTTAACTTTGAGGGTCTTCTGCCGCCGCCCCCTTCGAATTTTTTCGGCCTGGACGGGGGTCGCACATCCCATCCAGGACTTGGACGTGGCGGGCTTCTCGTCGCTGTCTTCTGCCGCTGCCCCCTTCACCACGAAGCTCCGTGCTTGTTTGATGAGGGCAGCGGGCTTCCGTCGTCTTCTCCGGGGCGAGGGTCGTACATCCCACCCCGGATTTCGTCGCCGGCTTCTGCCTGGCTCCTACTAGGGGCCAGGCCTTCTTTTGCCGTCTTCCGCCGGAGGGCGCCACTCTCCGGGCTTCTCGACGTTGTCTTCCGCCGCGGGGCCAGGCCTTCTTCTTTGCCGCCCCCTTCGATTTTTTCGGCCTGGACGGGGGTCGCACATCCCATCCAGGACTTGGACGTGGCGGGCTTCTCGTCGCCGTCTTCTGCCGCTGCCCCCTTCACCACGAAGCTCCGTGCTTGTTTGATGAGGGCAGCGGGCTTCCGTCGTCTTCTCCGGGGCGAGGGTCGTACATCCCACCCCGGATTTCGTCGCCGTCTTCTGCCGCTGCCCCCTTCACCACGAAGCTCCGTGCTTGTTTGATGAGGGCAGCGGGCTTCCGTCGCAGTCTTCCGCCGCGGGGTGACACTCGCGGGCTTCTTCTTCCATTCGATGTTGACACGGCGAGGTCCGGCGCTGAAATGCCTTCTGAGCGGCGGGCAAGGACTTATATTGGCATTGGGCGTGGGCGTGGTTATGCCAACATGTGACCTTAACCCATGTGACAGTGATGTGACGTCACATCACTGTCACATGGGTTAAGGTCACATGTTGGCATAACCACGCCCACGCCCAATGCCAATATAAGTCCTTGCCCGCCGCTCAGAAGGCATTTCAGCGCCGGACCTCGCCGTGTCAACATCGAATGGAAGAAGAAGCCCGCGCGAGTGTCACCCCGCGGCGGAAGACTGCGACGGAAGCCCGCTGCCCTCATCAAACAAGCACGGAGCTTCGTGGTGAAGGGGGGCAGCGGCAGAAGACGGCGACGAAATCCGGGGTGGGATGTACGACCCTCGCCCCGGAGAAGACGACGGAAGCCCGCTGCCCTCATCAAACAAGCACGGAGCTTCGTGGTGAAGGGGGCAGCGGCAGAAGACGGCGACGAGAAGCCCGCCACGTCCAAGTCCTGGATGGGATGTGCGACCCCCGTCCAGGCCGAAAAAATCGAAGGGGGCGGCAAAGAAGAAGGCCTGGCCCCGCGGCGGAAGACAACGTCGAGAAGCCCGGAGAGTGGCGCCCTCCGGCGGAAGACGGCAAAAGAAGCCCTGGCCTGAGGAGCCAGGCAGAAGCGGAGGAGCCCGAGGTGGGGCGACACCCCCGTTGTTCTCCGCTGTTTTCGGCCGGCCCCCCCCGGATGTAAAAGAGCTTCATTTTGGGGGGGTGGGGGCACAGTCGAGCATGGCGGAGAGCATGGGTGGGTGTTTCCCCCCCCCGGCAGAAGACGGCTAGAAGACGAGAAGTGGCGACGCCCCCGTTGTTCTCCGCCATTCCCGCCGGCCCCCCCCGGATGTAAAAGAGCTTTGTTTGGGGTAGGGGGCCTGGCCGAACATGGCGGAGAGCATCGGTGGGGGTCTCGGCAGGCGGCCGGCGGAAGGTGACCCCGCGGCGAAAGACCGGCGGGAGGAGTGGCGCCCTCGGCGGGGACGGCGGAAGACCCTGGCCTCGGAGGAGCCAGGCAGGAGCGGAGGAGCCCGAGGTGGGGCGACACCCCCGTTGTTCTCCGCTGTTTTCGGCCGGCCCCCCCGGATGTAAAAGAGCTTCATTTTGGGGTGGGGGCACAGTCGAGCATGGCGGAGAGCATGGGTGGGTGTTTCCCCCCCCCGGCAGAAGACGGCTAGGACGAGAGGCCGAGGAGTGGCGACGCCCCCGTTGTTCTCGCCTTCCCGCCGCCCCCCCCCCGGATGTAAAAGAGCTTTGTTTGGGTAGGGGGCCTGGCCGACCATGGCGGAGAGCATCGGTGGGGGTCTCTCTCCCCGGCGGAAGGCGGCGGCGAAGGACGGGGGGGGGTAGGTGTACCCCCCGGCGGAAGGCGGCGGCGAAGACCGTGCGGGGCTGGAGCCCCCCCGGCAGAAAACGTCTGGAAGACCGAGGGGCTCCGCCCCCGTTGTTCTCTGCTTCTTTCGGCCGGCCCCCCCCGGATGTGAAAGAGCTTATTTTGGGGTGGGGGCCTGGCTGGACATGGCGGAGATCATCGGTGGGTGTCCCCCCCGGCAGAAGACGGCGAAGCCCGGGGCCCAATGGGCTGGTGGTGGGGGGTCCCGGCAGAAGACCCCCGGAGCTGACTAATAAATTATTTTTTTCTGTGTGTTTTTTTTTTTGTTTACACTTTTCCACCCGGTGAATGGGTAGGGGTACGATGTACCCCATACTCATTCACATAGGGTGGGGGGCCAGAATCTGGGGGCCCCCTTAATATAGGGGGCTCTCAGATTCTGATAAGCCCCCCGCCCGCATACCCCGACAACCAACGGCCAGGGTTGTCGGGAAGAGGCTCTTGTCCCTTTCGACATGGGGACAAGAGTGCTTTGGGGTGGGGGGGCAGTGCCCCCCTCCCCCACAGCACACACTCCCCCATGTCGAGGGCATGTGGTCTGGTACGGCTCAGGAGGGGGGGGGGCGCTCGCTCGTCCCCACCCCCATTCCTGTCCGGCCAGACTGCGTGCCTGGGAGAAGGGTTTGGTCTGGATCTGAGGGGGAAACCCCACGCCGTTTTTTTGGCGTGGGTTTAACCCCTTATGTTCCAGATCAAATCTAAGAGCCTGTTGTGCACCAGAAGGGGGACCCCCACGCCGTTTTTTTTTGGTAATTTGGGGTGGAGTTCCCCTTTATCCCGGTCCTGTCAGGGGGGGGGGGGAATGCCTGCTCGTCTGTCCCTACAATGTATGAACAGCGATCTGTCATTTCCCCTACACAGTCCCACCCCCTTTACAGTTAGAACACACCCAGGTAACATATTCAACCCCTTCCGCGCCCCTAGTGTTAACCCCTTCCCTGCCAGTGTCATTTTTATAGTAAGCAATGCATTGATATACCATTGCTCGCTACAAAAATGCCAAATCTCACAAAAATGTGTCCGCCACAATGTCGCATTAGACAGAAAAAACAAATGATAGCCACCATTACTAGTAAAACAAAAAATTATTCAAAAAAAAACCCATAAGACCAACCCCTACTTAGAACTTTTGCCCAAACCAATCAAACGCTTATTGTGATTTTTTGCAACCAAAAAGATGTCCAAGAATACTTATCGGCCTAAACTGAGGGCAAACATTTTTTGAATATATTTTGGGGGAGATTTATTATAGCAAACCGTAAAAAAGATGTTTTTTTAGTTACCAAATTGTCGCTATATTTTTGGGTCAAGCAAAAATAAGAAAAAACGCAGAGGTGATCAAATACCACCAACAAAAAAAAAAAATTGAATTTTTAGGGGGGGGGGGGGAGGATGAGGACGCCCAATTTTTTGGGGGGCCACGTCGCACAACCACGCAATTGTCAGTCAAAATGACGCGCAGTGTTGAAATGCAAAAAATGGCCCCGTCAGTGACCAGTAATATGCTCTGGGGCTCAAGTGGTTACAAATTAAGAATACACTAAAGTTAGCCCAATTTATGGCCATAATGTGAAAGATGATGTTACACCGAGTAAATAGATACCCAACATGTTACACTTTAATATTGCACACACTCATGGAATGGCGCCAAACTTCAGTACTTGAAAATACCCATAGGCAACGCTTTTTTATGTGTTTCAGGTTACCAGTTTAGATTTACAGAGGAGGTCTAGTGCTAAAAGTATTGCTCTCGCTCTAACGTACGCTATGATACCTCACATGTGGGGTTTGAACGGGGGTTCAATATGTGGGCGGGGCTTACACATTTAAGGCCCGCCCCATATATGGAAACATTCTTCAACCACACATGTGAGGTATCATAGCGTGCGTAACAGCAAGAGGAATATTTATAGCACTAGACCTCATCTGTAAATCTAAACTGGTAACCGGAAACAATAAAAATGCTGCTTGTTCGCTTCTGACTGCGAGCTACTAGGGACAGGGGCGTTTAAATTATTACTATTTAGGTTTGTTACGTAAAAAATTAAGACCTCCCGTTCAGCTTGTAAAGCATCACTTCATGGGGACCAAAAAAAAATTTAACACCTCTAATGCTTTCATCCGCCATTGCAGATTTGATTCTGGTACTGCATTTCGAGTGAACTGGGCATGCTCGAACAGTTAGAAAAAGAAGTTGGAAGTTTCATCCTGAAAATGACTTGCATCTTTCTGAGCATGCTCAGAAAGCTCTTTTTTTGGCTTAGTAATTTAAGGACATCCTTAACAGGTGTAAGCAGTTCCAAGTGCACACAAACTAGAGGCTGACATTTCTTCATGTGTTTCCAATTGGTTCATTAGCACACATGTTATAAAAAGCGTGGATACTGCACGTGTCAGCTGCCCCTCAGAGGGGGCAGATTTGCTGGCTGGAAGGAATGGCGGAGTGAAACAGAGATGTTTTGGAGCAAGTTTTGTATTTTTTGATGTTTTCTCTGCTACATAATTTTGCTAAATGTTTCTCAAGATGTTAATGACTAATGTTTTAATCCTGTGGGTCTATCCTGTTATTTCAAAAGCATGATTTATTTTCCAATGACTGTGAAATAAACGTTGGTCTTTTTTGTTTTTAGGTGTTTTTATATATTTTTGGTGTGTTTATTTGTAATTTTTTTTTTTGCTTTCCTTGTTTTGTGGACCAATAAAATTACTTTCAAATTTTGAAGTTTGTTTTGTGATATTTTTTTCATGCTATGGATTTCAACCGCTGCAGCTGAACTAGTTTGGGCCTAAACCATCAAGTGTGATTTGTCTCTAAGCTCTTTCCTGGTGTGTATGCATGAAATGTTTAGTCACCAGAAAAGGAAGGACAAAGCGGTAAGTATTGTTTCCTAGAACTGATGTCCAGACTGACTTTTTAAAGCACATGTGCAAGATGTAGGAAAAGCTGCAAACAGGGCCTGTTGGAGGGGGGGGGGGGGGGGTGGTGTGTTTTTTTTGGACAGGCTTGAAGTGCTGATTTACAGCGCTGTGCTTGAAACTAGCACAAGACAATCCTATTCTAATTGTGGGTTGTTTGAGGGAAGCCAATTGAGTGTTAGAACCCCTGCTAGTGTTTTTAGGTTGGGCTTTGTGTCCCTTTTCCTAAAATTGGCTTCACTTCCTGTCACACAGCTGAGGCGTAGGTTTAAACCCTACTGGTCTTTCTTCGTACGTTCTTCTCTGTCTACCATTCACAGTCAATCTAACTAGTGTCACATTAAGCAAATTGCACTGCAGTGTACACCCCAAATGATTAGTTACTTTGGGGTTTAGTAAAGGCAAAGCCGCTCTGCAGTAGAAGCGTAGGCAATGAAAATCAGAAGGGAAGCACTGATGGTTTTTACTTCCAATCCCGCCAAGTTTTGAGTTTTCTTCCTTGCTTGTCCACTTGTAGTGCAAAGTGGATTTGCCTTTAGTAAATGGACCCCAAGTCCAAGATTCCTACTAATTTGGGGTGTACACAGCAAAATGCCATTTCCAAAATGGGAAACTATTTATATTGATCTGTGTGTCCCCAACAAAACATTACTCAGGTGTTTCCCTCACTTCCTGTTTGGCTGTGTGGCAGGAAGTGAATGAATTAAGTAGAAAGTGACAACATTTGTGAGGTGTCTTTACCCTATCAGGGGTGCAGGCATCCCCAAAACAAACATGAAAATAGTTGATTTAACATTGGGTGGTGTTTGTGGGGGTCCCTAACACACATTCATACATATTAGCAACGCTGGATCGTGGCCTATTGGCATGGTTATATTTTCTTAAGCCTCTCAATAAAATGATCTGAAATTTTGGGGTTAAACTGGAACAATAATCATCACTTTTATTTTTTGGATTTCTTTCATTTTGGATAGAGTGGTGGGGGGGGGGGGGGTTAGAAGCTCTGTCAGTTTATTTTGTATTATCCCTGTCCGTTTGGGGAGATTGGCCTTCACTTCCTGCCCCATAGCCAAACAGGAAGTGATCGAAAAAGTAGGCAAATTAAGGGCCCCCCCAAGTCCCCCCCCACAGAACTTGTGTGTGTCCCCTGAAAATTCCTGGGTGGGTCATAAAAAAACAGGGTGTGGCCTTGACAGGAAGGGTGGGTCATTTTTCTATTAGGGGGGTGCCAAAATTTGGTCAGGCCTAGGGAAGCACAAAACCTAAATATCCTACTGCATATTAGGGCTTATTTAGACAGGATCCAATTTACAGCATGTTTTTAGATTGTGGGAGGAAACCCGCACAGGGAGAACATGCAAACTCCAGGCAGATAGTGTCACGGGCGGGATTCGAACCAGCAACCCTTTTGCTGCTAGGTGAACATGCTACACACTACGCTACTGTGCTGAACGAACATGATTGCAGCTGAAAGCATGAGATGTTTTTTTTTTACCAATTCCATGATTTCCAGCCTGGAGGACAGATGTGGGGTCTAATTGACCCCGCCTTTCTCTATAAAGAGGACCTGTCACACACTAGTCCTATTACAGGGATGTTTACATTCCTTGTAATAGGAAGAAAAGTGAAAAATAATACAAACAAAGGGACAAACAAGTGCAAAAAATTAAAATATTAAGTAAAAAAATAAAATAACAAAGGAATTTAAATGCTCCTGTCCCTAGTAGCTCGCACTCAGAAGCGAACACGCATGCAAGTCCCACCACATATGTAAACATCCTTCAAACCCCACATGTGAGGTATCATAGCGTGCGTTAGAGCGAGAGCAATAATGTTAGCACTAGACCTCCTCTGTAACTCAAAAGTGGTAACCTGAGAAAAAAAGTCAAGCGTTGCCTATGGAGATTTTTTATAACGAAGTTTAGCGCCATTCCATGAGTGTGCGCAATATGAAAGCGTGACAAGTTAGGTATCTATTTACTCGGTGTAACATCATCTTTTACCTTATCCCTAAAAATTGGCCTAGCTTTACTGCTTTCTTATTTTGTCATTCATGAAACAGGTTTTTTTTTTGGAAAGCCAAAAAAAAAAAAAAACGTTAGAAAATTTTTGGCACAAATACTGTTGGAAATGTGTCCGAAAAAATGGCCGCCACTTTATTCCCTAGGGTGTTTGTTAATAAAATATATATAATGTTTGGGGGTCCTGAGTAAGTTTCAAGGAAGAAAATATAATTGTTACATGAAGGAGAGAAGTGCCAGAATAGGCGCGGTATGGAAGTGGTTAAAGTGCACCAATAAAAGTGAAAAATTCCTTGAAATTTCGTACCATGGGGGGGGGGAGGCAATTAGGGGCGCCATCAGGAATTATGGGGCCCCTTACACAGCTTCAGGCATGGGCCCCCTGGAGCAGAGAATAGGGGGGGGGGGTGCCGCCTGATATTAAGAAGGGGGGGGGGCTGCCGCAATTTGATAAGCGGGGGGTTCCTTTACTAAAAAATACATATAGAAAAATATATATTAAAAAGGGTGGTAGCCATCCGGGGGCCCTGGGGACCACTGGGCCCTTTAATAAAAAGAAACTTCTGGGCTCTTTAATGAAAAAATAAATTACAATATCTACATATATAAAATAAATAAAAAAGGGGGTTGCCTTGGGAGCTCTGGGCCCTTTAATAAAAAATAACTACCAAAAATCTAAAAAAAAATAACATTGGGTGGGAGCTGTGGTGGCTCAACGTGAATGGCACTGCGCTGACAAGCCGTTCACCTCTGCAGCCAAGGGTTCGGATCCCGGTCTCGGCTACATATGAATTGAGTTTGGTGGTGTCAGCCCGGCTCCGGTGGGTGTGCTATGCAAGGTACGCCTGTGCTTAGTATGCCCACCCCCCCCCCCACAAAAAAAACACCACACTTGCACACACTTTGGCCATGAGGTCTCCTAAAATAAAGGGAGGCGAAGGACCTACAGGGCTGGCTGGGTGGGCTACACTCCTTCATAGGGGGAGTCCCTCTGTTTGGTCGGGCTGTGTAGCTGGGGGGTGAGTGCCACCCCCCCCCCCCCCCCCCCAAGTCCAGCTCCTCTCTCTCTCGACTTCACGCACAAAATACACTTTAAAAAGAAAATTAAAGTAAAAAGTAACAAACCTGGGGAAAATGTTTTAACATTTTTAGAAGCAAAAAGGTTGGGGGGCCCTCTGGGAGCTTTCAAAATTATATTTATATATATATATGTAAAAAATAACCAAAAAATATATCATATGTTTTTTTTTTTTTTTTTTTTGTAAAGGTGGGGGGTTGTCATCTGGAGCCCTGGGGATCTCCGGGCCACTGGGGACCAGGCCACTGGGGACCTCCAGACCCCTAAACCCAAACATTGGCCCTTTAATAACAACAAATTTGGGGGGTTGCACCCGGGGCCCTGGGGACCTCCAGACTGCAAAAAAATATTAAATTCCAAAAATTGGCCCTTTAATAAAAAATCCTACAAAAACCAACTAACAAATATATATACAAAAAAAAAAAGAGGGGGGTTACCATCTGGGGCGCTGGGGGGCCTCCAGGCATCTGGGCACCTCCGGACCCCCGGGCCCCTTACAGGTGTACAGGGCCGCCATCATGAATTTTGGGGCCCCTTACACAGCTTCAGGCATGGGCCCCCTGGAGCAGAGAACCGGGGGGGGGGGGTGCTGCCGCATGAAATTGAGAAGCGGGGGGGGGGGGTGGTGCCGCAAAATTGAGGAGCGGAGGGGGGCCCTTTACAAAAATTTTGACAGAAATAAGAAATAAAGAAAAATATATATAAAAAAGGGGGGTAGCCATCCGGGCCCTGGGGACCTCTGTGCTCTTTATCAAATAAAAATACAAAAGAGAGAAAATACATATATATATATTTTTTAAATATAACATTTATCGAAAAAAAGTTAAAAAACAAGGGGGTAGCCTTCCAGGGCCCTGGGGACCTCTGGGCCCTTTCCTTAAAAAAAAAATAAACAAATATATTAAAAAAATATATATTTTTTTTTAAATATATATATTTTATTTAAAAAAAAGGGCTTGCCATCTGGGGCCCTTAGTGGCCTCCGGGCCCCTGGGGACCTTCGGAGCCCTTAAACAAAAAAAAAAAAAAAAAAATAGTTTTTTTTTTGTTTTAGGGTGGTTCCCATCCGGGCCCCTGGGGGCCCCTGGGGACCCCCGGGCGGTGTAATGCCTGTACCCCCCTAATGGCGGCCCTGCAGGTGTACTGCCTGTACCCCCCTGATGGCGGCCCTGGGTGTAATGTCAGCATGTGAAAAAATGACATTCTGAAGGAAAAAAGCCATTTAAAACTGACTCGCGGCTATAATGAATTGTCAGCTCTTGGAATTTGCAGGAGAATTCATTCATTAAAAACACCAAAAAAAAAGCGTGGGGGTCCCCCCAAATTCAATAACCAGACCCTTTAGGTCTGGTATGGATATTAAGGGGAACCCCGCCATCAATTTTAAAAAAAAATGACGTGGGGTTCCCCCCAAATATCCATAACCAGACCCTTCAGGTCTGGTGTGGAATTTAAGGGGAACTCCACTCCAACTAAAAAAAAAAATGGCGTGGAGTCCCCCCTAAAATCCACACCAGACCCCTTATCCGAGCACGTTGACCTGGCCGGCCGCAGAAAAGAGGGGGGGACAGAGCGCGGCCCCCCCCCTCTCCTGAACCGCACCAGGCCACATGCCCTCAACATTGGGAGGGTGTTTTGGGGTGCCCCCCAAAACACCTTGTCCCCATGTTGATGAGGACAAGGGTCTCTTCCCCACAACCCTTGCCCGGTGGTTGTGGGGGTCTGCGGGCAGGAGGCTTATCGAAATCTGGAAGACCCCTTTAACAAAGGGGCCCCCCAGATCCCGGCCCCCCCCTGTGTGAAATGGTAATGGGGTACCTTGTACCTCTACCATTTCACGAGAAAAAAAATGTAAAGGGTTAAAAACGACAAGAGCCGGTTTTTGACAAGTCCTTTATTATCTTCTTTCTTCTTTCCTTCGGGTTTCTTCTTCCTCCTCCTTCTTCTTCCTCTGCTTCTGTCTTGGGTCTTCTATTCCCGCATCTTGCCCGGCGTGTTCTTCCATCTTCTTCCGCTGTCCTTCTCGTCCGCATCTTCTCTCTTCTTCTTCGCCGGAGGCGCCGCTTCCAATTGAAATCCCCGCTGTCTGCCGGACCACGCCCCCCCCCCTCTGACGCCTCGGGCAAGCTCTTAGGAGTGTGCTGCAAGTGCGTCAGAGGGGGGCGTGGTCACATGTCAGAGGGCGGCCAATTCAATTTGAAGCTCGTGCGCGGCTTTTTCTTTGCCAGAGTCGCCGCTTCCAATTGAATTGCCCGCTTTCTGGAACATGTGACCACGCCCCCCTCTGACGCACTGGCACCACACGGGGACTTTCCTAAGAGCTTGCCCGTGGCGTCAGAGGGGGGGGCGTGGTCCGGCAGACAGCGGGGATTTCAATTGGAAGCGGCCGCTCCGGCGAAGAAGAAGAAGAAGGAGAAGATGCGGACGAGAAGGACAGCGGAAGAAGATGGAAGAACACGCCGGGCAAGATGCGGGAATAGAAGACCCAAGACAGAAGCAGAGGAAGAAGAAGGAGGAGGAAGAAGAAACCCGAAGGAAAGAAGAAAGAAGATAATAAAGGACTTGTCAAAAACCGGCTCTTGTCGTTTTTTAACCCTTTACATTTTTTTTTTCTCGTGAAATGGTAGAGGTACAAGGTACCCCATTACCATTTCACACAGGGGGGGGGCCGGGATCTGGGGGGCCCCTTTGTTAAAGGGGTCTTCCAGATTTCGATAAGCCTCCTGCCCGCAGACCCCCACAACCACCGGGCAAGGGTTGTGGGGAAGAGACCCTTGTCCTCATCAACATGGGGACAAGGTGTTTTGGGGGGCACCCCAAAACACCCTCCCAATGTTGAGGGCATGTGGCCTGGTGCGGTTCAGGAGAGGGGGGGGGCCGCGCTCTGTCCCCCCTCTTTTCTGCGGCCGGCCAGGTCAACGTGCTCGGATAAGGGGTCTGGTGTGGATTTTAGGGGGGACTCCACGCCATTTTTTTTTTTTTGGGGTGGAGTTCCCCTTAAATTCCACACCAGACCCGAAGGGTCTGGTTATGGATATTTGGGGGGAACCCCACGTCATTTTTTTAATAAATTGACGGCGGGGTTCCCCTTAATATCCATATCAGACCTAAAGGGTCTGGTTCTTGAATTTGGGGGGACCCCCACGCTTTTTGATTTTGTTTTTTTTTATGAATGAATTATCCTGCAATTTCCAGGAGCTGACAATTCATTATTGCCGCGAGTCAGTTTTAAATGGCTTTTTTTTTATTATTTGTTTTTTTCAGAATGTCATTTTGTGCAAAGACATATTTCTAACCGCAGGAAAAGTGCGCTTTATTCACCTGCTGACATTCCCCCCCCCCCCCCCATGGTACGAAATTAAAAAAAAAATATTCAAATGACGTGGGGGTCCCCCCAAATATCCATAACCAGACCCTTCGGGTCTGGTGTGGAATTTAAGGGGAACTCCACCCCAAATTAAAAAAAAAATGGCGTGGAGTCCCCCCTAAAATCCACACCAGACCCCTTATCCGAGCACGTTGACCTGGCCGGCCGCAGAAAAGAGGGGGGGACAGAGCGCGGCCCCCCCCCTCTCCTGAACCGCACCAGACCACATGCCCTCAACATTGGGAGGGTGTTTTGGGGTGCCCCCCAAAACACCTTGTCCCCATGTTGATGAGGACAAGGGTCTCTTCCCCACAACCCTTGCCCGGTGGTTGTGGGGGTCTGCGGGCAGGAGGCTTATCGAAATCTGGAAGACCCCTTTAACAAAGGGGCCCCCCAGATCCCGCCCCCCCCCTGTGTGAAATGGTAATGGGGTACCTTGTACCTCTACCATTTCACGAGTAAAAAAAAGTGTCAGTGTAAAAAAAGACAAGAGCCGGTTTTTGACAAGTCCTTTATTATCTTCT
Source organism: Rana kukunoris (assembly GCA_029574335.1). Lineage (NCBI taxonomy): Eukaryota > Metazoa > Chordata > Amphibia > Anura > Ranidae > Rana > Rana kukunoris. Next base: position 527,430,534 of record CM056051.1, read on the forward strand.
TTCTTCTTTCCTTCGGGTTTCTTCTTCCTCCTCCTTCTTCTTCCTCTGCTTCTGTCTTGGGTCTTCTATTCCCGCATCTTGCCCGGCGTGTTCTTCCATCTTCTGTTCCTCCCGCTGTCCTTCTCGTCCGCATCTTCTCCTTCTTCTTCTTCTTCGCCGGAGCGGCCGCTTCCAATTGAAATCCCCGCTGTCTGCCGGACCACGCCCCCCCCCCTCTGACGCCACGGGCAAGCTCTTAGGAGTGTGCTGCAAGTGCGTCAGAGGGGGGCGTGGTCACATGTCAGAGGGCGGCCAATTCAATTTGAAGCTCGTGCGCGGCTTTTTCTTTGCCAGAGTCGCCGCTTCCAATTGAATTGCCCGCTTTCTGGAACATGTGACCACGCCCCCCTCTGACGCACTGGCACCACACGGGGACTTTCCTAAGAGCTTGCCCGTGGCGTCAGAGGGGGGGCGTGGTCCGGCAGAAAGCGGGGATTTCAATTGGAAGCGGCGCCTCCGGCGAAGAAGAAGAAGGAGAAGATGCGGACGAGAAGGACAGCGGGAGGAACAGAAGATGGAAGAACACGCCGGGCAAGATGCGGGAATAGAAGACCCAAGACAGAAGCAGAGGAAGAAGAAGGAGGAGGAAGAAGAAACCCGAAGAAAAGAAGAAAGAAGATAATAAAGGACTTGTCAAAAACCGGCTCTTGTCTTTTTTAACCCTTTACATTTTTTTTCTCGTGAAATGGTAGAGGTACAAGGTACCCCATTACCATTTCACACAGGGGGGGGGGCCGGGATCTGGGGGGCCCCTTTGTTAAAGGGGTCTTCCAGATTTCGATAAGCCTCCTGCCCGCAGACCCCCACAACCACCGGGCAAGGGTTGTGGGGAAGAGACCCTTGTCCTCATCAACATGGGGACAAGGTGTTTTGGGGGGCACCCCAAAACACCCTCCCAATGTTGAGGGCATGTGGCCTGGTGCGGTTCAGGAGAGGGGGGGGGCCGCGCTCTGTCCCCCCCTCTTTTCTGCGGCCGGCCAGGTCAACGTGCTCGGATAAGGGGTCTGGTGTGGATTTTAGGGGGGACTCCACGCCATTTTTTTTTTAAATTGACGGCGGGGTTCCCCTTAATATCCATACCAGACCTAAAGGGTCTGGTTATTGAATTTGGGGGGACCCCCACGTCATTTGAATAATTATTTTAAATTTCGTACCATGGGGGGGGGGGGGAATGTCAGCAGGTGAATAAAGCGCACTTTTCCTGCGGTTAGAAATATGTCTTTGCACAAAATGACATTCTGAAAAAAAAAAAAAAAAAAAAAGCCATTTAAAACTGACTCGCGGCAATAATGAATTGTCAGCTCTTGGAAATTGCAGGAGAATTCATTCATTAAAAAAAGGGAAAAATAAAGCGTGGGGGTCCCCCCAAATTCAATAACCAGACCCTTTAGGTCTGGTATGGATATTAAGGGGAACCCCGCCGTCAATTTATTAAAAAAATGACGTGGGGTTCCCCCCAAATATCCATAACCAGACCCTTCGGGTCTGGTGTGGAATTTAAGGGGAACTCCACCCCAAATGTAAAAAATAAATGGCGTGGAGTCCCCCCTAAAATCCACACCAGACCCCTTATCCGAGCACGTTGACCTGGCCGGCCGCAGAAAAGAGGGGGGGACAGAGCGCGGCCCCCCCCTCTCCTGAACCGCACCAGGCCACATGCCCTCAACATTGGGAGGGTGTTTTGGGGTGCCCCCAAAACACCTTGTCCCCATGTTGATGAGGACAAGGGTCTCTTCCCCACAACCCTTGCCCGGTGGTTGTGGGGGTCTGCGGGCAGGAAGCTTATCGAAATCTGGAAGACCCCTTTAACAAAGGGGCCCCCAGATCCCGGCCCCCCCCTATGTGAAATGGTAATGGGGTACCTTGTACCTCTACCATTTCACGAGTAAAAAAAATGTAAAGGGTTAAAAAAGACAAGAGCCGGTTTTTGACAAGTCCTTTATTATCTTCTTTCTTCTTTCCTTCGGGTTTCTTCTTCCTCCTCCTTCTTCTTCCTCTGCTTCTGTCTTGGGTCTTCTATTCCCGCATCTTGACTGGCGTGTTCTTCCATCTTCTTCCGCTGTCCTTCTCGTCCGCATCTTCTCCTTCTTCTTCTTCGCCGGAGCGGCCGCTTCCAATTGAAATCCCCGCTGTCTGCCGGACCACGCCCCCCCCCTCTGACGCCACGGGCAAGCTCTTAGGAAAGTCCCCGTGTGGTGCCAGTGCGTCAGAGGGGGGGCGTGTTCACATGTTCCAGAAAGCGGGCAATTCAATTGGAAGCGGCGACTCTGGCAAAGAAAAAGCCGCGCACGAGCTTCAAATTGAATTGGCCGCCCTCTGACATGTGACCACGCCCCCCTCGGACGCACTTGCAGCACACTCCTAAGAGCTTGCCCGTGGCGTCAGAGGGGGGGGCGTGGTCCGGCAGACAGCGGGGATTTCAATTGGAAGCGGCGCCTCCGGCGAAGAAGAAGAAGGAGAAGAAGATGCGGACGAGAAGGACAGCGGAAGAAGATGGAAGAACACGCCGGGCAAGATGCGGGAATAGAAGACCCAAGACAGAAGCAGAGGAAGAAGAAGGAGGAGGAAGAAGAAACCCGAAGAAAAGAAGAAAGAAGATAATAAAGGACTTGTCAAAAACCGGCTCTTGTCTTTTTTAACCCTTTACATTTTTTTTCTCGTGAAATGGTAGAGGTACAAGGTACCCCATTACCATTTCACACAGGGGGGGGGGCCGGGATCTGGGGGGCCCCTTTGTTAAAGGGGTCTTCCAGATTTCGATAAGCCTCCTGCCCGCAGACCCCCACAACCACCGGGCAAGGGTTGTGGGGAAGAGACCCTTGTCCTCATCAACATGGGGACAAGGTGTTTTGGGGGGCACCCCAAAACACCCTCCCAATGTTGAGGGCATGTGGCCTGGTGCGGTTCAGGAGAGGGGGGGGGCCGCGCTCTGTCCCCCCTCTTTTCTGCGGCCGGCCAGGTCAACGTGCTCGGATAAGGGGTCTGGTGTGGATTTTAGGGGGGACTCCACGCCATTTTTTTTTTAATTTGGAGTGGAGTTCCCCTTAAATTCCACACCAGACCCGAAGGGTCTGGTTATGGATATTTGGGGGGAACCCCACGTCATTTTTTTTTTAAATTGACGGCGGGGTTCCCCTTAATATCCATACCAGACCTAAAGGGTCTGGTTATTGAATTTGGGGGGACCCCCACACTTTTTTTTTCCTTTTTTTAATGAATGAATTCTCCTGCAATTGCCGGGAGCCGACAATTCATTATAGCCGCGAGTCAGTTTTAAATGGCTTTTTTCCTTTGAAAAATGACATTTTGTGCAGAGACAGTTCTAACCACGGGAAACATGCGCTTTTTCACATGCTGACATTAGAGACCCCCATAGTACGAAATTTAAAGGAAAATTACACTTTTATTATTGCACTTTTAGCATTATTAAAATCACTGCTCCCGAAAAAACGGCCGTTTTAAAAAATAAAAAAAGCATTGGTACATGTCCCCTGGGGCAGGACTGAGGTCCCCAAACACTTTTTAGGACAAAACTTGCAGATTAGCCTTTAAAATTCACTATTAAGATTTCCCCCATAGACTTATACAGGGAGTTCGGCGGCGGCTTTAGTTATCAATCACATCGCGCTGCTGCTGCCGCCGGTTCATGCGCCTAATTAGGGATTCATCCAGCGCACTAATTAAGGCATGTACCGGCGCAGCGCAGATTCATTAGTAAATCAGCCCCAATGTATTGGATTATGGCTAAGCAAGTTATACCTTTTTTTCATGTTGGATAAAAAGAAGGGTGTGGATGCCGAAGGCATCTGGAAGTTTAAAAAATGCAGGATGTTGATTAATAATTAGCCTCTGCCACGATGATGTAAGACTTGGAGACAGTGAATGAGCGTTGAGCTGAATAGTCTCTCTCTTCTGAAGTGGCGGAGTGAAACAGAGATGTTTTGGAGCAAGTTTTTTTTTTTTGATGTGTTGTCTGCTGCATAATTTTGCTAAATGTTTCTCAAGATGTTAATGACTAATGTTTTAATCCTGTGGGTCTATCCTGTTATTTCAAAAGCATGATTTATTTTCCAATGACTGTGAAATAAACGTTGGTCTTTTTTTATTTTATTTTTTTATTTTATTTTTTGGTGTGTTTATTTGTAATTGTTTGTTTTGCTTTCCTTGTTTTGTGGACCAATAAAATTACTTTCAAATTTTGAAGTTTGTTTTGTGATATTTTTTTCATGCTAGGGATTTTAACCGCTGCAGCTGAAATAGTTTGGGCCTAAACCATCAAGTGTGATTTGTCTCTAAGCTCTTTCCTGGTGTGTGTGCATGAAATGCTTATTCACCAGAAAAGGAAGGACAAAGCGGTAAGTATTGTTTCCTAGAACTGATGTCCAGACTGACTTTTTAAAGCACATGTGCAAGATGTAGGAAAAGCTGCAAACATGGCCTGTTGGAGGGGGGGGGGTGGTGTATTGGTGGACAGGCTTGAAGTGCTGATTTACAGCGCTGTGCTTGAAACTAGCACAAGACAATCCTATTCTAATTGTGGGTTGTTTGAGGGAAGCCAATTGAGTGTTAGAACCCCTGCTAGTGTTTTTAGGTTGGGCTTTGTGTCCCTTTTCTTAAAATTGGCTTCACTTCCTGTCACACAGCTGAACAGGAAGTGAGGTTAAAACCCTACCAATGGTCTTTTCTAGGGACACAGGTCAATCTAACTAGTGTCACCATTAAGCAAATTGCACTGCAGTGTACACCCCAAATTATTAGTTATTTTGGGGTTTAGTAAAGGCAAAGCCGCTCTGCAGTAGAAGCGTAGGCAATGAAAATCAGAAGGGAAGCACTGATGGTTTTTACTTCCAATCCTGCCAAGTTTTTATTTTTCTTCCTTGCTTGTCCACTTGTAGTGCAAAGTGGATTTGCCTTTAGTAAATGGACCCCAAAGTCCAAGATCCCTACTAATTTGGGGTGTACACAGCAAAATGCCATTTCCAAAATGGGAAACTATTTAGAGTGATCTGTGTGTCCCCAACAAAACATTACTCAGGTTTTTTCCCTCACTTCCTGTTTGGCTATGTGGCAGGAAGTGAATGAATTAAGTAGAAAGTGACAACATTTGTGAGGTGTCTTTACCCTATCAGGGGTGCAGGCATCCCCATAACAAACAAGAACATTTTTGATTTAACATTGGGTGGTGTTTGTGGGGGTCCCTAACACACATTCATACATATTAGCAACGCTGGATCCTGGCCTATTGGCATGGTTATATTTTCTGAAGCCTCTCAATAAAATGATCTGAAATGTGGGGTTAAACTGGAACTAGAATCATCACTTTTATTATTTTGTTTTCTTTCATTTTGGATAGAGTTGGGGGGGGGGGGAAGCTCTGTCAGTTTATTTTGTATTATCATTGTCCGTTTGGGGAGATTGGCCTTCACTTCCTGCCCCATAGCCAAACAGGAAGTGATCGAAAAACTAGGCAAATTAAGGGCCCCCCCAGGTCCCCCCCCCACAGAACTTGTGTGTGTCCCCTGAAAATTCTTGGGTGGGTCATAAAAAAACAGGGTGTGGCCTTGACAGGAAGGGTGGGTCATTTTTCTATTAGGGGGTGCCAAAATTTGGTCAGGCCTAGGGCAGCACAAAACCTAAATATCCTACTGCATATTAGGGCTTATTTAGACAGGATCCAATTTACAGCATGTTTTTAGATTGTGGGAGGAAACCCGCACAGGGAGAACATGCAAACTCCAGGCAGATAGTGTCACGGGCGGGATTCGAACCAGCAACCCTTTTGCTGCTAGGTGAACATGCTACACACTACACCACTGTGCTGAATGAACATGATCGCAGCTGAAAGCATGAGATGTTTATTTTTTATTTTTTTCCAAATCCATGCTTTCCAGCCTGGAGGACAGATGTGGGGTCTAATTGACCCCGCCTTTCTCTATAAAGAGGACCTGTCACACACTAGTCCTATTATAAGGGATGTTTACATTCCTTGTAATAGAAATAAAAGTGAAAAATAATACAAAAAAAGGGACAAACAAGTGCAAAAATGAAAATATTAAGTAAAAAATAAATAAAAAACGTAATTTAAATGCTCCTGTCCCTAGTAGCTCGCACTCAGAAGCGAACACGCATGCAAGTCCCACCCACATATGTAAACATCCTTCAAACCCCACATGTGAGGTAGCATAGCGTGCGTTAGAGTGAGAGCAATAATTTTAGCACTAGACCTCCTCTGTAACTCAAAACTGGTAACCTGTGAAAAAAAGTCTTGCGTCGCCTATGTAGATTTTTAATAACGAAGTTTAGCGCCATTCCATGAGTGTGCGCAATATGAAAGCGTGACAAGTTAGGTATCTATTTACTCGGTGTAGCATCATCTTTTACCTTATCCCTACAAATTGGGCTAGCTTTACTGCTTTCTTATTTTGTCATTCATGAAACAGGTTTTTTTATGAAAGGCAAAAAAAAATAAAAAAGTTTATACATTTTTGGCGCAAATACCGTTGGAAATTTGTAAGAAAAAATGGCCGCCACTTTATTCCCTAGGGTGTTTGTTAATAAAATATATATAATGTTTGGGGGTCCTGAGTAATTTTCAAGGAAGAAAATATAATTGGTACATGAAGGAGAGAAGTGCCAGAATATGCGCGGTATGGAAGTGGTTAAAGTGCAACAATAAAAGTGAAAAATTCCTTTAAATTTCGTACCATGGGGGGGGGGGGAATCAGGGCCGCCATCAGGAATTATGGGGCCCCTTACACAGCTTCAGGCATGGGCCCCCTGGAGCAGAGAATGGGGGGGGGGGTGCTGCCGCCTGAAATTGAAAAGGGGGGGGCTGCCGCAATTTGATAAGTGGGGGGTTCCTTTACAAAAAAATAAATATATTAAAATATATATTAAAAAAAGGGTGGTAGCCATCTGGGGGCCCTGGGGACCTCTGGGCCCTTTAATAAAAATAAACCTCTGGGCCCTTTAATGTTAAAAAAATCATAATATCTATATATATATCGTAAAAAAAAGGTGGGTTGCCTTGTGAGCTCTGGGCCCTTTAATAAAAAATAATTTAAAAAATATCGAAACAAAAAAAACATGGGGTGGGAGCTGTGGTGGCTCAACGTGATTGGCACTGTGCTGACAAGCCGATCACCTCTGCTGCAGCCAAGGGTTCGGATCCTGGTCTCAGCTACATGTGAATTGAGTTTGGTGGTCTCAGCCCAACTCCCGGTGGGTGTGCTATGCAAGGTACGCCTGTGCTTAGTACGCCCACCCCCCCCCCCAAAAAAAAAAAAAAACACACACTTGCACGCACACAAAATTGGTTTAACACACACGCACTTTGGCCATGAGGTCTCCTAAAATAAAGAGAGGCGAAGGATCTACGGGGCTGGGTGGGCTAGGCCCCCTCACTCCCCCATAGGGGGAGTCACTCTGTCCCGTCGGGCTCCCAAGTGGTGTAGGTAGGGCGGGGTGAGTGGGAGGCCCCCCCTCACAACCGCCATTGCCACCAGGGGCATGGAGAAGGATGGTGATTGCCTCCGGGGGGAGGGTCGGCCTACTCCCAACTGCTGCAGTCCGGCTCCTCTCTCTCGACTTCACGCACAAAATAAACTTTAAAAAAACAAACCCTGGGGACCTCTGAGCCTTTTACTAAAAATATATCTATATCGACAAAAAAAACAAGAAAATTTAAAATGTTTAAAACATTTTTATAAGCAAAAAGGTTGGCATCTGGGGCCCTCTGGGCCCTTTCATAATAAAATAATAAAAATAATACAAAAAAATTAAAAAAAAGATATTAAAGATATTAAAAAATAAAAAGAGGGGGTTACCATCTGGGGCCCTGGGGACCTCTGGACTGCAAAAAAAATAAAAAATCGGCCCTTTAATATAACAAAAATATTAAAAAATGGATAAAAAAAAGAGGGGGGTTACCATCTGGGCCCCTGGGGGCCTCCAGGCATCTGGGCACTTCCAGACCCCCGGGCCCCTTACAGGTGTACTGCCTGTACCCCCTGATGGCGGCCCTGGGTGTAATGTCAGCATGTGAAAAATGTCATTCTGAAGGAAAAAAGCAGTTTAAAACTGACTCGCGGCAATGATGAATTGTCAGCTCATGGAAATTGCAGGAGAATTCATTCTTAAAAAACACCAAACAAAAAGCGTGGGGGTCCCCCCAAATATCCATAACCAGACCCTTCAGGTCCGGTGTGGAATTTAAGGGGAACTCCACCCCAATTAAAAAAAAATGGCGTGGAGTCCCCCCTAAAATCCACACCAGGCCCCTTATCCGAGCACGTTGACCTGGCCGGCCGCAGAAAAGAGGGGGGGACAGAGCGCGCCCCCCCCCCCTCTCCTGAAGCGCACCAGGCCACATGCCCTCAACATTGGGAGGGTGTTTTGGGGTACCCCCCAAAACACCTTGTCCCCATGTTGATGAGGACAAGGGTCTCTTCCCCACAACCCTTGCCCGGTGGTTGTGGGGGTCTGCGGGCGGGGGGCTTATCGAAATCTGGAAGACCCCTTTAACAAAGGGGCCCCCCAGATCCCGCCCCCCCCCTGTGTGAAATGGTAATGGGGTACCTTGTACCTCTACCATTTCACTAGAAAAAAATGTAAGGGGTTAAAAACGACAAGAGCCGGTTTTTGACAAGTCCTTTATTATCTTCTTTCTTCTTCTTTTCTTCTTTTCTTCTTTCTTTCTTTCCTCCGGGTTTCTTCCTCCATCTTCTTCTTCCTCTGCTTCTGTCTTGGGTCTTCTATTCCCGCATCTTGCCCGGCGTGTTCTTCCATCTTCTTCTCCTTCCGCTGTCCTTCTCGTCCGCATCTTCTTCTTCTTGTTCTTCGCCGGAGGCGCCGCTTCCAATTGAAATCCCCGCTGTCTGCCGGACCCCGCCCCCCTCTGACGCCACGGGCAAGCTCTTAGGAGTGTGCTGCAAGGGCGTCAGAGGGGGGCGTGGTCACATGTCAGAGGGCGGGCAATTCAATTTGAAGCTTGTGCGCGGCTTTTTCTTTGCCAGAGTCGCCGCTTCCAATTGAATTGCCGCTTTCTGACATGTGACCACGCCCCCCTCTGACGCACAGGCACCACACGGGGACTTTCCTAAGAGCTTGCCCGTGGCGTCAGAGGGGGACGTGGTCCGGCAGACAGCGGGGATTTCAATTGGAAGCGGCGCCTCCGGCGAAGAACAAGAAGAAGAAGATGCGGACGAGAAGGACAGCGGAAGGAGAAGAAGATGGAAGAACACGCCGGGCAAGATGCGGGAATAGAAGACCCAAGAAAGAAGCAGAGGAAGAAGAAGAAGGAGGAAGAAACCCGAAGGAAAGAAGAAAAGAAGATAATAAAGGACTTGTCAAAAACCGGCTCTTGTCTTTTTTTACACTGACACTTTTTTTTTGTCGTAAAATGGTAGAGGTACAAGGTACCCCATTACCATTTCACACAGGGGGGGGGGTCGGGATCTGGGGGGCCCCTTTGTTAAAGGAGTCTTCCAGATTTCGATAAGCCCCCCGCCCGCAGACCCCCACAACCACCGGGCAAGGGTTGTGGGGAAGAGACCCTTGTCCTCATCAACATGGGGACAAGGTGTTTTGGGGGGTACCCCAAAACACCCTCCCAATGTTGAGGGCATGTGGCCTGGTGTGGTTCAGGAGAGGGGGGGCGCGCTCTGTCCCCCCCTCTTTTCTGCGGCCGGCCAGGTCAACGTGCTCAGATAAGGGGTCTGGTGTGGATTTTAGGGGGGACTCCACGCCATTTTTTTTTATAATTTGGGGTGGAGTTCCCCTTAAATTCCACACCAGACCTGAAGGGTCTGGTTATGGATATTTGGGGGGAACCCCACGTCATTTTCTTTTTAAATTGACGGCGGGGTTCCCCTTAATATCCATACCAGACCTAAAGGGTCTGGTTATTGAATTTCGGGGGACCCCCACGCTTTTTTTTTTTCTTTTTTTTTAAGAATGAATTCTCCTGCAATTGCCGGGAGCCGACAATTCATTATTGCCGCGAGTCAGTTTTAAATGGCTTTTTTGCTTCGAAAAATGTCATTTTGTGCAGAGACAGTTCTAACCACGGGAAACATGCGCTTTTTCACATGCCGACATTAGAGCCCCCCATAGTACGAAATTTAAAGAAAAATTACACTTTTATTGTTGCACTTTTAGCATTATTAAAATCACTGCTCCCGAAAAAACGGCCGTTTTAAAAAATAAAAAAAGCATTGGTACATGTCCCCTGGGGCAGGACTGAGGTCCCCAAACACTTTTTAGGACAAAACTTGCAGATTAGTCTTTCGATTGAACAATTAAGATTTCCCCCATAGACTTTAACAGGGATTTGGCGGCGGCTTTACTTATCATTTGTTTTGCGCTGCTGCTGCGGCCGGTTCATGCGCCTAATTAGGGCTTCATCCAGCGCACTAATTAAAGGCATGAGCCGGCGCAGCGCAGCTTCATTAGTAAATCAGCCCCTGTGTGTTGTTTAGGTTTCCTCCCCTCGAGCGGGCTGGTGAGCGGGCGTAATAGCGGCATCTGAGAAGGGGGTGGAGAGAGCGGCGGCAAACATCCTAATTGGGAGGTATGTGTGAAGTTTTTTACTCACCTCGAGCGTGTGCATAGAGGGGGTGGAGAGCAGCAGCTGAGGGGTGGAGAGAGCGCCAAAGATCATCCAATTGGTATGCAGTTTCCTCCTCACCTCGTGCTGCTAAATGATGAGAGTGGGCGGAGAGTGGGCGGAGAGTGGGCGGAGAGCAGGACGGACATCGTAGCAGCAGGCAGCCCTCGCCGAGCAAGTAAGATTGTAATGTAGTAATGGAGTGAGACAGTGATAAGCTGAATGAATAGGAATACCGAGTGTCTAGTCTACAGTAGTGCACAGAGGCAAGCTATGTGTAGTTGCCACTGCCAGAAGTAGTCAGTGTCACTGCACTGCATTGCATGTTCTTTCTGTGTAACTCAGTATTGTTTTATAATGTCTTGAGTTACAGTTCTTCAATATTCTAAAGAAAATATCCTTAGTCTGTATTGTGGTCTGAAAACTGTCACGTGACATTGTCTTGCACCCGAGGGTCCTTAATACTCAAGTAATTGCCAGACTATTGTTCTTAATTTTTACAAATAGTCTACTGATTGGAGAAAAGCCAATGTAGCACCAATATTTAAAAATGGGGCAAGATACATCCCTGGGAATTACAGAACAGTTAGCCTAACATCAATAGTATGCAAGCTCTTGAAGGAGATGATAAGGGACTATATACAAGATTTTAGAAATGACAATGGTATCATTAGCAGAAATCAGCATGGATTCAAGAAGAATCGTTCTTGCCAAACCAATCTATTAACCTAGATAAAGGCCCATAGACGTGGTGTATCTGGATTTTGCGAAAGCATTTGATACAGTTCCGCATAAACATTTACTATACAAAGTAACCAAAATACAAAACCCTCAATAGCGCTCTAACAATATGAAGCAGGACACAGTCAAACCTATATAAAAATCTGTACTTAACTCAGTGCGGCTGCCAACCATAGGAAGATGGACACAAAAATAAACAACAAAAACAAGCAGCGCTCTATGAGTTGAAGTAATAAAAACTTATAGTTGAAAAGGTAAAATGGACATCAAATAGTTATGCACAAATTAATATGCCATAGTGGACAATCAGGTACATAAAAATACTGAAAAATGCATAACATTAAAAATGAAAATGAAAACAGATGTACTCACGCCACCGTGGAAGGCTGCAGTGCGTGCACATTCGATCGGGATATCCGTCCACCTCTAGAGGGCGCAGGAGTCGTTACATCGTCGTGTCCTGTTGATATTCACGCCCTCTTCACGTGTCAGCGCTGTTACGCGTTTTGTCTATTGAGCTGACTGTCGGCCCGGTGCCAGCTGTTACACAGCCGCTGCTGCTCGCCATCCAGATCAAGTGTCATCTGTACCCTCCTGCCCTCTGACGCTATCACGACTGTCTCCCCGACAGTCGGTGAGACGGATCCTCACAGGTCAACACCTCATGTGCAGCCTTCCATAGTGGCGTGAGTACATCTGTTTACTCGATCGACTTTTCACCCCCACCACAGCAGTATCCCATTCCACCATCTGAGGTACTATGTCTCTATGCATGGGACATCAAGTCTGATGAAACTGACGTCCATACAGCAGCTTAAGTGATTGACATTAGTCTCTGATTTATCACTCCATCACAGGACTCCTTTTAATTTTAATTTTTAATTTGGCATTTGGCAGTATTTTTATGTACCGGATTGTCCACTATGGCATATTAATTTGTGCATATCTATTTGATGTCCATTTTACCTTATCAACTATAAAGTTTTTATTACTTCAATTCATAGAGCGCTGCTTGTTTTTATTGTTTATTACTGTACAAAGTTAGGTCCATTAGCATGGAGCATAGGGTGAGTATGTGGATTAAAAACTAGGTAAAGGGGCAAGTTCAGAGGGTGGTGATAAATGGGGAATACTCGGAATGGTCTGGGGTGGAAAGTGGGGTCCCCAGGGTTCTGTCCTGGGATCAATTCTATTTATTTATTCATAAACAACCTGGAGGAAGGGGTAAACATCTCAATCTCTGTATTTGATGTAAGATAGGAACCTGCGCTGGGACTACAAGACTGGGACTACAAATCTAGGCTGCTGCCCCCCTAAAGCCTAGCCCCTCAAGGAGGGGGTAGGTGAAGATAGGTAATGGAAAAAATGGGGGTGATGGCGCTACCTAGAAAACCGCATTAAAAACCATATGTACTCAAACAATAGAACAATCTAGGAATGTAAGTCAAGTACAATATGGGGCGTGAGCCCAATAGGTGGCTGGGTGTACCTCGGACAGAGTAAGTGTCAGTATGCCAGTGTGTGCTGTGCACGGTAAAGCTGGTAGTGAAACAGGGGAGGGGCTGGGAGCTACCCTCTATCGCCTGTAACCACACTGGGTGTATATAGTAAGTGTATGGGGCTATGAAATGCGCCCGAAAGTGAGTATCAAACCACAAAAATGTATAGTAGTCACCATTCACTAAATGGTATAAAATCAATAACACAATATATCAGCATCAGTACAATATCTCAGCTTATGCAAAATAATAATAGTAGTATTAATAGTCCGGTGATAGTAAAAATATGATGCTATGAAATAAAACTGGCAAAGAGCTGCACATGAGTCTCTCATTCACAGGTCATCATCTATTGTATTATAGTCCAACTATTAAATGGAGGGGGGGGGGGGGTTGTCTGGCTGTGGAGGGGGTGCTTCTATGTGCCAAACAGCCAACGAGGTGGTCCCGGTGCTCCCCTCCGGGTTCCCCACTCACCAGACGGCCAACCCCACCAGGGGTAGCAGGCATGTATCACAGAATCCTCAGATCACAGCTGATGTTCACTCCTCCCCAGGGCTGCGGCTCTCCAATAGTTGATCCGGCCAATTTTCTCCTTGTGGGTAAATGATGAGAGTTCCTCCGTTCCTCAGAGGGAAAAATAATAAAGGCTCCGATGGTGTAGTATGTTTAAAATAGATCACTATTTATTTAGACCTGTATGCCAAATGCCACTCACTAACAAGGGGTGGCTACAGGCCAAGGTAAACAAGAGCTACAAAAATCTTCAAATAAAAGCAAAAAGGCAGAAGATAAAAACAAAATCAAAACAAAATCAAAGTCAAAAAAGCCGATTTGAGTGTAATACTCTGTAGGCTCTACGTGTGTGCGCGTGTGTACGGTGGTATTCAGCGTGCGTTTCAGCTGCGCTCCACCAGACGCTGACCCGGAAGTGACGTATGTCTGCCTCAGAAGACAAATCTATTCGAAACCTTCGTCAGGCATAGACGCACATACGTCATATGTTTGAGTACATGGTTTTTAATGCGGTTTTCTAGGTAGCGCCATCACCCCCATTTTTTCCATTACCTATCTCAATCTCTGTATTTGTGGACTATAGCAAGCTAAGCAGGGCAATAACTTCTCCACAGGATGTGGAAACCTTTCAAGAAGATCTGAACAAATTATAGGCTTAGAGTAGGCTGGTGACTCACAGATGGCATCATCTTTTGGTTACCTCCCTCTGGCTTCTAGAGAATTCCAGAACACAAGAGAGGAAGAGAGGTGGAGCTATTGGAGATGTTTCAGGGAGCCCTGACCAATCCCCAACTAGGATTGGCAGGGGGCAGGCCTCCTTGATATACCCGGGGATCAGCTCAGCTGGGGAGGTGTTGTCAGGTGGAAGAACTGGGAGATGGAGTACTAGCTACTATGCCCCTTGAGGAAGCTCCCCAGTCTGGGGGGCGGTGACCTTGAGCCTGGAGCTTGGGAGTGGAACGGATTCTCTCACAAACCCACAAAATCTCACAAAAGTGATTTAATTTTTTTTTTTACTTTAATACAAAAAAATAAGATACATTAAAACCATACAGTGTATACATTGAATTTCAAAATATCCTCTCGTCGCAGAATATTTTAAAATTCAATGTATACACTGTATGGTTTTAATGTATCTTATTTTTTTATATTAAAGTAAAAAAAAAAAAAAATCTATTGTCCTAAATGCAGCTTCATGCTTACTTCATGTTACTAATACCTCTCTGAAGAGATATAAAAACTCTCTGACGAGACACTTATTGAATGCGGCAAAGTCTCTGGTACCATTGTATTGGAAGTCTCAAAGGGTTCCATCCGTTGCTGAATGGCTCAGGAGGGTTTCTGATATTTATACCATGGAGGAGACACTGGCCCAATCGAATGATCTAGTGGAAAAACTCCATAAGATCTGGCAGCCCTGGATACTTTTCAGGTACTCTTCTGCTTATCCAGACCCTTAGGCCTCGTACACACCATCGGACATATCCGATGAAAACAGTCCGCGGACCATTTCCATCGGATATGTCCGATCGGGAGTTTGATCCGATGGCGTGTACACACCATCGGATCAAATTCCCCGCCGCCGGACGGCGCGGTGACGTGGCGGTGACGCGGCGGTGACGTTGACGCCGCCACGTCACCTCCATGTCACCGCACCAGGAAGTTAAACACTTCCGCGCATGCGGCGAATCCATTCGGCGGCGGCGCGGCGGCGGTGGGGGATGACATGTCTGCTGGTAAGTGTACTAACCAGCAGACATGTCGGGCGGACAGATTCCACCGGATAGATTTCAAAGCTTGCTTTGAAATCTGTCGGGTGGAGAAATCTGTCCGCTAGCCCATACACACGAGCGGAGATGTCTGCTGAAACGGTCCATCGGACCGTTTTCAGCGGACATATCCCCTCGTGTGTACGAGGCCTTAGGGGGTCGACTGGGTGTGTCCTGGAGCTGGACGCGTTCACATCATGCTGACTGTCACCCTGTCTCTTTACTCTTTTTTCTTTCTACCTTGTTCTTGTCTCTGTTCTTGTTTCTAAATGTTTTAAAAAAAAAAAAAAAAAGGAATAGCTGTTTGGAGGAAATAGCTGCTGACCTGCTGTTTGGACTAGTCAAGTGGGAGCTGATGTTGCTTTTCGACATGCCCCATTTCCTGACTAGCAAAGCTAAATGGTTGCTGCGCGGCAGAGGTTGGCTGCACCTTGTTTCTGTCTCTCACTGCTGATACTATTGCAGACGCTAATGTGACTTTTTCTTGAAAACTACTTTGTGAAAAGCTGTATAGCTAACTGATTTTTATTGTACTACCTGTTTTTGATACAATAAACCTGAAATGTTTAAAAAAAAAAAAAAAAATTAAATCACTATTCCCATCTTTGCCTTTAAATTCCGCCCTGTTAGGCTTTTCCAGCAGTCCAAAAGCCTTTCTATTGATTACTACGGATGTTGGCATATGTGAGTGCCTTTATGTTTCCCCCCCCTCCCTCTTTAACGTTTGATATTACCAGACAAAGGGCCAGATTCAGATACCTTTTGCGTATCTGTCCGGCCGCGTAGCGTATGGTGTTTACACTACGCCGCCGCAAATATTATGGGCAAGTGCCTTATTCAGAAAGCACTTGCTCCACACTATGCGGTGGCGTAGTGTAAACTGCACGGCGTAAGGCCGCGAAATTCAAATAAATGGAGTGGGGGCGTGATTCATGTAAATGAATCATGATTCCACGTCATTCACGTTTTTTTTGAACGGCGCATGTGCCGTCCGTGGACGTTCCCAGTGCGAATGCGCGGAATCACGTAAATTGTTATCAATGTAAACGACGTGAACGTCAAAACCCGTTTAAGCAAACAACGTAGCAGACGGAAAATTCGACGTGGTTCCGACGTCCATACTTAACATTGGCTGCGCCTGCTATAGCAGGGGTAACCTTACGCCGTCTAACGCTTACGTAAACGACGTAAAAAACGATGTGCCGTCGCAAGTCCGCTCGTGAATCGCCGTATCTTTCTCATTTGCATAGGCAAATGAGAAATCAACGTAAACGCCACCTAGCGGCTGGCGTAAGAATACATTTAAGATCCGACGGTGTAAGAGACTTACGCCAGTCGGATCTTAGCCTGAAACCGGCGTATCAGGTTTTCTGAATAGAAAACAATGATACGCCGGTGTGAAATACGAATTACGTCGGTGTATCTGTAGATACACCGGCGTAATTTGTTTCTGAATCGGGCCCAAAGTCTCCAGGAGGGATCCACCAGGTGTCGCAGAGTGGCAGGCACAGTTGGGAGAGCTGGGGAGGCATGCCAGAGTGGACTGGGAGTGTGCAGCCTGAGATGAATGTAGAGCCAGCGGGAGAGACTGTGATGTCAGGCAGCTGCAGCCAGAAGGGCTGGCAGGGCCTGAGGGGTGCTGGCTGAGATCAGTAGTCCATCTAGGACAGCTAGCACCAGAACTTTCCATTTCTCTTTTTGCTACACCAAAGGGGCCCGTGGTCCCTGCTTGCAAAGGGCTGTTGTTAGGGCCTGGCTGAAGTCCGTGTCAGGCCCAACCACGTGCATGCTGTGCCTGAAGTGTTGTGCTGGAGGAAGGTGAGAGTTTATAATCTGTTCCAAGCTATGGAAACAAATACTCTTTCTTGGCATCCAATGAATTCCTTAACCCCATCCAAATGATAATCCCTCAATAAAAACACAAAACAAAGCTAACGGACTGTTCATTGTCTTGGAGTGTCTGGGAAGTGAATGGTGAAAGTCTGGGCAGGGTGACAGGTGGACCGCAATATCCAGCAGCCCCTAAGAGGGTACTACTACAAAATATAATTACAGAAAATAATTATCCATATTGAAAAATAAAGATTTGGTGTTAATGTTATCATGAGAAGCGTGATCTTTATTTATTTTTTTCTCTAGGTACAAATGTTGCATGTATCGCTGGACTAAAGACTCCAAACCCCTCGGGATTCTATTACCAAGATGTCTGGAAGTCTCTGGTCTGCTCCAATAAACACTTTGATAATCATACTATGGCAGCAAAATGCCTTTCTGGGAAGATTGTCTACATGTTCGGAGACTCTACAATGCGACAGTGGTGGGAATACCTCGTGGCTTTCATACCAAGTATGTTTCATAACAGGGAATAAGTAGAACCCCTGTCTGGTATTTATTGTTATTGGTGTCCTGTTGGGAAGATTTCCTAGTAACTTTGGCGTCAATTTACTAAGCTTTACCGCATATGGTAAGGGTATCATATTACTCATTTGCATACGGTAAATAAAGTCCAATTCATAAAAATAAACTATTTTGCAGTAAACAACTAAACAAATCCTGGGGTAATCTGTTAAGACCAATTCACATACTAATCAGAAACTTAAGCAAAGCTGCAATATTTAACACCAACCTTTTTGGTGGTGGTAACTAGAGCGATACCAGAAAGAGGGGCATAATCAAACCCTCAGAAAGCTGCATTCCATCCACCTGGAGCCTAACTCCACCCACAGAACAACCACAGGAAAGGGTGCAATTCTACCCTCAAAGAGGTGTAATACTACCCTGAGGCCTTATACACACGATGGGATTTTTCCAATGGAAATGGGCCGACGGAGGTGGCGGTGGCGGTGACGTTGTGGTGATGTTGACGCCGCCACATCACCGCTACGTCACCGCACCAGGAAGTAAGCACTTCCGCGCGCATGCGTCGGATCCATTCACAGGATACGACGCGTACTAACCAGCGGACATATCCGACGGGCAGCTCTCCAGCGGAAAAGTTCCAAAGCATGCTTTGAAACTTTTCCGCTGGAGAAATCCGGCCAAAACTGTCCGTTTGCCCCTACAGACGAGGGGATTTTCAGCTGAAATGGTCCATCAGACCATTTTCAGCGGATTTATTCCCTTGTGTGTACAAGGCCTTAGAGGAATCTAATTCCACCCACAGAAGACCCACAGAAATGGGCACAATACCACCCACAGGAATGGGTGCAATACTACCCTCAGAGAGGGGTCTAATTCTACCCACAGAAAACCCAGAGAAAAGGGCACTATTCCACCTACAGAAGACCCAGAGAAAGGGGCACTCTTTCACCCACAGGATGGTGTGAAATACTACCCTCAGAGAGGGGTCTAATTCCACCCACAAAAAGGGGCCTTATTCCACCCACAAAGGACCCACAGAAAGGGGCCTTATTCCACCCACAGAAGCCTAGGGATTAGCCGAACCCCCCGGTTCGGTTTGCAGCAGAACATTCAAACAGTCAAATAATTTGTTTGAACGGGCAAACACTGGTAAAGTCTATTGGACATGAACGTGAAAAATCAAAAGTGCCAATTTTAAAGGTTAATATGCAAGTTATTGTCATAAAAAGTGCTTGCAAAAAAAAGTTTTAAAAATTTCAGTTTTTTCGGGAGCAGTGGTTTTCATAATGCACAAAAAAAGTGAAATATTCCATTTTATGTTTGGGTCTGGTATGAATATTAAGGGGAACCTCAAACCAAAATTAAAATAAAAAATTGCAAGGGGTTCCTCCCAAAAATCCATGTTGATGGGGACAATGGCCTCATCCCCACAACCCTTTCCCAGTGGTTGTGGGGGTCTGCGGGCAGGGGGCTTATTGTAATCTGGAAGCCCCATTAAACAAAGGGGACCCTCAGATCCCGCCCCCTATGTGAATAGGTAATGGTGTACAAGACAGGTGGCCTCACCCTCAGCTATTTAGGAGCTGTCATGGCGGGTGTAGTGTCATTCGCTCGAAAATGGATGTACATGGCTGGATTTTTTAAATAAAGGACTTTTCCCATGCTGTATCTTCTGTTTTTTAATTTTTTAATATTTTTTTGTAAAATAGTAGGGGTGAAATGTACCCCATTACCAATTAACATAGGGGGACCAGGATCTGGGTGTACCCATTGTTAAAGGGGGTTGCCAGATTCCAATAAGCCCACAGCCTGCAGACCTCCACAACCACCGGGCAAGGGTTGTGGGGATAAGGCCATTGTCCCCATCAACATGAGGACATGGTGCTTTGGGGTCCAGACCCCAAAGCATCCTCCCCATGTTGAGGGCATGTGGCCTGGTAATGTTCAGTAGGGGGGCACTCTCTCACTCTCTCATCCACCCTCTTTTCCTGCAGCCTGCCAGGTTACGAGTTCAGATAAGGGTCTGGTATGGATTTTTGGGGGGAACCCCACACCATTTTTTTTAATATTTTGGCACGGGGTTTCCCTTAAAATCCATACCAAACCTGAAGGGTCTGGTATGGAATTTGGGGGGACCCCTATGCTATTTCTTTAAAAAGAATGGTGCAGGGTTCCCCTTAATATCCATACCAAACCTGAAGGGTCTGGTATGGAATTTGGGGTGACCCCCATGCAATTTCTTTTTCATTTTGGTTTGGGGTTCCCCTTAATATTCATACCAGACCCAAAGGGCCTGGTAATGGACTGGGGGGGGGGAAACCCATGCCGTTTTTTTCAATGACTTTTACCTGTTTAGCCGGGACCCGACAATTCATTATAGCCGCGAGTAATTTTAAATTCCTTTTTTTTCCTTTAGAAATGTGATTTTGTGCAGGGACAGTTCTAAACACTGCAAACATGCGCTACTTTACAAGCATATTATAGACACCCCACAGGTATGAAATTTAAAGGAATATTTCACTTTTATGGTTTCACTTTACACATTATTAAAATCACTTCTCCAAAAAAAAACTTCAGCTTTAAAAAAAAATAATACATTTTTGATACATGTCCCCTGGGGCAGGACCCAGGTCCCCAAACACTTTTTTATAGAATAACTTGCATATTAACCTGTAAAATTAGCACTATTGATTTTTTTACGTTCGGGTCCCATAGCCTTTGACGGTGTTTGCGTGTTCGAACAATTTTTTTGCCTGTTCTGCTGCAAACCGAACCGGGGGGGGGGGGGTGTTTGGCTCATCCCTAATTGCAAGCTATGGGCCAGATTCAGAAAGAGTTATGCGGGCGTATCAGTGATATCCGGCATAACTCACACTTTGCTCCAGCTTATCTGTTTTCTGTATACAGAAAACAAGATACGCCGGTTTGCAGCAAAGATCCGACAGGCGTAATTGTATTACACCGTCGGATCTTAACTGCAATTTTAAAATGGCTGCTGGGGGCGTTCCCGCTGATTTATGCCAAGAATATGTAAATCAGCGAGATACGCCAATTCACGAACATACGCCGGCCCGACGCAGTCACTTTACGCCATTTCCGTAAGGGGTTTCCCGGCGTAAAGATAAAGCTGGCAAAAGCAGGTGCATCCTATGTTAAGTATGGACGTCCTGACTGCAGGAAATGTGAACATTTTTTACGTTGTTTGCGTAACTCGTCCGTGAATGGGGATTTACGTAGATTACGTTCACGTCGAAAACACTGTCATAATTCAGAGCATGCGCACTGGAATTTTTCTATGGTCGACGCATGCGCAGTACGTTCGGCACGTGGATGCGCCTAATTTAAATAGGAGACGCCCCCTACCCGCCAAATTTGAATTAGGCTGCCCAGTTTACGCTACGCCGCCGTAACTTTACGCGCGAGTGCTTTGTGAATACAGCACTTGCGAGTAAAGTTGCGGCGGCGTAACGTAAATAAGAAAAGTTACACTGCCGGAAAGATACGCTTTCCTACCTGAATCTGGCCCTATATCTTTTTATTTCAGTTGTGTGCGTGTTAGAGAGATTTAACCTTACTTCCTGTCCTTGTGTTGAGTAGTGAAAAGTTTGCCAAAAAGTTTGCCTAGAGATACATTCAGACATTATCTTAATTTTGATTCACTTGCTAATTTTACCTTGCATTTTATTTCCAAAATCTTAGCTCTGAAGAAGATCGATCTTCATACGGTCTATAATACAGGTCCAATTCTAGCCACAGATGCAGAATTTAATTATTTGGTCCAGTGGAGAGCCCACCAGAAACCTTTACGCATGGATCGTACTGCAGTACGTGATCTACGCTACATTGCTTCAGAGTTGGACATATTGGGGAACCGGAAAGGGACGATCATCGTGATAACATGCTGGAGCCACCTTATCACTTACCCCGTTGGAGTGTACATCAATAGGTTACATCACATTCGAGAAGCAGTAGTTCGGCTCTTAGAGCGCAGCCCCGAAACAAAAATCCTCATCAAATCGGCCAACACTGGCTACCTGTTTGAACATGGAAGTGACTGGTTATCATTGCAGCTGGACACTTTGATGAAGGCTATGTTCGCTAATCTACCTGTCGCACTTCTAGATGTTTGGCAGATGACCTCTTGCCACCGTGAACCGGAACATATCCACCCGAAAATGATCGTTGTTAAAAATGAGATAGATTTTATGCTTTCATTTATATGTCCTAATTTTTGAAATTATATGCTTTTAAAATTTAGTACTGCCAGTCCTGTTTTGGAAATGTTTTACTCTTCGGCTAATTTAGAACCTTTTTTGCTGCAGGTTATAATGTTTTAAAAACTCCAGTTTAAACATGTGCAGAAGGAAAAACAGTTGTTTAGTTTTGTTTAGTTTTGTTTCGTTATTTACATTTGTTTAGTTAAAGTGGAGGTTCCATCAAAAATGTGCGGTCCCACGAAATCTGCCTTTCTATTCACCGAGGATTCTGACGTCAGCTCCCTCGGCTCCCAGGATGCTGTGCGCTTCCCCTGTGTCTCTGGGTTTGTTGATGTTTATAGGTCGCCATCACAACGGCGTGCACTTTCGCCGCCTCCGCCGTTCATTGTGATGGCAACCCAAGTGTTTGACAGTGCGGCGCTGCACTTCTATTTCGGACGCACGAGAATGGGGCAGGACGGGTGGCCCTTTCAGCTAGTCATCCCCAGTATTCCTGGAAGCAACTGCTTGTGGGCTTCACAATGCCCACAAGCAGAGAGGAATATAAAGTATTTGTTTGAAATAACTCGGCAGGAATGGCGGGCCTTTTGCAAATAGTAAGTGAGACTATAGAGAGATGTAAAACGCAAGATGAAAGGTGATATTTAAAAAAATTGAAAAACGTAATGGGAGCCCCGCTTTAAATAAGTTTCATTTGTTTTCTAGATTCATTTTTGTTTATTCATTTTCAAATCGATTCAAATAGCTTTCGAATCAATTTCGAATTCGAAAAGTTTCCGAATTCAAATATTTTTCCAATTTTCCAAAAGAATCAAATAGAATAGAAAATAAAGAAAATAATTAAAAAAAAGAGTCTATTATGTTCCTTTATTTTCTATTCTATTTGATTATTTTTGGAAATTGGAAAACTATTTAGTCTTCAAATCAATTTTGAATTTTTTTTTTGGGAGGGGGGGGAGGGGGGTTTGTGATGTCGACAAGGATGTTTCCATTTTTTGATGTTGATAAAGATGTTTTCATGTTTGAGAAATTGGAATATTTGTGATATGATGTTGATTTTAATGAATGTGTTTAATAATAATAAAATATGAATAATGGAAAAAAGAAAATAAATGAAAAGAATATTAAAAGAAAATTCTATTCTATTCTTTTATTTTCTATTCTATTTTATTCTTTTTGGAAATTGGAAAACAATTATTTTTTTCTGTTCTTGGCTAGATGTGTATTAGGATCACTCGATAGCACTAAGAAACTTAAAGAAGATTGGGTAAAAATACCTATTATTTAGGATTTTGTTATTCCTAGTTGCTTTTCTCTCTTTGTTGCGTTACCTTCATTTTTTTCTATATAGCTGTTGTGTATTAGAGGGTGAGATCTTGAGTTATGCTTTGGGAATAATCTAATCTTAGAATGGATATTTTTTTTTTACATTAAAGATTCTTATTGAGATAACAATAGAAAGTACAGTACATCTTGATCATGTCCATCAAAAACACTTGTACAAGGAAGATGTGAAACAAACCATACAAATCATCTTAAGTAAACGGTGCATGGTCTAAAACCAACAGACTGAACAGCCAAGTAAATATACAAAGCATACACCATGAAATATGGGCTTAAAAAGAAAACCTTCCATCTGTGTACTCACGACAGGAGTATTACTGTAAATAGAAGATTAGAAGAGAAGCAGTTGAGGTAAAGAAAAAAGAGAGAAATAAAAGGAGAAGAAAAATTGTGAAAGCTCAAGATGAATTCTATAAAAACTGGAATACATGTAAAGATAAAAACAGCTTAAAGGATAGGTTGGGGGAAGAGGGGGGATTGGCCAAGAATAGGCCAAAGAGGTTACTATTGGCAACAAGAATTGTTAATATGATCAAATAATGTTCAAATGCTATGAAAGTACAACATTTATTTATTAAATTATTAAAAATTAGTATCAAAAGCATGTGTAGAACAGTACAGAGACCATGGGTGGGCTCATAAAAAAGGGTAGATAATCGTAAACAATAATTTGATTATCTATGTAAACAGCACATGCTGTGACCAACAAGACAAACAATTAAGACAAAACACAACAAAAATAACTCAAGGCACAGGTCCGGACGTGTTTGTATTCTGCTCCTTTACTTCAGCATGATAGTCAAGTGATATTTAATTTGGTATATAAAACAGGGGAAATTAGGACATCATATCGAATGATTGATGAACCCTGTTAGATAGGTTTCAAATCACTGCTGTTAAATAGGAGCTGAATACTATGTGAGGGAAGAGGGAAGGGAAGGGACAAGGGTGGAATGACCTAGGGCAATAATAATGCCAGAATTAAAGGGTCAGATGATGGTAGAGAAACAATTCCTAAAAGTTGCCAGTGGAGCAAATTAATAGAGCCCTCCTGGTTTTTGCGGGTCCACATGAGCCGACAGTGACTGATGCAATGGTAGCAGTTCCAGGTTAATAGTGTTAACTATTAAGGCGGGTAACACTAGTGTAGATGATACAATATGAAGATGTTGCATATTATGTTGCAAGATTAGATATCTGTCGGTAAATGTAAATCTCTCAAAGTAATGTGCTGGCGCTGGCGCTGAATATAAGTCTGACCACAAATGGTTAAGCACCTTTTATGCACACAACATAATGTAATAGTAGAATAATGTCCAATACTTTACCGACTTCTTGCTTGTAGTACTCATCTGCAAGGTGTTGATAGCGTATAGCTAGCTGAGCACATCAAGTCAGTAGGTTTAGCCGCCAGTTTTCAAGGGGTCAGCCGTAAGTAAGTGGCTTAATGCAGAGTCCGTATGGTGGGTGCTGGAGCGCACTGATCACACCAGTCCCTCAGGTCAGGGTGGCTTTCATATGACTTTCATATGTTGGATCATATGTTTAGATGCCGGATTATCGTCTCATCGTTCGTCCGCGTTCATCGTTCCCATTCCTAATTCACATGAAGGACGTCACGTGACGTGGCCGAGCGGTGACGTCAAAGCGTTTCGCTTGGCAGATAGCGTAGCTTCTTCTTGGACGTTATACTGGCCCCCAGTGGTCGTGTGTATAAGTACACGCTGGACGGCCAATTATTGTCACCTGAAAACAGAAGTAGTTAGTTAGTCTAAAAGGGGGGGGGTTTAGTTGAGTCCTGTTGGAGGAGTGACTCAAAAACTCCATGGTGGGGGGACTTGTACCCTCATTAGATGAATTCAAAATCACTGTTGATCAATTCCTGGCGAGGGGAGAAGGACCATATTAAACGAAAGTAAATGGAACAATAACAAAAAGAGTGACAACGACAAATTCTTTTGTTTTGTTCCTAAAAGATATATTAAGTACTGATGATATGGGAAGGAACACAAGGTAGAGGACACCAGGGAGTACAAAGGGTAACAGATATCATGTGTATATTTCAAGTCGATAAGCGTAATATCAGTAGGCATTGGCGCGTTGTTACTGTGGTTACCTATAGTAGTGCAGACTGAGGTGCCTGTTACAGTATATATTGTACTAAATATGATAGACTGCCCCCAGTCAGTTGGTTTAGGCTGGGGGGAGATCATAAGGGTTAAGAGTATTTGTGTCAAGCAGTACAGTCGTCTCAGGGGTCAATGACTAATTATTTTCAATGGGGTATTAGGAGTCAAGTAAGATCTGAAGGTTGAGTTCAGTGTTAAGGCCAATAGGTGTTAGCGATTTTAAACGATACACCCACCATTTTTCTTTTTGGAGGAGGATGCGGTCGAAATCGCCACGTCTGTTGGGTAACTTATATACCTTTGACAGTTAGGCCCTTGGAACACCTGTTGTGGCACTGGGCAAAGTGTTTTGCCAGCGGTTTTTCGGGTGTTTTTTCTTTTTTCTTTGTCATTAATTTCCCGGAGATGCTCCCCTATTCTAATTTTTAATGAACGTTTTGTTTTTCCTACGTACATTTTGGGGCATGGGCAGGTAATAACTTATATGATGCGCGTAGATGAACAATTTATCAGATCTCTGATTTCATAGGTTTCTTTTTCTAAGGAATCTGTAAATGTTGAGGTTCGATGGACATAGGGGCAGATCTGGCACTTGTTACATGGGTACATCCCGAGAGTTTGCGGGTAGTTTGAGAGCCAGGTGGTGTCAGGTTCCCTTGTGAATTCAGACTTTATCAGCATATCGCCGACACTTCTGGCCCGGCGCGCGACCAATTTAGGGGAGTCACCGACTATGTAGGTGTATTAGTCAGTATGGGCCAGTGTTTAGCAAGAATAGTGCGAACACATTCCCATTGTGATCCGAACAAAGTGATCATTTTTATTGGTTCTGTTAGATCTTGTGGCAACTTATCAATGGATCTTCTTTTAGTCAGTAAATCGAGTCGGTCACGAATGGCGGCTTGTTTTTTGGCCTTTTTAAGTTGGTTGTGTGAGTAACCTCGCTCTCGAAACTGAGTATATAAGTCCTGACTTTCCCGTCGGTAGTCCTCAGCATTAGAGCAGTTTCTCTTGATGCGGAGGAACTGCCCGACTGGAATACCGTTCTTTAGCCACTGTGGGTGGTGACTTGTGGCATAGAGAAGGGTATTAGCAGCGGTTGGTTTATGAAAGGTACAGGTGTTTATTTGACCCTGATTTATGGTTATCTGTAGGTCCAAAAAGGCCAATTTTTCAAAGATCAAAACAGTCCTGTCTCATTAAAAAAATAAACCTATATTAAACTAAAGGGAAGGAAATAATTTCAGTTCAATATTGGAGACGTATCAGCCACCATGGATTCCACTTAGCATCATATACAGAAACTGTATCATGTAGTTTATGAAAAATTTGTTCTGACAACATAATATGGTCCATCCTAGAGAGAACTTGCGAGAAGGGAACCACTGGGGATTTCCAATTAAATGCTACGGCCCAAAGAACCGTGGTGCAAAGTGTGTGTATCAGGTGTCTAAGAGGTCTGGGAGTGTCAGGGATCTTCTCAAAAAGCAGACAGTGTCTGTAAGACAAATCTATGTGACCACCTCCAAACTTGTCCACGAGATCCAAGGCACTTTTCCAAACTGAGGAGATCTTCTCCCAGTCCCAAAATATGTGATAAAAGGTGCCAGATGTCGGGCATCCTCTAAAACAGTCAGGGGAGGACTGAGGAAAGATCGGGTGTATGCGATGGGGAGTATAGTACCAACGGGTAAAAAATGTGATCGCAGTCTCTCTAAAAGACAATAAGACACAACATTTGCGGAGATTCTGCCAATTTGCCTCCTAGTCATCCAGCTCATACATCAGGCCCAACTCCAACTCCCATTTGGCCATATATTTTAGTTTAACTCTAAACTGCTCACAAGCCATTGCCTTATATAAGACAGAGATCATACCCCTCTGTCTAGGCCTGGACTTACACAGACATTCAAAGGGAGAGTATGATTGAGATGGAGACTGCGATTAATGAGTCATAAACAAATGGTGGATTTGCATAAATCTATAAAACTCCCCTGCAGGGGCCCCTTTAAGAGACTGCAGTTGAGAAAAGGAGACAAATTTACCCTCATATTGAAAGTCCTCCAAAGTCGTCAGAACAGAAGCGATCCACCATCCGAATGAGTCAGGGCCAAAAAAAGCAGGTGGCAGTCTGGGATCCCCCAGAAATGATGTACCCGGGGGAGCCACAGAGGCCAGAGCCTGCGCGGAACCATGACGTCTCCATAACTTCAATCCCTGAACCAACAAAAGGTTATGATCTGCCAACTCCGGGAGGCGCGGACCTGAGAACCACAGCAGGCCAGGTAAATAGAAAGGGGAAATAGAGTTATATTCAAATCTAACCCAAGGGACCCCAGGATTCCTAATGGTCCATGGTGCTTGTTAAGAAAACCTAATAGCAAGGTAATACAGCCAAGTCTGTGGGACCCCCAAATTTATAGGGTCTATACAAAATCTCCCTAGAAAATCTAGCTGGTTTATCCTGCCAGACAAACCGATTAATGTTGGACTGACGTCTAAGGAGATATGCTTTCGGGATAATAAGAGGGAGAGCACGGAATAAATACAGTATTTTGGGGAGGATAGAGATTTCAATTGTGGTGATTCTGCCTAAAAATGTGATACTATAGGAGGACCAGGATTTCAATATTTTTTTAAAAATGAGCAATTAAAGGGGGGAAATTTAGGTTAACCACTTCCTTACTGGGCATGTATACCCCCTTCCTGCCCAGGTGAAATTTCAGCTTGCGGCACTGCGTCGCTTTAACTGACAATTGCGCGGTCGTGCGAAGTGGCTCCCAAACAAAATTGACGTCCTTTTTTCCCCACAAATAGAGCTTTCTTTTGGTGGTATTTAATCATCTCTGCGGTTTTAATTTTTTGATCTATAAACAAAAAAATGCCTGCGAGAAATGAGTCTCCTGCAAAAGTAAAATCTTAGCTCCAAGCTGTTTATATTGGGAAAATGCTTTCTTACGTTTTACAGGGGAATTAAATCCCTTAACATTATGTGAAAAACACTTAATAGCCATCCTAAAAATCCATGAAGGGAACAACTGAATAGGCTTATGCCGCGTACACACGATCACTTTTTGCGATGAAAAAAAACGTAGTTTTTTCTCATGAGAAAAAACGTAATTTTTCAAAGTTCATTTTCCAAAACGACGTTGCATACACATCATCGTTTTCCTACAAAGCTCTAGCAAAGCGCGGTGACGTACACCACGTTCGATGGCACTCTTTTCCATTGAAGCTCCATCTCATAACTTGCTTCTGAGCATGCGCGGGTTTAAAAACGTCGTTTTCAACATCGTTTTGCCCACACACCATCACTTTTTATGACACAAAAAACAACGTTTTGAAAAACGACACAAAAAATTCAAGCATGTTGGAATTTTTTTTTTGGTCGTTTTTTTGAAGACAAAAAACAATGTTTTGCCCACACACCATCAATTTAAATGACGTTTTAAAAACAACGTTTTTTTTCATCGCAAAAAACGACCGTGTGTACGCGGCATAAGAAGTGATTATCTAGGAGCAACAAAAAATAGAATCTCCTCCAAACAGGCACCCCAATACCCAGATGCACTTCCCCATATGTACAACAACAGAAGCCTACCATATCAAAATGCATCCTTCCCAAAATATTAAAGCAAGGGACTGTAATCAGTAGAAAATTATCACATAGCAAATGACAAAAAAAATAAAAAAACATACAGATAGCAATAACATTGAGCTGAAAATAAAACAATGAGATTGCTAAGGAAAAAAAGTAAATCATTATAGAAAAACGACCAAAACAGAAAAGGAAAAAAGGACATTGTTAGATGGATCAGGAAAATGATGAATCCTGATAAGAAATCCAAAAAATCTGAGACCTCCACGTCTCAAAACCAGCGAGTCCAAGACTCTAATCCGAGGGAGAACTGAATAAAAAGAGAAAATCAGAGATGGTTCTCCCAAAAAAAAGTTATCAAAACCAGCAGCAGTCTGTGGATTCGCTGGAGGGGGGAAGAACAAGCAGAGGCGCTCTGGGACGGACAACCAACCATTACCATTATAGCATTGGAGATGCATCATGCATTTCAGAGTGAAGAAGAGCAAACTTCACAGCATATCAGAATATGAAAAACTGATAAATTATGAAAAGAAAAATAGAACAAATCTGAAAAATCCCACTGTGAAAACAAAAATCAAATTGTTAGAACAGGCTTGTCAGTTGCTCGGGGAGGGCTCCCCACATTGCATCCTCCTCCTGTCACGTCTCGATGGTGGCGTTTGCCATATTTGAGATGGGAGAGGGGTCAGGGGGGGGGGGGGGGGCGGCGAATGGCTTCAGCATCCAGCAAGCCAAGTTTGACCAGGATCTCTTTGCCCTCAAAAACAGATGTCGCCGAATATGTAGATCCGTTATGGGGAATCACTAGTTTTAATGTAAACCCCCACTTGTAGTGGATACGTGCCGATTGTAGGATAGCAGTGACCTCCTTCATACCCCTCCGTCTATCAAGGGTGGCAGGGGATAGATCAGGGAAGATTTGAACTGAATCATCCAGGGTGATCCTCTGTGTATTCCGAGCTGCCCGCAGAATCTCCTCCTTGATCAAATAATCCTTCAGGCAGAGAATAATGTCCCATGGCGGTTTATCAGCAGGGGGTTTAGGTCTGAGTGCCCTATGGATCCTGTTGCATGTAAAAGCTGCGGCCTCACGGTCTGGTACTAGGGACTTGAACAACTGGATCACCGCAGGGGCCAAGACTGTTAGCATTTCAGGGAACCCCCGCAGACATAGATTATGGAGGCGATTTCGATTGTCGAGGTCTTCGACTTTTGACTGTAGTTGAGCAAAAGCCACAGACAGGTTTTCATGCTCTCTGCTTAAATTGCTATATGCCAGGGCCAGTTCATCATGTTTAGTCTCCAGCAAGTCCATGCGGGAACCCAGAGAGGCAATCTCCTGAGATAGCGTGTGAGCGGTTTTGTTCATCTCCGTCTGGAACTTCGAGGCCAAACGGGTGTACATGGCTTTAAGGCTGACATCAAGATCTGCCTTAGACAGAGTAGGAGGATACTCACAGTCAGAGGGAGGAGGGGAAGAGGCCTGTTCAGGAGGCAAGGACAGAGCCGAGGCGCCATTTTGGGCCATGCCGTACTGGTAGTGAGTTAGAGAGGTTTGGGCTGCTCCCTTGTTTTTTTTCTTCGCCGCCGACATGCACCGTAGTCTCCAGAGCCAGGGGTCCTGCGATCACGGAGCTTCGCACTCGCGACACACGGCTAGGCACTTAAAGGGGACGTACAGGTACATGCCTTTGCCCAGCCGATCCTTAAGTGGTTAAGGGGGGCGTGGCAAAGGGGTGTGTACTATGCCTGCATACTTTTTCTGATAGGTGTCCCACATTACCATCTCAAAAAGTTGTGGGGTATGCTAATTGTATCTTTTCACATTATTTTATTGTAAGGCTCTCAAGTGTATCAGATATGATGCCTAGAAAGCTGACCCACAGTATGACCAAGAGTCAGCTAAGACCGAATGGATATCACATACACACATTTTATTGTAGTGAAAGTGGCATTTGTCTTCAGCAATTTATTTTTTATTTTTAACCACCTGAGGCCCGCGCTATAGCCGAATAACGGCTACAGCGCGGACCTGAATTGCCAAGTGGACGTCAATTGACGTCCGCCTCTTTTGGCGTTCATCCATCCGTATGTGGATGAAAAAGGGACATACATTGGTCCCTATGAGATCGCGGATGTCAGATGTCACATAGCACTTGCTCCTAAAGTTGCGGCAGCGTATCGAAAATGAGCCGGCGGAATTCAAATTGGGCGGGTAGGGGGCGTGTATTATTTAAACTAGGCGCGATCCCGCGGCGAACGTACTGCACATGCGTTGACTGTCAGTGCGCATGCTCCAAATTCTGTCAGTGAACGTCAATGACGTCAATCCCCGTTCACGGACGTTTTACGCAAACGACGCGAACATTTTTAAATTCGATGCGATGACGACGGCCATACTTAACATAGGATACTCCACCTAGGGGGCAGGTTTTTCTTTACGCCGCGTATCGCTTACGGAAACGTCGGAAAGTCACTGTGTCGGGCCCGAGTACGATCGTGAATTGATGATTCTCGCGGATTAACATATTATCGGCGTTAATTAGCGGGAACGCCCCGAGCGCCATTTTTAAAATTGCAGTTCCGATACGATGGCGAAATACAATTACGCCGCTCATATAGGAACTCCAACCCAGCGTTTCTTGTTTTCTGCTTACAGAAAACAGAAACGCCAGCTCAAAGTGAGAGTTATGCTGGCGTATCACTGATACTCCAGCCTAACTCTACCTGAATCTGGCCCAATGAGCTTGTTTGGGGTGGAGGAACATGACTGTCCTGACCTCCAGCCGATAAAACACATTTGGATGAATTAGGCCGCGTACACACGACTATGGAACTCGTCGGGCGAAACACATCATTTTCCTCGATGAGTTCCTTGTTAGGCTTGTCGAGGAACTCGACGAGCTTGCTTTGCGTACACACGTTAAAGACCAAATATCCTTGTTCTCAAACGTGGTGACTTCAACACATACAACAGCAGGGGAAGTTCGATTCCACTGGCACAACCCTTGGGGCTGCTTTTGCTAATCTCATTTTACTGAAAAGTTTGGTAAGAGACATTTTCACTTTTCAGTCTGTTACAGCGTGACAAATGTGCTATTTCCATTACAAACGCTACTTTTACAGAAGGTGTGCGGGTTTCTTAGCATACACCAGGTCGAGTTTCTTGTTGGAAACCAGTCCGACGAGGAACTCGACGAGCCAAATTCGGCTCCCGTCGAAGAAATAGACAACATGCTCTCTTTTTGGCTCGTCGAGTTTCTCGACAGTTTCCTCGTCGAAAAATGTACACACGACCGGCTTCCTTGGCAAAACACGTCTCCCAATAAGTTTCTTGCTGGATTCTGCCGAGGAAACCGGTCGTGTGTACGCGGTCTTAGAGTGAGGATCAGGGTTGCCACCTTATCCCCTTAAAATTGAACACATATTAATTAAACAGGTTCTGTGGCTGATTAAGGTGGTAATTAAACTCACTTGGCACCTTATCGGCATTAAATTAGCCCCAGAGCCTCTGTAATTGACGCTGAAAGAATACTGCCTTTCTTCTATCTTTATTTTTAATTACCACCTTTGTATTATCTTATACAATACTGACCTTTGCCGGCACTTCTCTGTTCACCACACCCTCACCCAGACACACAGGGCACCTGTGGGTGAAACATTCATCAAAGTCACACTTAGATAAAGACATCAGCCACACGCCACTCGTTTATTTCCTGGTATGGTACATTATTACCCACTTAAGCCCTGGACCAATATGCTGCCAAATGCCCAAAGGCGTTTTTACAATTCAGCACTGCGTCGCTTTAACAGACAATTGAACGGTCGTGCGACGTGGCTCCCAAACAAAATTTGCGTCCTTTTCTTCCCACAAATATAGCTTTCTTTTGATCGTATTTAACTGACTCGGCGATTCTAATTTTTTGCGATATAAAATGGAAAAAGACCAAAAATTTTGAAAAATAAATACATTTTCTAATTTTTGTTATAAGAAAAATCAAATAAACTAAATTTTAGTCAAACGTTTAGGCCAAAATGTATTCAGCCACGTGTCTTTAGTAAAAAAAAAAATCACAATATAAAAAATAAAATAAAAAACTACCTAGCGGCAACAGTGACACTAAGGCCCCGTACACACAAGGAGACATGTCCGATGATAACGGTCCGCGGACCGTTTTTATCGGACATGTCTCCTGCAGGATTTTGGTCCTGCGGTGTGTGCACACCATCGGATGAAAATCCCCTTGGTCAGAGAACGCGGTGACGTGGTGGTGACTTTGACGCCGCCACGTCACTAAACCAGGAAATAAAATGCTTCCACGCATGCGTCGAATCCATTCCACGCATGCGGGGGATTTCTGTCCGCTGGTTAGTCGTACTTGTTTTAAAACTTTTGTCCGCTGGAAACCTGTCCGCTAGGCCGTACACACGATCAAATCTGTCCGCTGAAACTGGTCTGTGGACCAGTTTCAGCGGACATGTTCGATCGTGTGTACGCGGCCTAATACAGCGATCAGAAACCGATTGCTTAGTGACGCTGACAATAGGGGGTGAAAGGGTTAACTAGGGCGATGATCAAGGGGTTAAACCTGTATTAGGGGGGGTAGGGGGCTACCCTGGACCTAACATTAACTGCCTGTCACAGTAACTGTCACACTGACACTAAATGCAGTAATCAGTAAATATATGATCACTGCAATCAGTGACACTGTGACAGGGGGTTGGGGGGGGGGGGCGATCTGAGGGGGTTAATGTGCCTTACTTGTGATGTCTTCTCTCCTCTCGTCGGATTGAAAATACCGCCGAGAGGAGAGGTGACATCACTTCCTCTGCCAGTGTTTACATTACACAGGCAGAGGAAGTGCAGAGCTGAGGCTCTGCAGATTGGCTGGGAGCGATCGC
Organism: Rana kukunoris; assembly: GCA_029574335.1. NCBI lineage: Eukaryota > Metazoa > Chordata > Amphibia > Anura > Ranidae > Rana > Rana kukunoris. The sequence continues at coordinate 527,464,258 of CM056051.1, forward strand.
GAGGGGGCGGACAAAAACGAACAGCCGCTCCCTCATCCCGGATCGCTCCCAGAGGTAAGACGCCTGCCGCATGTAGCGGGGGGGGGGGGGGGGGGGTCCCGATCGGACCCCCGACCCGCAAGAAGGCAGGGACGTACATGTATGCCCATCTGCCTGTACATGCCATTCTGTAGACGTACATATACATGCGGCGGGCGTTGAGTGGTTAAATACAGCATACAAAGCAGGATGTGAACGGCAATGTTAAACCAATATGGACTTGTCCACCCACATACAGTACATGGGGTGTGTTCTATGTACCCTAAACACTCCTCATCTACAGTGGCAGCATTTGATTGTCACGTGGCACTATTTGATGGGCACAGTGACAGATTTTGATGGGCACAGTGGCACAATTCGATGGGGCACAGTGGAAACTGATGATGGGGCACAGTGACACTAATTGATGGGCACAGTGGCAGCATTTGATGGGGCACAGTGGCAGCATCTGATTGGGGGCAGTGGCACTATTTGATGGACGCAGTGGCTGCGTTTGATGGGCACAGTGGCTGTATTTGAAGGGGCACAGTGGCTGCATTTGATGGGCACAGTGGCTGCATTTGATGGGCACAGTGGCTGCATTTGATGGGCACATGGGCTGCATTTGATGGGCACATGGGTTGCATTTGATGGGCACAGTGGCTGCCTTTGATAGGCACCATGGCAACATTTGATGGTACAGTGGCTGTGTTTGATTATCATAGTGGCAGCATTTGATGGGCACAGTGGCAGCAATTGATGGTCATGGTGGCACTATTTTATGGTCATGGTGGCACTATTTGATGGTCATGGTGGCACTATTTGATGGGTACTGTGGCAGCTTTTGATGGGCACAGTGGCACGATTTGATGGGACACAGTGGAAACTGATGATGGGGCACAGTGACTCTAAATGATGGGCACAGTGGCACTATTTGATGGGCACAGCAGCAGCATTTGTATGGGGGCAGTGGCACTATTTTATGGGCACATTGGCTGCATTTGAAGGGGCACAGTGGCTGCATTTGATGGGCACAGTGGCTGCATTTGATGGGCACAGTGGCTGCATTTGATGGTCACAGTGGCTGCATTTGATGGCACAGTAGCAGAGTTTGATGGGCACAGTGGCAATGTTTGATGGGGCACACTGTCTGTGTTTGATTGCACAGTGGCTGCGTCTAATGGCACAGTGAGGCTGCAATTGATGTTTTATTTTTCAGAATTTTTCAGTTTGTTTGAAAAAAAAAAAAAATTGGAGCACCAGCTGCCACCACTGTGTGTTGACGCTGAAAGAATACTGCCTTTCTTCTACCTTTATTTCTAATTACCACCTTTGTATTATCTTATATAATTCTGAACTTTGCTGGCACTTCTCTGGTCACCACACCCTCACCCAGACACACAGGGCACCTGTAAGTGCAACATTCATCAAAGTCACACGTGTTTATTTCCTGGTATGGTACATTATTAGATACAGCGTACAAAGCAGGATGTGACCCGGCAATGTTAAACCAATATGGACTTGTCCACCCACATACTGTACATGGGGCGTGTTCTATGTGCCCCAAACATTCCTCATCCAATCATAAACACTTATTAAATCATACACTAAATATTCGTGAGCATAATTAAAGGTTTGCTTACTTGTTTCTTATTGGTTATAGAAATATTCCACTAAGAAATTTTCCTTTTTCCCCGCAAGCTTTACTTTTCTTCCTCTGTAAAATACATTATATATAAAGTATCTCACAAAAGTAAGTACACCCCTCCCATTTGTGTAAATATTTCATTCTCTCTTTTCATGTGACAACACTGAAGAAATGACACTTTGCTACAATGTTGTGTAGTGAGTGTACAGCTTGTATAACAGTGTAAATTTGGTGTCCCCTCAAAATAACTCAACACACAGCCATTAATGTCTAAACCACTGGTGACAAAAGTGAGTACACCCCTAAGTGATAATGTCTTGCATTCACACATGATTATATTTGTTTTGTGGTGTTTTATTAACCACTTCTTGCCCGCCATATGACGTGCAATATGATGTGCGCAAAGTGGTTTCATTATCCTGACCAGGTGTCATATGATGTCCAGTCAGGATAAGCCGCAAACGCGTGCCCGCCGGCTGACTCACCGCATCACCGATCTTGGTAAAGAGCCCATAACGTAGGCTTTTCACCATGTGATCAGCTGTGTCCAATCACAGCTGATCGCAGCATAAACAGGGAGAGCCGTTTGTCGGCTTTTCTTCCACTCACACTGACAGATAATAGGGAAGAGCCGATCGGCTGCTCTACTGATGGGGGAGGGGGGCCTGCGCTGATTGATTATCGGTGCAGCCCCCTTGAAGATGCCCTCCAATGCCCATCAGGGATGCCCACCCAGAACCACCAAGGATGCCCATCCATGACCATTAGAGTTGCCAATCAGTGCCCATTAGAGGTTCCCATCATTGCCACCAATCAATGCCCATCAGTGCTGCATATCAGTTCCTCATATCAGTGCCCATTAGAGGTGCCAATCAGTGCCCATCAGTAATGCCTGCCAGTGCAATCTCATCAGTGCTGCCTATCAGAGCCATCTATTAGTGCCCATCAGTGCCACCCATCAGTGCCACCTATAAGTGCCACCAGTGCCACCTATTAATGCCCATCAGTGTTGCATATCAGTGCCACCTATACGTGCCCATCAGTGCAGCCTTTCAGTGCCCATCAGTGCCACCTATGAGTGCCCATCAGTGCCGCCAATCAATGCCCACCAGTGCTGCATATTAGTTCCTCCTACCAATGCCCATTAGTTCTGCCTATCAGTTCCCATCAGTGCTGCATAATAGTGCCTCATCATCAGTGCCACCTCATCGGTGCCATCTTATCACTGCCCATCAGTGCAGCCTCATCAGTGAAGGAGAAAACGTTCTTATGCTGCGTACACACAACCATTTCTCATGATGAGAAAAATTTAGGTGTACGTTTATCAAACGGTGATAATTTATCTCATTTCAGTTCTCAGAGAAACATTTTCTCCTCTGGCACCCTGTTTATGAAGCGGAGAACATTTGTTCTCAGAAGGAGAATAGATGAGAAGTTTTTCCTCTGAGAACACCTGAGATCTGAGTAGAAGAGGGAGGGGCTTCCTGTGATCTCCTGAGAAACTTGTGTGATTACAGAGCAGCCGAGTTTTCAGAGTGAAACCAAAGTTAAAAAGGCCGTGTTATTACATGAAAATAATAAGCGCTTTTTTAACCACTTACCTACTGTGCACCTACACCCCCTTCCTGCCCAGACAAAATTTAAGCTTCCGGCACTGCGTCGCTTTAACTGACAATTGCGCGGTCGTGCGACGTGGCTCCCAAACAAAATTGGCGTCCTTTTTTTCCCACAAATAGAGCTTTCTTTTGGTGGTATTTGATCACCTCTGCGGTTTTTATTTTTTGCGCTATAAACAAAAATAGAGCGTCAATTTTTAAAAAAATGCAATATTTTTTCCTTTTTGCTATAATAAATAACCCCAAAAAATATATAAAAAAAATATTTTTTCCCTCAGTTTAGGCCGATACGTATTCTTCTACATATTTTTGGTAAAAAAAAAATGCAATAAGCGTTTATCGATTGGTTTGCGCAAAATTTATAGCGTTTACAAAATAGGGGATAGTTTATAGAATTTTTTTTTATTTTTTTTTACTATTAATGGCGGCGATCTGCGATTTTTTTATTGGGACTGCGACGTTATGGCAGACATTTCGGACACTTTTCTGATATTTTTGGGACCATTTACATTTATACAGTGAAAAATGCTATAAATATGCATTGATTACTGTATAAATGTGACTGGCAGTGAAGGGGTTAACCACTAGGGGGCGGGGAAGGGGTTAAATGTATGTCCTAGCCAGTGTTCTAACTGTAGGGGGAGGGGGGGTGACTGGGGGAGGTGACCGATTGTGTCCCTATGTACAAGGGACACAATCGCTCTCCTCTCTCCCTGACAGGGACGTGCAGCTCTGTGTTTACACACAGAGCTGCACGTCCCAGCTCAGTTACTGAGCAATCGCGTGTGCCCGATGGCGATCGTTGCCGCCGGGCACTCGCACGGGATCCCCGCGGAGCGGCAGGTGCGCGCGCGCGCCGCCGGCGACGCGCGCGCGCCCGCGGCTTTAAAGGGACATCACGTCATATGACGTGATGTCAGAACAATGGAGTCGTCTGCCCGCCGTCATTTGACGGTGGGCAGATGACAAGTGGTTAACTCTGTTTTTTTTACACACGTTTTGGCACATTCTTTAAATGTGTGTTTTGGCCCTTTTTATTTATGCATATTTTGGCTTTTTTTTTAAACATGGCATATTTTTTTTAACACATATCTGCCCGTAAGTTTTTTTATTGTGCATTTTTTAACCACTTAAGACCCGGACCAATACGCTGGTAAATGACCCAAGGTGTTTTTGCGATTCGGCACTGCGTCGCTTTAACAGACATTTGCGCGGTCGTGCGACGTGGCTCCCAAACAAAATTTGCGTCCTTTTCTTTCCACAAATAGAGCTTTCTTTTGGTGGTATTTGATCACCTCTGCGGTTTTTATTTTTTGCGCTATATACAAAAATAGAGCGACATTTTTGAAAAAAAAACACTATTTTTTAATTTTTGTTAAAAAAAAAATCAAATAAACTAAATTTTAATCAAACATTTAGGCCAAAAATTATTCAGCCACATGTCTTTAGTAAAAAAAAAAATCGCAATAAAAAAAAATAGCTACCTAGCGGGAACAGCGACACTAATACAGCGATCAGAAAAATGATCGCTTAGTGACGCTGGCAATAGGGAGTGAAAGGGTTAACTAGGGCGGTGAGCAGGGGGTTAAAACTTTATTAGGGGGGTGGGGGGGCTAACCTGGACCTAACACTAGCTGACTTTCACACTGCCTGTCACACTGACACTAAATGCAGTGATTAGATCACTGCATTCAGTGACACTGTGACAGGGGGGGTGGGGGGGCAGATCGCAAGGGGTTAAGTGTGCCTATGTGAGTGTGTGTCAGTGTAGTGTTGGTGCACACTTACTGTTAGGTGTTCCTCTCATCGCAGCGGTTGGAAATACCGCTGCGATGAGAGATTACACCACTTCCCCCTTCCTGTGTTTACACAGGAGGAGGAAGTGACAGGAGACTGGGAGCGCAGCGATTGGCTGGGAGCGATCGCGGGGGGGGGAGGGCAAAAACGGAAATCCGCCTGCCCGTCCCGGATCGCTCCCGGAGACACGGGGACCTCCGCACGCCGCGGAGGGGGTCCCGATCGGACCCCCGACCTGCTACTGGGCGAGGACGTAAATTTACACCCTTGTGCCCAGCCGTGCCCTTCTGTGGCCGTAAATGTGCGTGCGGGGGTCCTTAAGTGGTTAAACACACATTTTGTCCCTTTAGCACACATTTTGGCACAGGTTATTTTTATATCCATTTTGGTGTGGTTTGTAATGCACACTTTGGAGCTTTTTTTAACATATAGTTTGAAACCTTTTTAATGTGCACTTTGATTTGCTTTTTATGCGTATTTTGGCAAACCGCACATTTGCTAGTCACTTTTGGGATGCCATTAACAATTAATGACGCCGCAAGCATATCATTCATTTTGCATGTGTTTCTGGAACGCACTCCAAAAACGCAGGTAAAGAAATGAGTCAAAATACATGTTAAAAAAGCACCAAAATATACATAAAAAAAACTGCTAAAATGCATTTTAAAAAACGAGCCAAAATGTTTGTTCAAAAAAAAGCAGCATAAAGGTGTATCAAAAACAGTACCAAAATGCACATAAAAAAGGCCCAAAAAGCCAAATTAATTTTTTTGGGGGCATGGAGCATTGTGCATTTTTTCAATGCATTTTGGCAAGTTGCTAGAGTATTTGTCAAATGACAAAATGTGTGGCAAAATGCATGTTTGCCAACTGAATTTTGGGTGCCATTAACAATGAATGGCGCCCAAAAACGCATTGCGTATTTTGACAGAATTTTAGAGCAATTTGGAATTGTATAAAGAATTGCACAATTCTGTATTGCTCAGATGTGAATGGGTCCTAAAAGAAAATACATTATAACTATACTGTGTATGTGTGTAATACATTATATATATATCAAATGGAAAAACAAGGGGGGTGGTGTCTGCGCTGTGAAAAGTGGGTGAAATCCAAGGGTGGTACGGGAATAAATCCCTGGGCTGGTGAACGTGGGTGGACGGGGACGGGGACGGGGACGGGGGGTGTATTTAAAACAGAGTGATAGCGTACATAAGTTTCGTGTCAATACGTAAACCGTCAAAATGTAGCACAAAAGATAATATTGAATACTAAACTAAGGCAAGTGACAAAGAAGGAGTACAAATTCACAAACAGTAAAATGTACACAATGTGCTGGTCCAGGTAATGTGAAATCAGGGAGAACTACCGCTAGGGGCGCCCCTGAGTGTGTAACACAGTGAACAATACAAATAATAATATATAAATCAGTGAAGAAATGCAAAAAAGTCTCTGAAAGTGTTTCCCAAATGTCCCAGAAGACAGGTTCCAAAGATGTCCCAGAGGACAGTTTCCAAAAGATGGAAGAAATGGTGCCGGGAAGGGACGTGGTACAGTGAACACCTCAGGTGGTCCCTAGCCCCTCACCTCACGGCTATGGCACGGATAGCCAAATAAAACCACCTCTGGCAGGGGGAGGAGGAATACACTTCAAAGGACAGAAACGACATCAGCACTCCTCAGCAGTAAGGCATGGAGAGGATACAAAGCAAGTAGGATATGGTGTTATGGAAGTGTCTAAACAGGCAACATCATTCACTCATACATCCACTCACATGGAGGTGATGGATGGTGGGCCTATCTCCCACCAACACTGAGTTCGTCCTAAGTCCTGGATGCACACCTGGCTCCTCTTCTTCTGTGTCTGAGCTGGGTGGACACTTGGAGCAGATAGAGGGGACCCTCACACAGCATATAGGATGGGAGAAAAAAATACCATAGTACAGCCCCGCAAAAATGGAACAGGTTTATTAAAACATATAGGTGCACTCACATTTGGATGATAAAAACTGGGCACAGAAACCAAACGGACGGCAGGGGGGTCTTGCTGCGTCAGGCGTGTGGACTCTGATGCTCCTCGATCCCTAATTCTTTATACAATTCCAAATTGCTCTAAAATTCTGTCAAAATACGCAATGCGTTTTTGGGCGCCATTCATTGTTAATGGCACCCAAAATTCAGTTGGCAAACATGCATTTTGCCACACATTTTGTCATTTGACAAATACTCTAGCAACTTGCCAAAATGCATTGAAAAAATGCACAATGCTCCATGCCCCCAAAAAATTTAATTTGGCTTTTTGGGCCTTTTTTATGTGCATTTTGGTACTGTTTTTGATACACCTTTATGCTGCTTTTTTTGAACAAACATTTTGGCTCGTTTTTTAAAATGCATTTTAGCAATTTTTTTTATGTATATTTTGGTGCTTTTTTAACATGTATTTTGACTCATTTCTTTACCTGCGTTTTTGGAGTGCGTTCCAGAAACACATGCAAAATGAATGATATGCTTGCGGCGTCATTAATTGTTAATGGCATCCCAAAAGTGACTAGCAAATGTGCGGTTTGCCAAAATACGCATAAAAAGCAAATCAAAGTGCACATTAAAAAGGTTTCAAACTATATGCTAAAAAAAGCTCCAAAGTGTGCATTACAAACCACACCAAAATGGATATAAAAATAACCCGTGCCAAAATGTGTGTTTAACCACTTAAGGACCTCCGCACGCACATTTACGGCCACAGAAGGGCACGGCTGGGCACAAGGGCGTAAATTTACGTCCTCGCCCAGTAGCAGGTCGGGGGTCCGATCGGGACCCCCTCCGCGGCGTGCGGAGGTCCCCGTGTCTCCGGGAGCGATCCGGGACGGGCGGGCGGATGTCCGTTTTTGCCCGCCCCCCCGCGATCGGTCCCAGGCCAATCGCTGCGCTCCCAGTCTTCTGTCACTTCCTCCTCCTGTGTAAACACAGGAAGGGGGAAGTGATGTAATCTCTCATCGCAGCGGTATTTCCAACCGCTGCAATGAGAGAAACACCTAACAGTAAGTGTGCACCAACACTACACTGACACACACTACACATAGGCACACTTAACCCCTTGCGATCTGTCCCCCCACCCCCCCGTCACAGTGTCACTGAATGCAGTGATCTAATCACTGCATTTAGTGTCAGTGTGACAGGCAGTGTGAAAGTCAGCTAGTGTTAGGTCCAGGATAGCCCCCCCACCCCCCTAATAAAGTTTTAACCCCCTGATCACCGCCCTAGTTAACCCTTTCACTCCCTATTGCCAGCGTCACTAAGCGATCATTTTTCTGATCGCTGTATTAGTGTCGCTGTTCCCGCTAGGTAGCTATTTTTTTTTATTGCGATTTTTTTTTTTACTAAAGACATGTGGCTAAATAATTTTTGGCCTAAATGTTTGACTAAAATTTAGTTTTTTTGATTTTTTTTTTTAACAAAAAGTAAAAAATAGTGTTTTTTTTTTTCAAAAATGTCGCTCTATTTTTGTATATAGCGCAAAAAATAAAAACCGCATAGGTGATCAAATACCACCAAAAGAAAGCTCTATTTGTGGAAAGAAAAGGACGCAAATTTTGTTTGGGAGCCACGTCGCACGACCAAGGAAATGTCTGTTAAAGCGACGCAGTGCCGAATCGCAAAAACACCTTGGGTCATTTACCAGCGTATTGGTCCGGGTCTTAAGTGGTTAAAAAATGCACAATAAAAAAACTTACGGGCAGATATGTGTTAAAAAAAATATGCCATGTTTAAAAAAAAAAGCCAAAATCTGCATAAATAAAAAGGGCCAAAACACACATTTAAAGAATGGGCCAAAACGTGTGTAAAAAAAACAGAGTTAAAAAAGCGCTTATTATTTTCATGTAATAACACGGCCTTTTTAACTTTGGTTTCACTCTGAAAACTCGGCTGCTCTGTAATCACACAAGTTTCTCAGGAGATCACAGGCAGCCCCTCCCTCTTCTACTCAGATCTCAGGTGTTCTCAGAGGAAAAACTTCTCATCTATTCTCCTTCTGTGAACAAATGTTCTCCGCTTCATAAACAGGGTGCCAGAGGAGAAGATTTTTCTCTGAGAACTGCTGAGAACTGAAATGAGATAAATTATCACCGTTTGATAAACGTACACCTAACGACGGAGGGAAAACGCCTATGCTCAGAAGCAAGTTATGAGAAAGAATATTGGCAATAAACAGCCCAAAAGGGTGGCACCATTCGAATGGAACTTCCCCTTTATAGTGCCGTCGTACGTGTTGTATGTCACCGCGCTTTGCTCCAGCATTTTTTTTTTCACGATCGTGAAGGCAGGCTTGACAAGAATCACGTCAAGAAAAACTTTTTTTCCATGACATGAAAAATAGTCATGTGTACGCAGTTTTATTTATAACAGAAACAAAGAAAAAAACTTTTTTTTTTCAAAATAGTTTTTGATTTGTTTAGCAAAAAAATAAAAACCCCAGAGGTGATCAAATACCACCAACAGAAAGCTCTAGTTGTGGGGACAAAATGATAAAAAGTTTGTTTGGGTGCAGCATTGCATGACCAGTGCTGCATAATAGTGCCTCATCATCAGTGCCACCTCATCAGTGCCAACTTATCACTGCCCATCAGTGCAGCCTCATCAGCGAAGGATAAAACATTTTTACAAAATTGTATAACAGAAACAAAGAAAACTTTTTTTATTTCAAAATTGTTTTTGATTTGTTTAGCAGAAAAATTAAAACCCCAGAAGTGATCAAGTAACAGCAAAATAAAGCCCTGTTTGTGGGAACAAAATGATAAAAATCTGTTTGGGTGCAGTGTTGCATGACAAGTGCTGCATAATAGTGCCAACTCATCAGTGCCACCTCATCAGTGCCATCTTATCACTGCCCATCAGTGCCACCTCATCAGTGCCACCTCATCATTGCCATCTTATCACTGCCCATCAGTGCCACCTCATCAGTGCCACCTCATCAGTGCCATCTTATCACTCCCCATCAGTGCAGTCTCATCAGCGAAGGATAAAACGTTCTTATTTACAAAATGTTATAACAGTGTAGCGCTATCCCCAAAGGAGCTGCTGGTTGATTTGGGATCTACTCTCGAAAAAACTTGAACCGCCCCTGACACATCAGAAAAACCCTGGCAGTGGGATATTGTGACCCCTGCTGGGCCGGGGTCACAATAGCAGGCACACAATATACTATGGCAATGCAACAATGAATTACCTGCTGTAATGGAACGGTCCCTCCAGGCAAATAAATATATTCCACACAGTAAATATGATTAAAGGTAATGAGTAAATTTACTATATCTAAACTGAAAAATGACAGGCACAGATATTTAAATGCAAACACATTCAATGAGCAGTAATCCAGTCTGATTCGCAAGGGCCCTTGCAAGAATCAGCAATCAGTGTGAATCAATAGGTTATCCTAGACCTAAGAATGGTAACACTCGTCTAAACTTAAGGTCAGTCTATGCTCGAGAGCACCCTTAGTGGGCAGTCCCATGGATCAATCAATATTCTCGTGGCGGCCGGTTGGTGCACTTTAAAATTATAATCCCCGGGTAACAGTTAAAGGAAGAAAATCCTACAACAGAATGTCTATAGAGGCAGAACGTTGTGAAGTTGATCGCTCGTCAGCGTCAATACACTTGTAAAACGCTAGAGCAATTAACTGTCTCAGTTAGGGGCCAAACGTGTTCCCGTGGCCTGTGAGATAGAGCTGGGTGTCAGTGATAACCAGAAAGTCAGAAGATGAGCAGGTATTCTCTCTCACTCGATAGGCCGACCTGCCTGATTCTTTCCTCAGGAAGTAAGGCGCGCTGGCCAGATGTCGCTTCACAGCACACAGGATCCCGGACAAGGGTGTTCCACTGCTACAATTAGGCCCAGGGTCCCGGCCTAGCAATACAGATGTCCCTGTCAGCAGCTCTGCACAGGAGAGAAGGCTGGTCCAGAGAGAGCGAGAAGGCGCCACTCCCTTTCTTTAAGTAACCTCCTCCACCGTTTCCAGCGAAATGTCACATCCTCCTGTAGGGCAAAGCATTGCGGGAAATGTAGTCCGTTTCTCCGAGGAGTCCATGGAGTCCGTGTCTCCCGCTACTAATAGTCCCGCAATGCATAACTTGCAGAACAATGTCCAACATATTTACAATTTGGAGTACAAGTCCAGCGAGGATGACCTGTCATGAAGCTCTGACAGGATGACCCCGCTACACACTCCCCCCACTTCAAATCTTTGGTCTCCAAAGAGGGCGACAGTATGATACATGCTTTCAAGATACAGGCAGAAAAAAAAATTGTTAGAACATGCAAAGCAAATATTTTAGTCGAGGTAGGAGGAGCATGATGTGAGGGCGCATCCGGAGCTGCTGTTGCTGCCGCCTGTCCTCGGATCCCGGAGCTCCACAAGACCCATGAAAACTTCCCATATGGGGAGATCACTCGATCCCCCCTCCCTTGACCCCCCCTCCCAAAGTTGGTATACTCTGTGTGCGGGCTTACGCTTGTTCACGCTGGCTCACCTGGGACTTGCAGTGTACCAGGATCGTTCCGCACGCTTGTGAAAGAGGCACCTTGAGCTGAGCCGTATGCCGAGCGGAGCTGTGCGGTGCTGGGCCGTGCTGAGCTGGGACGTGGAGCCGAGGAGCCGTAGAGCCCTGCAGTGGCTGTACACTGCACTCTGTTTCTTTCTGCGCTCTGGGCTGTGGGTAATCCACGTGGGAGATCGGACCCCCTCCCCTCCGCTGGCCCACCTAGGTAGCATTGGCATCCTGGTTGTATGTCTCGGTATGGGGCGAGTGGTTTCCTGCACCCCCCCCCCCCTGCGAGGTGACAGACGCCTGTAGGATCGGCAGTCCGGTGGTTCTAATTCACGTGCAGACGCAAAGAGGTACAACAGGTAACATACAACATAATTAAAGACAGCACTTACAGCAAGTTCAACAAGTGGTGAGTCACTTCTCCCTATTGCATGCTCCTGTGTTTAAAAGCCTGCTCTGCAAGAAGTATTGTTTGGACTGTTAATGGATTGTTAACATTTACTCTGCAGGATGTACTTTTGCAACTGTTAATGTGATTCTAAGAGGAGTTCCGTGACCATGATCATAGATTGGACATTCCTATAGTATTCACAGCATGTATAGTCGGTCTGCCTCACTATAACAGGATAATAAGGATATAAATAACATAAGAATATTATAACGAAGGATATAAATATATAAGAAAAAAAAGTGGAGGAATAGGGAAAAAAAAAAAAGTTAAAATTATAAAATAAAAATAAATAAAAAATAAACAAAAGGGGGACAGAATAAGGGATTGGAAAGCAAGTGGACTTATAACATCTGATCTATTTAATTACCAACATAGAAGGTTTATTGCTTAATCACACTAATAGCAATAGCAAACTACAACAGACTCCACAAATGCAACTGAATTCACAACCAAACACATATTATGTAATCCAACTTTTGGCCTGGCTTTACATGTAGTAAGATATTAAATCCATAAAATTTGCAAATTAAAGTGAACGTCGTCTAACCTCCACAGGTCTGCCTGTGTTGTTGCCCGGCTGTTTCCCTATTTTTTCTAAACCATCCTCTGCTTTTCTTTGGAGTGTTTTTTTTTTGCAAAACAGAGAAGAAGGAGGTGAGAATGAGAGGGCATGCAGTAAGAGGAGTGGTAGCCAATGCCCCCAAAGCAAGTGCTAGTCCAGGCACTATAACAAAATACATGACTCAAAATGGTTCCAAAGATAGTCCTAGTAAAATTGAGGGGGCCAAAAGCAGACTGTCGAAGGGCCAATCGAAAAATAGCCAAAGTAGGCAATTGGATATTGGGATAATTGAAGAATCAGAGGAGGTAGTTGCTGGATCAAGCAGGGCAAGTTATATAGATCTACCCCCATCAAATGGGAGTTATTAGAGATGTTTTCAAAGCTGGAATTATCTATCACTCGGATGGAGCATACGTTAAAAAATGAGATATCAATAGTGCATGATGATGTGAATCACCTATTACAAAGAGTTGAAGAAACAGAGGAAAAATTGGACAGTCAGGCAACGGAAGTGATAGAGTTAAAAAACAAAACAAAAAAAACAGATGAAGGATTTACAGAGAGATCAAAGGAATTTGCGGTACAGAATGGAAGATCAAAAAAATCGGAACCGGGAGGAAAAACTTGAGGAATCCGTGGCTTACCAGATCAGGAAGGAGAAGATCTTCAAGAAAAATTGGATAAAGTTGTTGGCCAATTATTGGGAAAAATTGAAAAAATCTAATTTGAAAGGTTTAATCGGATTAGAAAACCTGTGGAAATGGCAGCGGATATACCCAGAGATGTGATTGCGAGATTCCATAACTTTCAAGATAAAGAACAGATTTGGCAGGGCCTGAAATCTAAACCAGCGATGTTTAATGAGGTCAACTTACAGATCTTCCCGGATCTTTCTACCGAGACCCTGTCCAGAAGGAGATTATTAAAACCCCTATTGGAACATCTTAAAACTTATAATATTCAATACTTTTGGGGTTACCCTGCATGTCTAATGGGGAGGAAGGAGGGTAGGTCCGCAACCCTAAGGTTTCCTGAAGAGTTGGCTAAGTTCTGCAAGAGACTCGATATCCCACTGATAGATATACCCAGTTGGAGCGAAACACATGAGAAGACATCACATAAACTGGAACAACAGTCTTGGCACCTTATCTCAGGAAATAAAAGAGGAAAATAACTGTTTAGTGTAAAAGAAATAAGAATGGGGGATGAACAAGGGCGGCTTCAAAGGGAGAGGGGAGGGTTGAGGGGTGAGGGTCTAAGAATTCACGGCTGGGTCCGTTCGGGGGAGAGGAGGGGGGCGGAATGGGGGAGGAAGGGGGAGGAGGGAACGGTAAGTGGTAAGAGTTAATTACTAAGTGACATATGTTCAGGCTGGGGCGTGGGTTTTGGGGGTGGGGGGCAGTCGGCAGTAGGTCTCGGAGTGGCCCACATCAGAGCCCAACCTCTGGGGGGAGAACCGTAGGGCTGGTTGGAGAAGGAGGGCCACGAATCCATGAACCTTTTCAAAGGCTGTAATCCCCCAATAGATTGGGGTGGGGGGTGGTGGGGGGATTGGGGGAAGGGGGTTGGATTGGGGTTCTCTCCGAATTTTCAGTGCCACGATGCTAGATGCTGCTGTGTACCGTGGACATCAAAACCTGCCGATATATAGAAAATATGTATTTTAATCAACTGAGGTTGCATAATAAATGGAGGGTGGGGAGGTAGATCACCCTGGCAGATAAAATAGGAACCCTAAAAATTCTTTCATATAATGTACGTGGTCTGAATAATCCCATAAAAAGAAGTAATATCCTGAGAGAATTAAAATATCTTAAAGCAGATATAGTTCTACTACAAGAAACACATATCTCACTGGACTCTAATCTTAATATAAGCACATACGAATACCCGCTTTAGTATTATGGGGACTCACCGATTAGACGTGCAAAAGGGAGTCGCCATTGGTTTTGCCAGGGATGTAAGATTTGCCCTGGGGGAGAAAAATGTAGACCCCGAGGGGAGCTATCTTTTCCTCAGTGGCAAAATAAATGAAGTTGACTACTCCATAGCCAATATCTATGGTCCAAACCAAAACCCTATTACATTTCTTAAGGGAGTAATTGAGAGGTTCATGGATTTCAAGTCTGGAAATGTAATTATGGCCAGAGATATGAATCTCTGTCTGGACCCAGATGTTGATTGTACTTCACGTGCACAGCGAGTTGGGAATGTACAACAGAACTCTCTTAAAAAGAAAGTACATCAACAATAAATTGATGGATGTATGGAGAATACAACACCCGAAATTACGCGATTATACATTTCGCTCAGCTGTGCATGGGACTTACTCAAGAATCAACTTTTTCTTGGTGGACCATGGATCTTTGGAGGCAGTCAAAAGTTCTGATATTGGAATAGTAACTTTGTCGGACCATGCTCCAGTATCAATTAATTTAAAAATCGCGGGATCACAAAAGAATAATAGAATATGGAAAATGAATGAAGATCTAATGAAAGACGAAGAGGTAGTGGACAAGATTAAAAGGGAATTAGAACTGTATTTGAAAGAAAACAGTTCAGGACATCTGTCAGAAGCACTATTATGGGAAGCCCACAAGGCCTATATCAGGGAAATTCTAATCGCATTTGGAACTGCTAAAAAAAAAGAGAGTAAGAGGAAACGAGATGAGCTACATAAAACAATCCTTGATCTTGAACAGAGACATAAACAGATAGGTGATTGTGCAGCAGGGCACCTGGTCATTCTGAAAGGGAGGAACTAAGGGACCTTATTGAACAAGAAAATAGAACAGCCTGTGTTAGAGTTAAGAAAGAGAGGTACCAATGGGGGGATCTGTCGGGTTAATATCTAGCCAAAACGTTAAAAAAACTAATCTAAAATAATTTTTATTGAAAGCATACAAACGAGTAACAGAAATAAGGTATATACAAACTCTGAAATTGCGGGAGTATTCTAAGAATACTATAGGAGGCTATACTCGATATCTCAAAGCGACCCCCCTGAGAAGGTGAAAAGGAGATCAGAATATAACAAAAAATTCTTAAGTGAAGCAGGTTTATAAAAAATATCAGCTGATAATCTTAGCTTTTTAGAGGACCCTATAACAGAAATGGAAATGATGAAAATCTTAAAGCGGAGTTCCACCCTTAAAACCACTTTATTTCATCCCATCCAGCATACTGGCGTCAGCGCCAGTATGCTGTTTTCTTTTTTTTTTAAATCCATGTACTTACTTTATAATAGATCATTTAATTTTGGGCGCACCGCGGTATGTCACCGCTATAAGGCGTCACGCCTTCCTGAAACAGCCGACTAGCGTTCGGCTCTTCTCGGCGCCTACGCACAGACCCAGAAGCTCACTGCGCAGGCGCCGTATATAGCCGCGTCACGCCTTCCGGAAACAGCCGAATAGCGTTCGGCTCTTCTCGGCGCCTGCGCACAGACCCAGGAGCTGACTGCACAGGCGCCGTAAATAGCCGGTCCTAGTTCGGCTTTTTTCGGAGGGCGTGACGCGGCTATATACGGCGCCTGCGCAGTCAACTTCTGGGTCTGTGCGTAGGCGCCAAGAAGAGCCGAACGCTAGTCGGCTGTTTCCGGAAGGCGTGACGCCTTATAGCGGCGACATACCGCGGTGCGCCCAAAATTAAATGATCTATTATAAAGTAAGTACATGGATTAAAAAAAAAAAAAACAGCATAGTGGCGCTGACACCAGTATGCTGGATGGGATGAAAGAAAGTGGTTTTAAGGGTGGAACTCCGGTTTAAGGGAATCCCCCACAGGGAAAAGTGCAGGCCTTGATGAGCTTACAACTGCTTATTATATCAAATTTAGCGTCATCTTAGTCCCGAGGATGTGTTCCTATATGAACGGCATTGACACCAATTGGGAGATTCTCCGTGAGGCACTGGAAGCAGCGATTACGATTATCCCCAAAGTAGGTAAAGAACCCTTATTGTGCTCCAGTTATAGACCTATCTCTCTATTAAATGCGGACTTGAAGTTGTTCGCTAAAATCTTAGCAGGTAGAATGAAGAATGTCATGAATAAACTGGTATATAATGATCAAGTGGGGTTTATCCCAGGTAGGGAAAGTAGGGATAACAGTATTAAGACACTCCTATTGATACAGAAATTAAAAGATAGTAAGTCCCCAGGTCTACTGCTGTCAATAGACGCATAAAAAGCATTTGACAGAGTAGACTGGGGATTTCTACAGACCACTCTAGAGTTCTATGGGGTAGGCCCCAAGATGCTGGGGTGGATAAAAGCTCTTTATAATCATCCAACTGCCAGGGTTAAGGTAAATGGGACGGTATCCAGGCTTTTTGAGATGTTTAACAGGACCCGACAGGGGTGTCCCTTGTCACCCCTATTGTTTATCCTGTCCCTAGAACCTTTACTGTCTGGGATCAGAAACAACCCCTATTTTGAGGGGATACAGACTGATGACGGGGGAACACAAAATTGTGGCATACGCTGTCGATATTCTGTTATACATAGTGAATCCAACTACATCTCTCCCCCACCTTTTAAAAACTCTTAAAGTTTACTGGGAAGTATCAAACTTCAAAATGAATCCCTTAAAATCTGAAATTTTGAACATTAGTGTGAAAGCACAGGACATAAGCAGATATCAACAAGACTTTCCATTTATTTGGAGAGACACTGAATTAAAATACCTAGGAGTCAATATAACAGTTTCCCCCGAGTCAATTTACCAAAATAATTGTATTCCATTACTGAACGATATCAAAACGGACCTAAACAAAATTGCATCCAGACAGGGGTCTATGCTAGGGAGAATAAATAGTTTTAAAATGTTAACTCTGCCCTATATAAATTACAAATGTTACCAGTTGCAATACCAGAAGTATACTTAAAAACGTTAAAAAAGCTATTAAGTAGATTCATAGGGTGGAAAAAGAAAGCGTGGATAAGCATGTCTATACTAACTAGAGATAAGGAGCACGGTGGTCTGGGGTTACCAGACATTAACCACTTAGCAACCACCTGCCGAAAAATAACGGCGGCAAGGTGGTTGCTTAACTCTGGGATCACGTTATATAACGTGATTCCAGAGTCGCGCTCCCGCGCGCCCCCTGGGGCACGCACACGGGAATGTCCGTGACCGGCGGGTCACGGATCACGGTAAATCGCCGCTGATAGCGGCGGTTTACCACGTGATCGCGCCGTCCAATGACGGCGCGATCAGATGTAAACAGACCGGCGTCATTTGATGAAGCCGGTTCCTCCCTCCTCTCTCTGTACCGATTGGTACAGTGTGAGAGGAGAGGGGAGGGAGCGGATGGCAGCGCCAGTGCTGCGGGCTGGATCTGTGACAAATGTAGTCACAGATCCATCCATCCATCCCTCCCTGCTCAGCCATCCCTGCTGCAATACTCTGCAATGGGGGGCAATACTCTGGGGGGAAACACTCTGGGGGGCAATACTCTGCAATACTCTGGGCATACTCTGGGCATACTCTGCAATACTCTGGGCATACTCTGCAATACTCTGGGCATACTCTGCAATACTCTGGGCATTCTCTGCAATACTCTGGGCATTCTCTGCAATACTCTGGGCATACTCTGCAATACTCTGGGCATACTCTGCAATACTCTGGGCATACTCTGGGCATACTCTGGGCATACTCTGCAATAATCTGGGCATACTCTGCAATACTCTGCTATACTCTGCAATACTCTGCAATACTCTGCAATAATCTGGGCATACTCTGGGCATACGCTGCAATACTCTGGGCATACGCTGCAATACTCTGGGCATACGCTGCAATACTCTGGGCATACGCTGCAATACTCTGGGCATACGCTGCAATACTCTGGGCATACGCTGCAATACTCTGGGCATACAGCGCCCCTGTCCCCGTGAGCTCGCATGCAGAAGCAAACGCATACGCAAGTCCCGCCCACATATGAAAACGGTGTTCAAACCACACATGTGAGGTATCGCTGCGAACATTAGAGCGAGAGCAATAATTTTGGCCCTAGACCTCTTCTCCAACTAAAATGATGTAACCAGTAAAAATATTTAAAGCGTCACCTATGGGGATTTTTAAGTCGCAAAGTTTGGCGCCATTCCACGAGCGTGTGCAATATTGAAGGGTGACATGTTGGGTATCTATTTACTCGGCGTAACTTCATCTTTCATATTATGCAAAAACATTGGGCTAAATTTAATGTTTTGTTTTTTTAAAAGCACAAAACTGTTTTATTTCCAAAAAATTCGAAAAATTGCTGTGCAAATACCATGCGCGATAAAAAGTTGCAACAACCGCCATTGTATTCTCTAGGGTCTTTGCTAAAAAAGCATATATAATGTTTTGGGGTTCTATGTAATTTTCTAGCAAATAAGTGTTGATTTTTACATGTAGGAGAGAAATGTCAGAATTGGTCTGGGTGTTCCAGAACGCCTGATGGCGTTCCCTGCATGTTGGGCCTCTGTATGTGGCCACGCTGTGTAAAAGTCTCACACATGGGGTATCGCCATACTCGGGAGGAATAGCAGAATGTGTTTTGGGGTGTAATTTGTGGTATGCATATGCTGTGTGTGAGAAATAACCCGCTAATATGAAAATTTTGTGGAAAGAAAATAAAAATGAAAAAAATCTTGATTTTGCAAAGAATTGTGGGAAAAATTACAACTTCAAAAAACTCACAATGCCTCTTTCTAAATACCTTGGAATGTCTTCTTTCCAAAAAGGGGTCATTTGGGGGGTATTTGTACTTTTCTGGAATGTTAGGGTCTCAAGAAATGAGAGAGGCTGTCAGTACATCAGATGTGATCAAATTGATACATTTTCAGTAATTGGTATCATAGCTTTTAGACCCTATAACTTTCACCCAGACTAAATAATATCTATTTTTTTTTTGTTTTGTTACCAAAGATATGTAGCAGTATACATTTTAGGCCAAGTTTATGAAGAAAAATTACTTTTTTGCAAAATGTTATAATAGAAATGAAGAAAAATTCATTTTTTTACAAAATTTTCGTTCTTTTTTCATTTATAGTGAAAAAAATAAAAACCGCAGAGGTGATAAAATACCACCAAAAGAAAGCTCTATTTGTGGGAAAAAAAAGGACAACAATTTCATTTGGTTATAGTGTTGTATGACTGAGTTATTGTCATTCAAAATGTGAGAGCACCGAAAGCTGAAAATTGGTCTGGTTATTAAGTGGGTTTAAGTGCCCAGTAGTCAAGTGGTTAAGGCATATTAACTGGCCATTCACATGACACGGGTGGTTGAATGGGCTAAAGAAAATAATGAAAAATCTTGGGTTAAATTGGAAAGTAGTTTAAATAAGTCTAGATTAGGGAAGGAGATTTGGATTCCGGCACAATTTAGACAGTCAAAAGACCACAAGTACACGATTACACGGACATCAATGTTAATTAGGGATGAGCCGAACACCCCCGCGTTCGGTTTGCACCAGAACCGTCGAACAGACCGACCGTTCGTGCGAACATTTAGAACCCCATTGAAGTCTATGGGACTCAAACGTTGGAATTCAAAAATGATAATTTTAAAGACCAATATTCAATTTATTGTTGGAAAACGTCTTTGAGAACCCGGGTCTTGCCCCAGGGAACATGTATCAATGGAAAAAAGTTTAAAAAACTGTAGCTTTTTCAGGAGCAGGACTCCTGAAAAAATGACCGTTTTTAAAACTTTTTTTTCCATTGATACATGTTCCCTGGGGCAAGACCCGGGTTCTCAAAGACGTTTTCACAGGCAAACTATAGACACCCAGCAGGTACAATATTTAAAGGAATTTTTCATTTTTTTTTTTTTTAAGTTAAGCATCATTAAAATCACTGCTCCAGGAAGATTGATTTTAATGATGCTTAAATAAATAAAATAAAACATCCTTTAAATATTGTACCTGCTGGGTGTCTATACCTGTGATAACGTCTTTAAATAGCACAATCACCTGCCTGCCAGTAAATTAGGAAGAACTGATCTAGCTAAGCTATACAGTGTATAAATACATGTACAACTCCTAGGGATGTATATATATCCTCTACACACTGTAAATTAAGCTAAACTGCCTAGCCTGCCTGCTCTATCTAGCTATATAAAAAGAAAATCTCTCTGTCTCTCTGACTGCTTTCCCTAACAAGCCGGAACACACTACACGAGGCCGCCCAGCTGGCGGCTTTTTATAGTGTGGGGCGTGTGCTAAAGCCCTAAGCCATAATTGTCCAAAGCCACCCAGGCTTTGGCCAATTATGTCTCTTTGTTTTTTGCGCGCTGTGATTGGCCAAGCATGCGGGACACACAGCATGCTTGGCCAATCATCAGCGTGCAATGCCGCAGTGAATTATGGGCCATTTTGCGTCACTCGAATTTGGCGCCAACGACCGCTTTTGTTCGAATTTCATCGAACGTATGAATAGACAATGTTCGAGTCGAACATACGTTCGTATCGAACGCGAAGCTCATCCCTAATGTTAATATGGGATAGGGTACACTAATCCCACTATATGATACTAATTATTTTGCACCGGGGAAAGTAAGTTTGTCTGGGAGTTGGATTAAAAAAACTGACGTTAAATTAAGGGATATAATGAAAGACAGAAAAAATTGTACTTATCAGGAACTAGGGGAAAACAAAGAAATGTTTGAGTTGAATTGGTGGAGATATTTACAGCTGAAACATTTTGTGGATTCCCTCCCTCAGACTAGAAAGAAATTTGCTCCCACTAGAACGTATGTGCACAGCACCGAACAGAAGGGGCGGGATCTCACAGATCTATAAAATACTGTCGGGTTTAAAAAATAAGGAGCCACCCCCGTATTTAAAAAAAATGGGAGGAGGAGTTGGCAACAGGGGGTACTGAGAAAGATCTTGGAAAAATATTGAAGATGGTGCACATAACATCAACTAACTGTGGGCTGATAGAAATGAACTTTAAGGGCCAGATTCAGAAAGTATTTACGTCAGCGTATCAAGAGATACGCCACGTAAATACTAAGAATAGCCGGCGTATCTTTTTTTGCTATTCAGAAAAGAAGATACGCCGGAATTCTGCCAATATACGAGCGGCGTAATTCTGATACTCCGTCGTATATTAGTTGCAGTTTTTACGCTGGCCGCTAGGTGGCGCTTCCGTCATTTTACGCGTCGAATATGTAAATGATGGATTTACATCGATTCCCGAACGTACTTGTGGCCAGCCGTCGTAGTTTACGTTGTTTGCGTAAGCGTTATTGCGGCGTAAGGTTACCCCTGCAATAGGAGGCGTAGCCAATGTTAAGTATGGATGTTGGGACAGCGTCAAATTGTATGTCGGTTACGTTGTTTGCGTAAATCGTTCGGGAATGGGGCTCGAGGTTAGTTATGTTCACGTCGTTTACATTGACAAAAAGCGGCGTGATTTCGAGCATTGCGCACTGGGAACGTCCACGGACGGCGCATGCGCCTTCCAAAAAAATGTCAATTACGTGGGGTCATGATTCATTTACATGAATCACGCCCCCACATCACAAATTTGAATTGCGCGGCCTTACGCCGTGCACTTTACGCTACGCCGCCGCATATTATGGAGCAAGTGCTTTCTGAATAAGGCACTTGCCCATAATATTTGTGGCGGCGTAGCGTAAACAGCATACGCTACACCGCCGGACAGATACATCGAATGTATCTGAATCTGGCCCTAAATGTCTATCACGATGGTACATCACCCCGGACATTGCACACCGATTCCTAGGGGATACTTCCGGGTTTTGTTGGAGGGGTTTATGGAACCTGGATCCATGTCACACCTGTGGTGGACGTGCCCCAAAATCAATCTTAACTGGAATAAAGTTGTATCAGTAATTAAGGAAATCACTGGAATTAAAATACCAGTTGACCCGTGGGTGTGCTTGTTCCATGCAACAAATATGTCCAGTAAACAGTATATGAATACCATGCTCCCCCATATCTTGAATGCAGCAACGTGCCTGATCCCCAAACATTGGAAAGATCCCGAGAGCCCAACAGTGAGGAATTGTCTCGGCAAAATAAATGATATTTATTATATTGAACAGCTTAGGTTTATGGGAGAGGGAGGAGAAGGGGGATTTAAACTGAAATGGAAAGATTGGGTTGATTATAAGTCATCACAGAGTTATCTAGCTAAGATGGTATAGAGCAGGAAGTGCATTTTAGCAAAAATTGGATAATAGTTGGAAATTCGGAGAGAGGGGGGTGGGTTTGGGCAGGGTGGGGGGTGAGGGGGGGTTTGGGTTTGTAGACTTGTTAAGGGGCACTTTTTTTTACTATGTGAACTCTAGCATTATGTGTACTTCTCCATTTAATGGC
This sequence comes from Rana kukunoris, assembly GCA_029574335.1. Classification (NCBI taxonomy): domain Eukaryota; kingdom Metazoa; phylum Chordata; class Amphibia; order Anura; family Ranidae; genus Rana; species Rana kukunoris. The sequence goes on from CM056051.1 coordinate 527,487,224, forward strand.
CGGTATTGGCTCTGTATGCCCATGCCCATTTATTGATCTAACAAACAAAGCAAAGATAGAAGCAATTAAAAAATAAATAAATAAACCGTCAGATCCACAAAGAATTACGCCGGCGTATCTACAGATATGCCGACATAATTCCAATTTCCCGCCGGCGTATATTTGTTTTGTATCCACAAAACAAGATACGCCGGAATTACTCTAAGAAACGACTGGTGTAACATTATTACACCGTCATATCTTAGTTGTAATTTTACGCTGGATGGTAGGGGCGCTTCCATCAGATTTCAGCGTTGAATATGCAAATGAGTGAGTTACGCCAATCCACGAACGTACGAGCGGCCGGCGCATTCTCTTTACGTCGTTTGCATAAGCGTATCTCCGGCGTAAAGCTACCCCTGCTATATGGAGGCACAGCCAATGTTAAGTATGGACGTCGGGCCAGCGTCAAATTTACCCGACAAGTTGGCATCTTTTGGCTCACAAAATTCCAGCTGGAGATGCAACATATCTTTTGGAAATGCCCCGACATTCAGAAATACTGGGACTACACCTTCAAGCTTGTATCTGACGTTACCAGCTTCAAGGTATTCCCATCACCTGCACTTGCCATTCTCAACTTAACCATTGATGACATTCCCTACGACATGTAGCCACTCACATATTCCTAGCAGCTAGGCTCAATTTAACAAGACATTGGAAGTCAGCCTCCATCCCATCCGTAGCCCAAATCATCGACCTAGTGGCACTGCACTTTAGCTATGAGACTACAATACCCACCAGCAATTGTCAAGCCGCAGTTACCCGAACACACTGGCAGCCTTGGACCGACTGGACAAAAGCTGCGACTACTACATGATGTTGCAAACCATGACTCTTTTTTCTCTCTTTCTTGACCGAACAATACTTCCATCCTTCACTTTGATTTTCACCTCCTACTTTTGAATGTCTGGGTATACCATATCCCATCCGAGATGCTCCCATTGTTATATGTCATTATGACCTGTATCTCCTCTGCACTCTTGTGGCACTACAGCTCCCACTAGGGGTGCCACATCAGGGGAGAGGACTGTTAAGTTTAAACTACTCACGTTGTTCTTCACCTTATGTTTAACCACTTTAGCCCCGGACCATATTGCTGTCCAAAGACCAGAGCACTTTTTGTGATTCGGCACTGCGTCGCTTTAACTGACAATTCCGCGGTCGTGCAACGTGGCTCCCAAACAAAATTGGCGTCCTTTTTTTCCCACAAATAGAGCTTTCTTTTGGTGGTAGTTGATCATCTCTGCGGTTTTTATTTTTTGCGCTATAAATAAAAATAGAGCGACTATTTTGAAAAAAATGCAATATTTTTTACATTTTGCTATTATAAATATCACCAAAAAATATATAAAAAAACATTTTTTTTCCTCAGTTTAGGCTGATACGTATTCTTCTACATATTTTTCGTAAAAAAAAATCGCAATTAGCGTTTATTGATTGGTTTGCGCAAAATTTATAGCGTTTACAAAAAAGGGGGTAGTTTTATGGCATTTTTATTAATATTTTTTTTTTACTAGTAATGGCGGCGATCAGCGTTTTTTTTTTCGGTACTGCGATATTATGGCGGACACATCGGACACTTTTGACAAATTTTTGGGACCATTGGCATTTTTATAGCGATCAATGCTATAAAAATGCATTGGATTACTATAAAAATGCCATTGGCAGTGAAGGGGTTAACACTAGGGGGCGGGGAAGGGGTTAAGTGTGGTCCTATTTGTGTTCTAACTGTATGGGGGGGGTGGACTTACTAGGGGGAATCACTGATCTTCCGTTCATACATTGTATGAACAGAAGATCAGTGTTTCCCCCGCTGACAGGAACGAGCACTGTGTGTTTACACTCACAGCTCTCGTTCCCCGCTCTGTAACGAACGAGCGCGCGTGCCCGGCGGCGATCGCGCCCGCCGGGCACGCGCGCGGGACTCGGGGTGAGCGGTGGGCGCGCGCGCGGGCCGCCGGCGGCGCGCACGCGCCCCCTAGTGGCCGCGAAAGTCCCGACGTAGAGCTACGGGCTCTCGCGGAGGAGAGCCGACCTGCCGCCGTAGAACCACGGCGGCTGGTCGGCTAGTGGTTAATATACTTGTTATCTGTTAGTGACACAAACTGTTGTGTTGTAATACATCCCGCAATGTCGTTGCATGACGTACAATCTTTAATTGTACCTGTATTACTTTTGAAACACCAATAAAGTAATTGAAGTAAAAAATAATGTCAGTCCCGCCCATGCGTCTTAAAGAAACATTTTTTTTTTTTAATGACAGCATTTTCCTTTTCTTTTTTTTTTTTTGCATTTAAGTCTAAATATGAGATCTGAGGTCTTTTTGACCCCAGATCAGGGGCCGGATTCAGATACAAAAATGTATCTTTCCAGCGGCATAGCGTATGGCATGGTTCTTCAAACTCCGGCCCTCCAGTTGTTCAGGAACTACAATTCCCATAATGCCTAGTCATGTCTGTGAATGTCAGTGTGTTACAATACCTCATGGGATGTGTAGTTCTACAACATCTGGAGGGCCATAGTTTGAGGATCCCTGGCGTATGGTCTTTACACTACGCCGCGCAAATATTATGGGCAAGTGCCTTATTCAGAAAGCACTTGCTCCATAATATGCGGCGGCGTAGCGTAAAGTGCACGGCGGAAGGCCGCGCAATTCAAATTTCTGAAGTGGAGGCGTGATTCATGTAAATTAATCATGACCCCACGTAATTGGGGTCATGTGCAAAATGACGTCGCTTTTTGTCAATGTAAACGACGTGAACGTTACTTACGTCGGGCCCCATTTCCGAACGATTTACGCAAACTACGTAACCGACGTAACCGACGTACATTGGCTACGCCTTCTATAGCAGGGGTAACCTTACGCTGCTATAACGCTAACGCAAACAACGTAAACTACGACGCGCCCCCACAAGTACGTTCGGGATTCGGCGCAAATAGCTAATTTGCATATTTTACGCATTAACCCCCGCAAGTTTGACGCCATTCTACGAGCGGGTGCAATTTTTAAGCGTGACATGTAGGGTATCCTTTTACCATTATCTTTCACAATATATAAAAAAAATTGGGTCAAATTTATTGTTGTCTTATTTTTTAATTAAAAAAAAGTGATTTTTTTTCCAAAAAAAGGTGCGCTAGTAAGACCGCTGCACAAATATGGTGTGACAAAAAGTATTACAATGACTGCCATTTTATTCTCTAGGGTGTTAGAAAAAAAAAATATATAATGTTTGGGGGTTTTAAGTAATTTTCTTTTCCATTATTTTTATTGAGTTTTCAAAAAAGAAAGGGAGATGAAACATGAAACAATAAGACAGGAACATCCTGTGTACACACTTAAATACCAAATAACAGTAATATCTATTAAGGGCGCAATAATAAAATCAATAGAAAACATCCACCTGGGTCCCCATCCGAGGGCCCCCACCCGCCAGCAAAGAGGGGGCTAGATCAGGACCACCAGAGGGGCCCCCGGCTGAAAGATCCCCTGGTTTCAGGAACCGTATCCTCACAGAACGGCAAAAGGGACATTATAGTAAAAAGGAATGAGAGTGACCATACATTAGAAGAGGAGACCAGGTCAAAATGTCTTAAATCTAGTAGCACCCTGAAAGATAGAGTAAGAAAGGAGAAAAGAAACAAAAAGAGCGAGAAGAGAAGGGGGAGAGAAGAGAGAAGGGAGCACTCCATTCGGGGGGGGAAGAAGTTCGCTTCCGCAACAAACTAATTGGTCATGTGGTCGTAAGGTAATTGATCCATGGGTCCCAAACCCTATGAAACCCCTCAATCTTATCTGCTAAAATAGCAGACAACCTCTCATTCACCATTATCCAGGACAGCTTGTTCTTCAACAAATGAAATGGGACAGTGGGAGACCTCCAGGACCCTGCAATGGAGATCCTGGCCGCCACAAATATATATGCTATCGGCTTTTTCGTGGATTTCGATGCTCCCTCGACCGGACGTCCCAGCAATGCACTCAGCGGCAACTTACGGAGGTTGACGTGGGTGAGGGAAGGTTTTAAGTAATTTTCTAGCAAAAAAAAAAAAACTGTTTTCGTCTTGTAAACACCAAATCTGAAAAACACCTAAGGTCCTTAAGTGGTTAAGCATCATTAAAATCGCTGCTCCAGAAGAAACTACAGTTTAAAAGTTTTTTTTTCCATTGATACATGTTCCCTGGGGCAAGACCCGGGTTCTCAAAGAAGTTTTCTGACAATACCTTGAATATTGGTCTTTAAAATGAGTACTTTTGAATTCGAACGTTCGAGTCCCATAGACTTCAATGGGGTTCTAAATGTTCGCGCGAACGTTCGATCCGTTTGAAGGTTCTGGTGCGAACCCATTGGGGGGGTGTTCGGCTCATCCCTAGTCAGGACGCCCACTAACACACAGCTCCTTTCTCTATCTGCAAAGGATAGAGTGTCCTGACTTTTCTTCACACCAGGGAGAAAGCCTTGCATTACTGTGTGGAGTTACAGACAGAAGAACAGGAAGTGAGGAATTTTCAGAAGAAATAAGGACATTTAAAAGCAAAATGGAAGGAGGAGGTAAGTGAAGGAGGACTGCACTAAGGTAAAGGAAGCTATTCAGGGGGGGGGAAATTCCTTTACGATTTCAATTTTCTATTACTGGCCTGTACAATATTGTGAGTGCAGCTGCTTCACCTCATTAATTATTAAGTATAATTTTTCACTAAGTGCAGGTATTTTAATAAGACTGCCAGAGTGAAGCAAATGAGACGGGTTGGGCAGGTAAAACAAGTTTTCATATATAGCTCAACTATAAACCGTCTCCGATGTAATATATAACTAGAAATAGTTGGATAGACTCGCCATTGCTAGCTGAACATTGATGCTTTCATTATTGACGCCACTGAAACTTTATTGTTTTGACTTTCCCCTGGAGATGTTAAATGAATTGTATTGCTTCCCTGTATTCTCTGTTGTATGATATCACAACAAGGCAAAGGGCAGTCGCAAAGAAAGTCGTCCTAGATACGTTTGTTATGGACTGCTAACACTTGTAAGCCTCCCTCGAAGAACATGAGGAAACCGGGTGTCTTTCTCTGTGCACTGGTCGTCATCTTTTTTATGGGGGTAAGTCTAAATTTCAGTTTATACTGTATATCTTCCGGGCAAATAGAATTACAGTAAAACCTTGAAATGCGAGCATAATTCTTGTAATCCAAAGCACTTGTATATCAAAGCAATTTTTTTGTTTTACAGGGTATAAAAGAGAAGAGAGCCACCTCTAAAGCCTTGTACACACGATCGGATATCTGATGGAATCTGATCCGATGGATTTTTTCGTCGGATATCCGATGAAGCTGACTTTCATCAGTCTTGCCTACACACCATCGGTCAAAAATCCGACCGTGTCCAATGCGGTGACGTAAAACACTGAGAAAAATTAAGTTCAATGCTTCTAAGCATGCGTCAACTTGATTTTGAGCATGCGTGGATTTTGGACCGATGGAGTTCCACACACACGATCGTTTTTTTATCCATAGAAAAAATTTAAAACATGTTCTATTTTTTTTTTTCACCGATGGAAAAAAACAAATGATGGGGCCCACACACGATCGGTTTGTCCGTTTTCATCAGACAAACCAATCGTGTTACAGGGCTTAAGTGTAGCAATAAGTTGCTAAATGTTGTTCCTTCATTAACCGCTTCAGCCCTGGACCATTTTGGTTGGTCAAGGACCGAGCCTCTTTTTGCGTTTCGGCACTGCACCTACATATTTTGGTTTAAAAAATAAATATTAATCGTTAAAAGTTATAGCTTCTACAAAATAGGGGACTGTTTTTATTAATAATTTATTTTTAATAGTTCTGGCAGCGATCAGCGATTTTTATCGTGACTTCAACATTATGGCGGACACATCGAACACTTTTGACACATTTTTGGGACCATTGTCCATTTGGTGGTCAAGGACCGGACCACTTTTTGCGATTCGGCACTGCACCGCTTTAACTGACAATTGCGCAGTTGTGCGACGTGGCTCCTAAAACAAAATTGACATACTTTTTTTCCCCACAAATGGAGCTTTGTTTTGGTGGTATTTGATCACCTCTGCGTTTTTTATTTGTTGCGCTATAAACAAAAAAAATAGAGCGACAATTTTGAAAAAAATGCAATATTGTTTACTTTTTGCTATAATAAAAATCCCTCAAAAATATATAAAAAAACTTTTTTTTGTTCACAGTTTAGGCCGATACGTATTCTTCTACTTATTTTTGGATAAAAAAATTGCAACAAGTGTATATTGATTGTTTTGCGCAAAAGATATAGCGTCTACAAAATATAAGACTGTTTTATGTCATTTTTATTAACAATTTGTTACTAGTTATGGCGGTGATCATCAATTTTTTATCGTGACTGCGACATTATGGCGGACACATTGGATACTTTTGACACCATTTTGGGACCATTGTCATTTATACAGCGATCAGTGCTATAAAAATGCACTGATTACTGTAAAAATGACACAGGCAGGGAAGGGGTTAACCACTAGGTGGCGCTGCAGGGGGCTAAAGGGGTTGTAACGGTAATTTTTTTTCCCCTAAATAGCTTACTTTACCTTAGTGCAGTCCTCCTTCACTTACCTCATCCTTCCATTTTTCTTTTAAATGTCCTTATTTCTTCTGAGAAATCCTCACTTCCTGTTCTTCTGTATGTAACTCCACACCGTAATGCAAGGCTTTCTTCCTGGTGTGGAGAAAGCCTCTTGAGGGGGGAGGGGGTGAGCAGGAGTGTCAGGACGCCCACTAACACACAGCTCTTTTCTCTATCTGCAAAGTAGAGAGTGTCCTGACCCTCCTGCTTGCCCCCTCCCCCTCAAGAGGCTTTCTCCACACCAGGGAGAAAGCCTTGCATTACTGTGTGATGTTACAGACAGAAGAACAGGAAGTGAGGATTTCTCAGAAGAAATAAGGACATTTAAAAGCAAAAACTATATTTTAGTTAGGGGTATCCTAATTAAGTGGATGTCTTAGCTGGAGCTCCGCTGCTGAATAGTGCAAATCCCCTGCAATCCGGTATGTACACCAGCCATCTATCGACCGTTGACACCCTCATGCGCCGTGGGTCTTCTGGGGTGTCTAAAGGAAGAAGCTTAATTTCCCCCCTATAACGGAGGAGACTGTCCCGGCCTCTGCTAACTACGTAGGGACGCCTGCATGCTCCTATTTCCAATATGGTGTCGTAGACTGAGCAGAGTTAGCAGACCTCCCCTGCCCAGAAGGGTCTAGCTGGGGTCCTTGCTGCTATTGCCAACTTTCAGGTCTCTATAACCACACTAACATTCAAAGTAGATGCTGTGCAGCTAGATGTGGGACTGTTCAGGCAGGACATGGACAAAGTCAGGTCCCGGCTGTCCTCTGCAGATCAGCGCATTGGGCCATGCTGAGGACACAGTGGTTGAGCACACCATGAGTCTCCAGTCCCTGCAAACTAAAATTCATGCTCTGGAATTCAAGGCTGAGGATGTTGAAAATCGTAATAGGAGAAACAATCTCTGCATAGTGGGACTTGCAGAGGGGGGAGGGTCCCTGTCTGACTGAATTTGTGGAGCAGCTGCTGCACATCCTTTTACCTGCAGCTCAGCTTTCGCCCTTCTATTCTGTGGAAAGGGCTCACCACATTCCATCCGTGCCTAGAACCCTAGGGACACCATCCTGCACTTTTATCCTCAAATTCCTTAACTTCAGGGACAGAGATGAGGTGCTTTGTGTTGCACGGCTGCAGAAGGACCTTGCTTATCAAAACATCAAACTCCTCATTTTTCCCAACTACTCAGAGGAGACACAAAAGCTGATGTGATCTTTTGTCGAGGCCTCTATGCGCACCCATGGTATTTGTTATAGTGTTCTCTTCCCCAGGGCCACCTTCAGGAACTATGGGGCCCCTTACACGGCTTCAGGCATGGGAACCCCGTGGAGCAAAGAACCAGGATGGAGGCTGCCGCCTCAAATTGAGAAGCGGGGGGGCTGCCACAAATTGAGAAGCGGGGGGGGTTGCTGCCACTGCGAATTGAGGTCGGGGAGCTTTGGGTGCTGACAAACAAAAAAAAAAGTGGGGGGTTGCCCTGGGGTCCTCTGTAAAAAGTAAAAAAAATAGGTGGATAGCCTTCTAGGGCCCTGGGGCTCTCCGGGCCCTTTAACCACTTAAGGACCGCCTCCTGCACATATACGTCGGCAGAATGGCACGGCTGGGCACAAGCACGTACAGGTACGTCCTCTTTAAGTGCCCAGCCATGGGTCGCGCCCACGGCCGCGGGACCCGCGGACCCGATCGCCGCTGGAGTCCCGCGATTGGTCCCTGGAACTGAAGAACGGGGAGAGCTGAGTGTAAACACAGCTTCCCCATTCTTTTCTGTGGCTCCGTCATCGATCGTGTGTTCCCTAATATTTGAAACCACAATCAATGACGTCACACCTACAGCCACACCCCCCTACAGTTAGAAACACATATGAGGTCACACTTAACCCCTTTAGTGCCCCTTGTGGTTACCTCCCAAACTGCAATTGTCATTTTCACAGTAAACAATGCATTTTTAATGCATTTTTTGCTGTGAAAATGACAATGGTCCCAAAAATGTGTCAAAATTGTCCGAAGTGTCCGCCATAATGTCGCAGTCACGAAAAAGATCGCTGATCGCCGCCATTAGTAGTAATTTTTTTTATTTATCAAGAAGCAATAAAACTATCCCCTATTTTGTAAACGCTATGAATTTTGCGCAAACCAATCGATAAACGCTTATTGTGATTTTTTCACCAAAACTAGGTAGAAGAATACGTATCGGCCTAAACTGAGGAAAAAAATTCTTTGCTTTTATAAACATTTTTACAAAAAATATACATACATATATACATCAATACATAACATACATACAAATTACAAACATGGTCTCACTATCTTTCAATAGCCCTTTAAAACCTTGATGGATATAATAATCTAATCTGATACAAGCCCCTCACTCTTCACTTGATATATCACACACGCATAGACATCTTTGGCATGAGTGATTCTGAGGTGTCTCGCATCTTCAGATTCACCCCTCATGCCATCCTGGAATTAACCACAACCCTGCAGGAGCCCAACACATTACACCACCCATGACACCCATGACAGCTACATATACAATCATAGCCCCATCCCCACAGATTTCGAACAGAACATGTATGGGGACAGCTGGCTGGTTGGTGAGTGACATGGGTGGCAGGCATGACTGTCTCCCCAATGATGCTGAAATCACAAGGGGCACATGCACTACTAACATCCTCCTGTCTTATCCCTTCAGGGTGATTCTGCATATGCACTGGGACCCCATCTCATGACTCCTATACGGAACCCCCCATGGTACCCTGTAGTATTCCCCAAACTTTGTATGCCAGATCATCGGTGCATGTTGCATGCTGCACAACTTCGCAGTGAGAAAGGGCCTGGAGATTGACATAAGTGATGAACTGACCCCTGAACCAGACAATCCCCCCCTAACCAAGGCTACCCCGTCTTCTGAGGGAAGAACAGCCAGGAGCCAGCTCACATTAGGCATCTTTGCACGTTAAACACACACATTAATCATGGCACAATGAGAATGCATGCCTGCACACCACTGTGGTCCCTAGCACACACACACCACATCCTCATCACATTGGATTGGCACAAGCCCACCATGCAGGACTTGTGAGCAGCAACGCCATGCCACGGCTCCAATTATGTCACTGTACATTCATACACCATTCACACGGACCTGGGGATTACTTCTCCACCACAAAATAGGGTGACACCCCTTTTCTGGCAGGAATGTCACCCCCACATTCCAAAATCATACACAAACAGAACCAAAAAAAAAAAAATGACCAGCAAAAAAAAAAAAAATGACCAGCAAAAATATAATTTAAACAAAATAACAACAAAGAAAACACATAAAAGACAAAAATCACTCTGCAAAACAGTCCCCAAATATCTCAAAGACACGTCACAAACAAACAAACAAACACTAATAAACAACAGAACAAAAGCACCTTGCTGTAAAGGAAGGGATACAAAGGGATGTACTTTTGCAAAGGAAGTGCGTTTGTGTCTGTCTATTTATGCTGTCTGCGTAGTTTACTAAGTTGCCCGGGTCCACTTCCAATTTCACTGATTGCGCCGTCCCCGAGTTGTGAGCATGCGCACAGAGGTGCTGACCATGGTCTGCTTCATGCGCGCATGAGCGAGCCAATTTCAATGTAACACGCCCACGTCCTTCCCAATTTAAATTACTCCGCCTTACGCCTCTGGAATTACGTTGCACCGGCGCTATTTTCTGCGCAAATCAAACGAGAATACGGTGATTGCGTCGCTACATTGCGGCAGTCTAACGTAAAGGAGGTGCGCTACGCCAGTCAAAAAAATGCGCCGATGTACGTGAATCTGGCCCATTGTGTTTTTTTCAAAATTGTCGCTCTTTTTTGGTTTATAACGCAAAAAATAAAAACTGCAGAGATGATCAAATACCACCAAAATAAATCACTATTTGTGGGGAAAAAAAAAGAACGTAAATTTTGTTTGGGAGCCACGTCGCACGACCGCACAATTGTCATTCAAAGTGTGACAGTGCTGAAAGCTGTAAAATTGACATGGGGAGGAAGGGGGTGAAAATGCCCTGTATTGAAGTGGTTAAAGGTTTTTTATTTTGTTTTTATGGTTCTCCTCCTGACATTAGATTGTCTATATACTTTGAAAATGAGCTGCTATGCAATGTGCTTGTATACTGTTTTTTGCCTTCTCTTTCTGGAGGGACTGGGTTGCTGCCCCTGTGAGCTGGTATCTCACCCTCTATTTTTGTTATACATTCCTGATGCCTCAATTCACGGTGATCTCCTGGAAGGTCAGGGGCCTAAACTCTGCAGTAAAAAGATCCTTGGTATTCCATTTCCTCCAAAAGCACAATTCTTATGCCGCGTACACACGGTCGTTTTTTGCGATGAAAAAAAACAATGTTTTTTAAAACGTCATTTAAATTGATCGTGTGTGGGCAAAACGTCGTTTTTTGTCTTCAAAAAAACGACCCAAAAAAAATTCCAACATGTTTGAATTTTTTGTGTCGTTTTTCAAAACGTCGTTTTTTGTTTCACAAAAAGTCACCGTGTGTAGCAAAAACGTCGTTCAAAACGACGTTTTTCAACCCGCGCATGCCCAGAAGCTAGTTATGAAGCGAGCTTCAATGGAAAAGAGTGGTGAACGTAACCTCGATTTTTGTGAAAAAAGGATGGTGTGTATGCAAAATTGTCTTTGAAAAGTGACGTTTCAAAACATCGTTTTTTACTTCACAGAAAACGTCGTTTTTTTTTCATCGCAAAAAACGACCGTGTGTATGCGGCATCATATCTGTGTTCTGCAGGAGACACATCTCCAAAACTCCAAAATGATCTTTCTCAAGAAGTCGTGGGTGGGCTCGCACTTCCACGCCACATTCTCCACGTATGCTCCAACCCTACCATTTTGCATCAGGTTTTGCATCATATTATGCAACTTGTGGTACAACTTGACAATGATATGGTCTATTTTATGGGTGATTTTAACATGGTTCCGTGTATGGCCCTGGACAGGCTGCATTCCTCAGCTCATGACTCTCCTGACCCTAGGCATTGGGCTGACACTAGGAATGAGCTTTATGTTCGAGTCGAATATGAGTTTGACTCGAATGTTGGCTGTTTGGCGAACAGCGAACAATTTGGGGTGTTTGTGGCAAATTCGAAAAGCCACGGAACACCCTTTAAAAGTCAATAAGAGAAATAAAAAGTGTTAATTTTAAAGGTTAATATGCAAGTTATTGTCATTAACCACTTCCATACCAGGCACTTACGCACCTTCCCGCCCAAGCCAATTTTCAGCTTTCAGCACTGTCGCAATTTGAATGACAATTGCGCGGTCATGCTACACTGCACCCAAACAAAATTGGCGTCCTTTTTTCCCCACAAATAGAGCTTTCTTTTGGTGGTATTTGATCACCTCTGCGGTTTTTTTTTTTTGTGCAACAACTAAAAATAGAGCGAAGATTTTGAAAAAAAAATAAAGTTTTTATTTTTTTCTGTTCATTTTTTTGTAAATTAGTATGTTTTCTCTTTCAATTATGGGCACTGATATGGTGGCACTGATGGGCACCGATGAGGTGGCACTGATGGGCACCGATGAGGTAGTTCTGATGGGCACCGATTAGGTAGCACTGATGGGCACTGATAGGCGGCGCTGGTATTGGGCACTGATGGGCACTCATGGGCGGCACTGATGGGCACTCATGGGCGGCACTGATGGGCACTCATAGGCAGCACTGGGCACTCATAGGCAGCACAGATGGGCACTCATAGGCGGCACAGGTGGGCACTGATAGGCGGCACAGGTGGGCACTGATAGGCGGCACAGGTGGGCACTGATAGGCGGCACAGGTGGGCACTGATAGGCGGCACAGGTGGGCACTGATAGGTGGCACAGGTGGGCACTGGTAGGTGGGCACTGGGCATGGATTGGCACTGTGGGGTGGCACTGACAGACACTGGGGTGGCACTGATGATCACTGAGGGGTGGCACTGATGGATCAATGTTGCCAATCAGTGCCCATGTGTGGGCACTGATTGGCATCATTTTTTTCTACTGCCACCCCTTTTTTTTTTGTCTTTTTTTTTTTTTTGTCATTTTTTTTTTTGTCATTTTTTTGTGTCTTTTATTTGTATTTTTTTTATTGTCCTGGTGGTCTAGTGTGGCGATCCGAGGGGGGGCTGCGCTGATAAACAATCAGCGCGAACCCCCCCTGTCAGGAGAGCCGCTGATCGGCTCTCCTCTACATGCGTCTGTCAGACGCGAGTGAGGAAGAGCCGTCGGCGGCTCTTCCTGTTTACATCGTGATCAGCCGTGATTGGACACGGCTGATCACGTGGTAACGAGGCTCCGCCGGAGACTCGTTACCGAGATCGGAGGTGCAGGGTGTCAGACTGACACCCCGCATCACCGATCGCCGCTCTGCGCGCCCGCACGGGCGCGTGCGGCATGAAATCGTGCTAGACGTTTGAGAACGTCTAGTCACGATTTCATAACCACTTCCCTGCCGTAAATCGGCTATTGGCCGGGCGGGAAGTGGTTAAAAAGTGTTTGGGGACCCGGGTCCTGACCCAGGGGACATGTATTAATGAAAAAAAGTTTTTTTCGGGAGTTTTCAGTCTTCGCGCTTTTCAGTCTGTTACAGCGTGATGAATGTGCTATCTTCATTACAAATGCTAGTTTACCTGCATGAGCGCTCCCGTCTCATAACTTGCTTCTCTGTGCGTTTTCTTCCCATCGTTAAAGCCTACACACGACCGTTTTTCACAATGTTTTTAATGACCAATTTGAAATATTGAATTTCTTACGTCATGAAAAATGCACGGCGTAAGATTTACAGCGACTGCACTTCCAAGTGCACTTTCAGTGCAATTTGAAGTGCACTTGTAGTTTGGACTTGTAATGGAAAGTGGATTTGCCTTTCGTAAATAATCCCCATTGTGTTTTTTTTTTTCAAAATTGTCGCTTTTTTTTGTATATAGCGCAAAAAAGTAAAACCCTCAGAGTTGATCAAATACCACCAAAAGAAATCTCTATTTGTGGGGGAAAATTTTTTGGGGGTATAACGTCGCAATGACTGCGCAATTCTTAGTTAAAGCAACGCAGTGCCATATCGCAAAAATGGCCTGGTCTTTGGGCAGCCAAATCTTTCAGGGCTGATGTGGTTAAAGTCTGACCGTGGGCAATTTTATTTATTAAAATGGGCCCCAAGGCCGGGCAAAAAAACTAAAAAAAAAAGCAGCTTAGGCTACAATATTCACCTTTAATCCAGAGCTGCCCTTTGCAACGTTACTTCTACTCCTCCATAAGATGTCCTCCTTTTACAATTTCCAAAGCCAACACACAACTTACATTCAACGAAAAAGACATACTATGAAGGAATGGGTCTCATCATGAGACTCTCATGACCCCTCCCAAAAAGGGGCTTTACCATGGCCCTTTTTATTTATAGTTGTTTACGAAAAAAGAGGCACTGATCATCATTGTGTCAGTGCTGCTCTCTATATCAACAGAGGACTTTCCCAGGTGCAAGAAGAAAGTCCAGTGCATCAAATAGTTGAAGATTCTGAAAAAGATAAGTAGAAACAAAATGAATGACCTTGGGGGTAATCCAGGGAGGTAGGAACAACTGAGGATCTGAGCCTGGAGTTACTAAATGAATGCGTCATTAGAAAACCATTCAGTGAACTTGTACTTTTACTTTATGGATACTTAGCATCAATTGTTATTAACATGACTTTATCAATTATGTTTATTCCAGTTCATTTACAACAATTTATTCAGAGAATATTCCAATGCAGGCAGTCATCCAGCTGCACTGACAACTACCTGTACATCTACACCAACATTTCCACCAACATCTCCACCAACATCTCCACCAACATCTCCACCAACATCTCCAGTGACCAGCCCTCAAAGTGAAGAACTCACCAATCTGCTGAAGATAATTGAATGGCCCCTGGCTCCATCTAATGTATCCCTGGAATTTTCCACCCACCCGAAAACTTCTCAATACTTTATCATCAATCCTCAGGCTACTTATGTGATTGGTGAATCACTGGAGGTTCTAATTATTGCTAAAGACCACAAAGGTCGGACAAAGAACTATGGAGGGGATTATTTTCATGTGAAGCTTCACTCTTTGAGTCTGAAAGCCGGAGTGAGCGGCTCTGTTACAGACCATAATAATGGTTCCTATACAGCAAGGTTTATTCTTCAGTGGTCTGGAGAAACTATGATCTCTGTTAGACTCATGCATTCCAGTGAACTTATTGCAATTTTACATCAGCAGAGGGATACTCGACCAGACAAGGTAATACAATTGCTCGAGAAAAATGTAAATGCAACATAGTTGAAATTATAATGAAAAAGTTCTCTGAGAAAGAGCAGAATTTATCACTATTTGCTGCTTGTAGAGAGTTTATTGAGTCATTTTGGTTAAATAGATACAGGGCCGTCTGTAACGGAACGTCCCACACTCTGCTTGAGTGCTTCCGTCATATACCGCTTCCTATCAGTCTGGATATAGATATTGGATATTCCAGCTGCTCTCAACACACAACGAGACAAGACTTGTTTGTGTGCTAAACATGGAGTGTTTAATAGAACCAATAATTCAACCTTAAATAAAGTTTAAAGAGGAGGTAACCAGAACATAAATTAACATGAGCAAATTAACTAATCATTTACCTAGACTAGGCGACTCAAATATGACCTTTCAGGGTAAATGTCACGTCTCCTCATTCACCTGCTATACAATACACATTATCATAAGTGTAAACACATGACATCTTCACACAATAGCAGGGTCCATTAGCATCTAACAGTATGTGTCCCAACATGATGAATGAGTCACTCTTACAATTAACCCATTGAGTTCAGAATCAACAAACAGTAAATAGTTCTTTACAGATATCCTGGAATATATTGGAATTATTATGTAATTATTATTCACATCTCAGGTAGTCCAAGATACCATTCCTCAGTCATCCTATGCCCCTAGTGGACATAGGATGATTTTAGACATAAGATGGTTCGGGGATGTCCCGGGTGAGTCTGTCACACCGTCTTTGAGGCAGGGCAAAGGGGGAATCTGCCATGGGCCCTGTCATTGTTGTGGGGCCCAAAGCAGCTGCCTCCTACTTGCCAACTATCCCAGTTTAAATTCCCTTGTCCCTTGAAGTTTTAGTTCTGGGCTGTGTCCTAATATCTCAGTGTGAAGTGCTGCTGCTAATGCTGCCCAGCTCTGCCCTATTGTTGTGTACAGATGACTCACCTTCAGACCCTGTGTTTACATGTAAATAACTGTCATTAATATATAAATAACAGGGACATTCATATGTCAATAGCTGAGGCCGGTGTTCTGCCAAGCTGGTTCCTCCTATCGATATGGTTCCCTCCGGAGTGCGCAGGTGCAATCCGAGCTGATGGAAAACTCTGAGGGGAACAGCTGTTCCTCAGCTGTAGACGCGCTCGCTCGCAATGCCTGATTATACACGCCGCTCTACACAGCAAGGGACAACAAGGGGCAGATGTGATATTGAGCAGTGCTTTTTTGATTGGTTATCCACGCCGCTCTTTACAGCAAGGGGTGGATGTGATATTGAGCTGTCCTTTTTTGGAGGATGATTTTCTCAATAAAATAGACGTCTCACATCCACCCCTTGCTGTATAGAGCGGCGTGGATAACCAATCAAAAAAGCACTGCTCAATATCACATCCGCCCCTTGCTGTGTAGAACGGTGTGTACTATAGAGCGCCTTGTATAAGCAGGCATCAGGCATCCGGAGCGAGCTTGTCTAAGCTGACAATCAGCTTAATGTGCAGGAGGCGGTCCTTAAGTGGTTAAAATAAATGTTGTCTCTGCGGTGGATTCACCACAAGATATCTTTTATCAGGGCGGGAGAGGGCCTCCTCTCCCTCCAGTAGCGGTGGAGACGATTGTGTGCTTTCCCCTCACTGCCTGGATGCCAAGATGGCCCCGGTTCAGCTCCATCGGATGTTTACTAGCAAAGTGTACCCAGGGCTCAAGTCCTGCAGGAACGCGTGGGAACGGAGTTCCTGCACTTTTTTCACAGCTGGAACTCAGTTCCCGTTGCAGGACTAGAGCAGCCGAGAGCAGCCGAGCCGCCCGAGCCAATCCTTCACTAAGCGGCGATGCCCAGCTCGAGTCACTGTCAGGGGCAGGCGAACCTTACTAATCCTTTATGTTACTGGCCGCTTCCTGTATATGGATTCATTGGGTAGTGTGCGGGTATTCCATCACTTCCTCAATGCTGCATGGTCTCCTGGAAAAAATGACAAAAGCTCCCAGGAGACTTTGCAGCATTAAGGAAGTGACGGAATACCGGCACACTACCCGATGAATCCATATACAGGAAACGGCCAGTAACATAAAGGATTACTAAGGTACAGTGGGTCGAAAAAATGAAACATGCGGTTTAGTAATTATGCATATGAGTGTATCTTTTTTTTTTTCTTATGGTGGGGGAGTGGATCTTGAGTGGGAGTTCCCACACTTTTTTCCCCAAGACTTGACCCCTGGGTGTACCGAATAAAGTGGTCAGTGAGCGTATTTATATATAGATATATATATATATATAGATATATATACACATATATATCTATATATAAATATATATATATATATTTTTTCCACTTGATGATCATGCCAGTAACTCATCATAGAATATTGGTGCTCACTCACTGTACTTTATGGATGAACTGTCAGTCGCCCACTCATTAAACCGACATTACAATTTTGATTGGATATCTAACAGATCAAACAGGAGAAAATAAGGAAAGCCTAAAGCCGCGTACACATGGCAGAGAACCTCGACGGGCAGAACACATCGTTCCGCCCGTCGAGGTTCTCTGCCGGCCGTCAGATTCGGCGACCCGCCCGTCGGGAATGGCAACCAGCCATTCATCCAGGCGGGCCGTCGAGCAAATAGAGAACATGCTCTCTATTTCTGCTCGACGGCATTCCCGACGGGATGCTCGCCGAGAGCGTACACACGGCCGAGGCTCTCGCTGGAATGCAGCTTCCAGCGAGGTTCTCGCTGGTTTCCAGCGAGAACCTCTGTCGTGTGTACGCCGCCTAAGGGCTCTTTCACACGTCCGTTCAGTTCGTCCGTTTTTTGGGCGTCCGTTAACGGACCTCAATGCTTCCCTATGGGTTAGCGTCCGTTAGCGGATGAGCATCCGCTAACGTCTGTTAACATCCGTCTGCGGTAAGCTCCGTTTTTTTGGACGGAAGAAAACCCTATTTTTCTTCCGTCAAAAAAACGGAACGGACAAAAAACGGACGTTAGCGGATGATCCGTTTACCATCCGATCCGCTAACGTCAGTTTTTCATCAAAATATGTAAAAAAAAAAAAAACGGATGAAAAAACGGATGAAAAAACTGATGAAAAACGGACGTCAACGGATGGAAAACGGAACGGAAACGGATGTAAACGGACGGAAAACGGACGAAAAAACGGATCAACTGAAGGGGGAAAAAAATGATCTAAAAAACTGAACGGACATGTGAAAGAGCCCTAATGCAGAACCTGTAGTGGAGTACAATATTAAACTCCACGATCTCCGCTGGTAACCAAGGTAAATCCACAGTCAGCGTTGAAAAGTAAGGCAATGTCCCAAATCCCCCCCCAGTAACCGGACGAAACACAGCTCTGAGAGTCAACTGACTTTTTATTCACAGGCTTCCATATTTATATAATTCCCCATGCAAGGGGTTTCCAAACAGATTTAGCAGGGGTAATACAGGGAGGACCACATGGGGAACTTAACATTTTGGATCATTCTCCCATCAGGCATTGCTGCACGAGGGAAAAGTTGGTTAATAGCTGGGGTCTGGGGTTATGTGTTGTGGGAGTTCGGTTTAAAACTGCCGAACACCGATTGGGCAACATAAAACGAAGTACTTGAATGCTAGTGGCTTACGGCCACCAGCATACGAATTACTATGCCCACATAAGACCCAGCAGAATACATAGCATATAATACAGACAACCTTTTGAAATGTAACGTCCAGCGTTCCAGA
Organism: Rana kukunoris; assembly: GCA_029574335.1. Taxonomy (NCBI): domain Eukaryota; kingdom Metazoa; phylum Chordata; class Amphibia; order Anura; family Ranidae; genus Rana; species Rana kukunoris. Next base: position 527,505,903 of record CM056051.1, read on the forward strand.
AGTGGCTAGGTTTGCCACAGAACCCAAAAGCAGAAGTTCCTCTTTTCTCCTTCCTTCAACTTTTGCCACCTTTTTTTTTATTTTTTGTGGGTTGGGGGGAGCGGGTACCTGGTTTTCTGACCGGATCACCCAGGCAATTTAAGCAGATGTTCAGGCTCCCCTTTTTTGCCCCTTGACTTCTGGGACATGTCTCCATTCCCAGAAGGCTGTGGGGCCATTTAACAAAGTGCATGCGTGGGTCACGCATGCACCATGGGAAGCTGCATGTAAATGAGTCACAGACGGTTTTCCACAGTAAAAATGCTGGCCCTGGACAGTGCTGGATCAACATTTCAACAAGTGTCCTTTTTATTAATCACTTACCCGTATGCAATGGCGATCCTAGGGAGGGCAGAGGGGCCCTGACCCCCCCCCCCCCATTATGCTGTGCCCCACCATGTGCCCCCAAACAAAAAAAAATTGCATTTTGTTTTGCAATTTTAGTATTTTGCTCGAGCCGCCGCTGGAGTAACAGTCTCTCCTGAGAGGGAGAGCGCCCCCAGTCAGCTCTGCGGGGCATTCCTCTCCCTCCTTCTGCTCGCTGACAATGCATAATGCGAGCGGTCACACAACCACAGCCGCCCAATCTGCTTCTTCCCCTGCATCCTCATTGGCACAGAGAAGAGCCAGTTGCAAAAAGGACTCTATGAGCACTGGGGGGGCGGGGCAGGGGTACCAAGCCTTCATCTCAGTTACTTAGGACAGGAGAACCAGGAGAAAAATGTAAATTCCGAGAGTGGTGACTGCAAGCTGAGCCGAGTGTCAGTCTATGACACTCTTTTACAGACCAGCAAGTCCGGCCACCTCCCCTCACTCTCCTGACATACAAGCAGGGAGGAATACAGCTTCTCTTCCTTTCAGTCTCGCCCACACTATCCCAGCATGCTGTATCTGAAGAGAGGGGATGTGTGGGTGGGAAATATGAAAATCAGCAGCATTCCTGGCTGTTTGTGAATGATGCCTGAGATTCTAGCCTGGATCGTGGGTAAGTGTGTGCACTGCAGACTGTAGTACACTGTAATTACTGAACTGCATTATCTCCATCCCTTCTCTCCCCCATCTGTATCCCTCCCCCTCCTGTTCTTTCAAGACATTAACAATTGACTTTCACTTTCAGTTAGGTAGGTAATATACGGTGCAAATTTCTTTCCTGCATCCACAGATTGCAGAAAAAAGAAACTTGCATGATTCCCCCATCAACACAGACAGTACTGACAGGAATATCCCTCCTGCCCAGCAATCGTATTCTCCAGACAAACAGTGATTATCACTAGTGGCTATAAAACAACCACTAGTGATACTCATAAGAGAATCTGCTCATTAATGGTTCAAATCTCAGCCAGTATCTGCTGAACCAGCTGAGATTTAAACTGTCTATGGCTGGTCTTAGTTTTTAGGCAGCCCATACATTGATCACATTTTTCATTCAATTATTAGGTTGAATGAAAAAAAAATGATCCAATTCCCCCATCTACACATTATAGGTGGACGGGGGAATCCTCCCAGTGTGGACCAGTGCTGCAATAACCAGAGTTGCTGTCCTGTCCTGGCTACTTTATGGGGGTGATGTACAGGAGGACCAGCACAACTTGTTGTTAGAGATGGGCTGGGCATGTTCAAAAATCCACATGCCCGAGCCCGCCAGGAAGCCCACACTGCACAGCGTTAATCACGGACATTGAGACATTTCCCGGTCCGCAGCTGCACAGATCAGGAAATGTCTCACTCATGGGCGTCCGCTGAACTTTTTTCAGGGGGGGCATCATTTTAAAGTCATCAATGCTCGGTCCCTTTTTGTCAATGTCATGAAGAGGGGATTAGTCATTATCGCATAAAGCGTAGGCATGCTAAGGTCTGAGAAACTGATGCAAAAGCTTAATAGAAGGATCAAGCTGCCATTGTCTGATGATCAATTTCTAATTTGTTTTTATGTTTACACTAGTGACACTATTAAATGCACCACATTATTCATACACACATGATCAAGGCACTGCAAGTGAATTATTAAAAAAAAAAAACACGTAGAATCTGCATTTGGTGTTAACAAATGGCAAATAAAATATATGATAAATGTATTTATTTTGAAATGTATTAACTTAAATATTATACATACACACACACACACACATTTATATATATATATATAACAAAATAACTGTTCTCATCCAAATTGGAAAATAAAACATATAAACTTTAACTGCAAACATTTGCACTCTTGCTCAAATTTAACAATCACAATCACATTTTTCAATGGGTACGGTAGTTACGTTTTGAACAATTTTTTTGTTCACTGGTTAGTGATCTCGAAAAAGAACTGGAAACGTCTGTGGTCACTGGTTAGTGATCTCGAAAAAGAACTGGAAATGTCTGTGGTCACTGGTTAGTGATCTCAAAAAAGAACTGGAAACGTCTGTGGTCCTGTGCAAATTTATCAATTACTGTGTCAATCAGCTGTTGTTTGTTTTCAGCAATTTTTGCTCTATGTATGCTCATCATGCACAAACCCGATAAGCGATCATCTGCCATTGTTGATCTCAGCCAGGTTTTCACCCTTCTCATTGTGCTGAATGACCTTTCCACTGTACAAGTGGTCACGGGTAATGTGAGAGCAATTAAAATTGCTTGCCGGACTGATGGAAATAAATCTGTGTGATTTAGCAAATCCAGAAATCCATTGTCAAACTCCTTATCCTTCGTTGACCAAACCTCAAACCACGTCACTGCTTCTGCGTCCAGGTTTTCAATGCCATACATTTCTGTGATGTCTGCAATATGGCATTTGTATTGCTCCAGTGTCATTTTTGCCATATGTTTTGGGTAGATTGAGAACAGACTGAAATTTTTCTTGTTTTCATTGCCAAACCGGCTTTCTAATGATGCAATGATTGAGTCCATGTATTTCACATAGATAGACTGGCGATAGTATTCTTCCACAGAAGAGGAACCAAAATTAGAACGAAATACTTGCCTGCAACACTGTCTGGGAACAGAAAGTTCGATGTTCAATTTTTCTGCCATTGTTTGAACATTTGAAAATATTTCCTTAAATTGTTCCTCTGCATTTTCTCTGTGATTGCGGAACACAGTCAGAAGGTCTTGCATGTGATTACACACGCTGAGGGTATCAAGCTGAACAGCTTGGAGAGCCTGGCTTACTGATTCCAATCTTGACGAGTAGTTTGAAATGATGGTCAAGCAAAAAAGGAAGCTCACTGTGCTTGAAGAACATTGCAACTGATATGCATCCTGACGTGTTTTCCCTGATGCTGTAGTGACCAGTAAGCTTAATTGATTGAAAATATCTTCAAAGTTTGAGCTAAAAATTCTAATGCTTTTGTATTTGGCTGTCCATCGTGTTTCACTCAGCAATGGCACATTAGGAATCATAGATCTTCTTTCTTTCTCGTACATCACGGGACACAGAGCGGCATATTCATTACTATATGGGTTATATGGAGTACCTTCAGGTGTGGACACTGGCAATCTCAAACAGGAAGTCCCCTCCCTATATAACCCCCTCCCCTAGAGGGAGTCCCTCAGTTTTTTCGCCAGTGTCTTAGGTGTTGGTCACGGAATAGCTTTGCTCCACATCCTTGGGATTAAGGGCGGGCTAACCGGATCTGTCCAAGGAGCCTCAGTGCCAAAGTGGACAGTACCCGGGCCCCAAACCGTGGGGTTTTGCCTATAATGCTCCTCTTTGGAGGGCTGGACCCTGGGCCCAGGACTTGGAGTTTGTAAAAACCATAAGTTCCTGTTTGCCAGGGTGCTATATATGTCCAGGACAGTGGGTACCTTCATAGGACCCCAGGGCCTGAAGGTCTACTACGCTACCCACGGAGATGGGAGAAGATTGGATCAGTTTGCTGGACAAACATCCTGCAGCATGGAGCAGGTAAGGGGGAGCCTGCGGGACTTGGTTCGACAGCAGGCTCTCCGGGATAACCTAAAAGGGGGGATAGCCTAAGTATGCTCTGCATGGGCAACCTTGCTCACTATGTCTGAGAGAGACAGGATGACACCTTTTTTCCCCCATCACTAGGTTCCCCTGTCTAAGAATGTGTTGCTAGCTAACCTGCTGCTTTCTTCCTAGGACTAGTAAGGATCCCTAGGGGCCTTTTGGAGAGTCCTACCTGGCCGGGGGTTTGAATCTGTCGCCTGTTTCTGCAGTCCTGGGTCTCCAGCAGCGCGGCTCCTCCATGTTCCTCCTGTTCCGGCATACGCGCGCGCGCGCGCACGTCTTATAGACGTTTTTCGCGCCGTTCAGACAGGAGGGCGGGGGGGGGCATGCCTGCGGCGTCATACAGGGGCGCGCCTTGTGCTGTTATAGATCAGCAGGCATTGTCAGTGCTCAGTCTGAGGCTGATTTCAGAAGGAGAGGACGCAGAGCGGCAGAACAGTGACTCCCGGTGGCGGAAGAGGGGTAGTACATGCTGGACTTTGTTCCAATGCCTTTTTTGTTAAGCCAAGAAATTCCCCTTTTTGCAGCAGGTTGGAGGCTGGCAAACTAAGTTTGGGGTCACTGTATGTTTTAAAAAAGAAAATATATATAATATATATTTAAAAAAAAAAAAAAAAAAGGGAAAAACATACGGGATCCCATCAGTTTTTGGGCATTAGTGATCTATTGTCCCCTAAACTCTGGTTTTGTACTCCTGGCCACTACAGTCTGTTGTTGTGGGCGGAGTCCCTCGATTTTGTATTATGGCTTCCAAAGGTTCGGGGTCAAAGGGTACAAAAAAGACCAAAAAACAAAGGGGTTCCCCTTCTGATTCTGATGATATGCCGATACTTTCCCCGCAACTTATTAACATAAAGGGCGCCTTGGATGAGCCATTAGGGGGATCTGGTGCGGAGGCTGGCCCAGATCAGCCCAGCCCTGTGTTTATCACAGAGGAGATGCTAGCCGTATCCCTAGGGGGGCTAGAAGAGAGAATAGCAGCATTGATCGCTAGAGCTATTCCTGGTAAGAAACGGGTTAGATCCCCATCACCAAGAGGTGTATCCTCAGATGCTGAGATTCTCTCTCCGGAGGAATTGGAATCACAGGAGGATCAACTAGACCTGAACCAAGAGGGTTCAGGGATTGAGGGATCTGCCTCTGAGGAACCATTTTCAGACTCCCAGACAGAAAGACTGTGGGTACAGTCTTTGACGGACATGGTCCGCTCGGCATTTAGTTTACCATTGCCAGAGCCTCAGGTTCCTCCGGTATCCTCTCTGGGCTCTTTGAAAGCTCCGTTAAGCAACGCAGTGTTTCCGGTCCATCCTCTCTTGGAGGAATTGATCTTTCGGGATTGGGTACGGCCGGACAGGATTTTTCTGCCACCGAAAAGATTTGCGGTCATTTACCCCATGGAGGAAAGATTCTCCAAGAGGTGGAGGCTCCCAGTAGTGGATGCAGCCATCTCATGTGTGAATAAATCACTAACTTGCCCGGTGGAAAACATACATATGTTTAAAGATCCGGTTGATAAAAGGTTAGAGACACTTTTAAAAGCATCCTTTGCTACGGCAGGAGCAGTGGTACAGCCAGCTGTGGCTGCGATTGGTGTTTGTCAGGCGTTAAAAGACCAGACAAAAGAAATGTTAAAGGACATGCCTACCCAACAAGCAGAAGAGTTTTCTGACATTCCCAGAGCTCTGTGTTTTGCTGTAGATGCTATAAAAGATTCCATCCAGCAGGCCTCTCGTTTATCACTATTTTTGGTGCACATGAGAAGGCTCTTATGGTTGAAGAACTGGGCGGCGGAGCCCCCATGCAAAAAGCTTCTGGCAGGGTTTCCCTTCCATGGAGGACGACTCTTCGGAGAGGATCTGGATAAATATATTCAGACTATTTCAAATGGCAAGAGTACCCTTTTACCGGTAAAAAAGACATTCCGGGGTCCTACATTTAAAAGGCAGCTCTTTCCTGTCTCGGGGCCCTCAAATTCCAGGCAGTATCGACGGCCGCCTGCACGATCCAACGTTAACAGTAGATCGCAGGGACAGGCCCCTGGGGGTAAGAGGCCATGGTATCGCAAGCCGACAAAGACAGCCCCTAAGTCTGCCTTATGAAGGGGTGCCCCCACTCTCGCGGGTGGGGGGAAGGCTTCGTTTCTTCTCAGAAGTTTGGTAAGCCAAGATCCCCGACAAATGGGTCCGGGCATCTGTAACCACAGGCTACAGACTGGAGTTTCTAAGGTATCCTCCGCCTCATTTTCAAGAATCAAGGCTACCAAGGGATCCAGCAAGGAACGCCTCATTGCTGGCAGCTTTGGATCACCTGCTCTGCCAGGACGTAATAATAGAGGTGCCAGCCCAAGAGCAAGGGCTAGGTTTCTATTCCAATCTCTTTGTCATACCAAAGCCCAACGGCGATGTCAGGCCAATCTTGGACCTAAAGAGGTTAAACGGTTACCTAAGGGTTCGTTCCTTCCGGATGGAATCCATCCGGTCAGCAGCCGCCGCGCTTCAGAAAGACGATTTTCTGGCCTCCATAGACATAAAGGATGCTTACCTTCATGTACCAATCTTTCAGTCGCATCAAAGATTTTTACGCTTCGCGGTGGGGCAGCGACACTTCCAATTCAGGGCGCTCCCCTTCGGGCTGGCCACGGCCCCCCGGGTATTCACGAAGATCCTAGCCCCAGTTCTGGCCAATTTAAGGATCCAAGGGGTCACAGTCCTAGCATACTTGGACGACCTTTTAATCATAGATCACTCACGGCCGGGTCTGCAAAAGGCAGTAAACCTCACGGTTCGGTACCTCGAAGAATTCGGCTGGGTCCTAAACCGGGGAAAGTCAGCGTTCCAGCCTACAAAGCAGTTGGAATACCTCGGCATGAGGTTAGACACAGAACAGCAAAGGGTGTTCCTGCCCCTGGTAAAGATCGAGGCTATCAAGGGGTTGGTTCAGTTGGTTCTAAACAAGAAAAAACCAACTATTCGCCTGTGTATGCGAGTACTAGGCAAGCTAGTGGCCACGTTCGAGGCAGTACCATACGCTCAGATCCACACTCGCGTCCTACAGGCAGCCATTCTAGCAGCCTGGGGCAAGAGGGCACATGCCTTAGAGTCCCCTTTGACGCTATCATCAAGGGTCCGACAAAGCCTGGCCTTGTGGTTGAACCCCCAGAATCTTCTAAAGAGAAAATCCTTCAGCCCTGTTGTCTGGAAGGTAGTTACCACAGACGCCAGCCTGGCAGGCTGGGGGGCGGTCTTCGGGGGGTTCTCTCGCCAGGGAACTTGGGTGAAAGCAGAGAGGCAGCTCCCCATCAATATCTTGGAGATCAGAGCTGCTCGCCTAGCCCTTCTGGCATGGACCTCCAGATTAAAGGGGTTCCCGGTGAGAATCCAGTCAGACAATGCCACGGCGGTGGCATACATAAACCACCAAGGGGGAACCAGGAGTCGGGCCGCTCAGAGGGAGGTGAGCTTGATTTTTCAGTGGGCAGAGGTTCATGTACCCTGCATTTCGGCGATATTCATTCCCGGAGTGGACAACCTGCAGGCAGACTTCTTAAGTCGCCAGAGTCTGTTGCCAGGGGAGTGGTCTCTGCATCCCCAGGTCTTTCAGACAATCTGCCAGAGGTGGGGAATGCCAGACGTAGATATAATTGCATCCAGGTTCAACAAGAAACTAGACAGGTTCGTGTCTCGAGCGAGGGATCCTATGGCCTGCGGAACCGATGCGTTGGTTTGCCCTTGGCATCAATTCAAACTTCTATATGCATTCCCTCCGCTACAGTTACTCCCTCGCCTGTTGCGCAAGATCAGAGTGGAGCACAAGCCAGTCATTCTAGTAGCTCCGGCTTGGCCCCGGAGGACTTGGTACTCACTAGTCCTGAAGATGGCAGTGGGAGACCCTTGGACTCTTCCTCTACAACCAGACCTACTCTCACAAGGCCCGATCCTCCACCCTACATTACGGCGTCTAAATTTGACGGCCTGGAGGCTGAATCCCTGATTCTCAGGGGTAGAGGTCTGTCTAGGCAGGTAATTCCTACCCTGATTAGGGCTAGAAAGCCGGTCTCCAGGGTGATTTATTACAGCGTGTGGAGGAACTACGTAGGCTGGTGTGAATCCAAAAGATGGAATTCCCGCAAATATACTATTGATAGGGTGTTAAGTTTTCTCCAGCTAGGAGTGGATAAAGGCCTGGCACTAAGCACAATCAAGGGACAGATCTCAGCTCTGTCAGTGTGGTTTCAGAGGCCGCTGGCCACCCACTCGCTGGTAAAGACCTTCTTACAGGGGGTCTTGCGTATTAATCCTCCTGTCAAGTCACCAATTTGTCCATGGGACTTAAATCTTGTCCTGTCCACTTTACAGAAACAACCCTTTGAGCCGTTGGCTGAGATTCCTTTAGTCTTACTGACAAGAAAGTTGGTTTTCTTGGTCGCCATAGTTTCGGCCAGGAGAGTGTCAGAATTAGCAGCCTTATCGTGTAAGGAACCATATCTCGTTCTGCATAAGGACAGGGCAGTTCTCCGGCCTCATCCTTCCTTTCTACCAAAGGTTATATCCAAATTTCACTTGAACCAGGATTTGGTACTTCCATCCTTCTTTCCAAAACCCACATCTAGAAAGGAGGGGTTGCTGCATACCTTGGATATTGTCCGGGCCATGAAGGCCTATCTTAAAGCTACAGAAAAGATCCGGAAGACAGATGTGTTATTCGTTCTACCAGATGGCCCCAAGAAGGGGCAGGCAGCTGCAAAATCCACCATCTCGAGATGGATTAGACAATTAATCATTCAAGCCTACGGTTTGAAGAGGTTGCCTCCTCCTTTGTCGGTAAAGGCCCATTCTACCAGGGCCATGGGCGCCTCCTGGGCAGCACACCATCAGATCTCTATGGCTCAGATATGCAAGGCAGCGACGTGGTCATCAGTCCACACGTTTACAAAGTTTTATCAACTAGACGTGAGAAGGAATGCGGATTCTGCCTTTAGACAGGCAGTACTACAGGCTGCAGTTTGAGATCCTCGGGATCAGAAGCACCCTTGGTTGTAAAAAGAAAAAAAAAAGTTTTTTCTTGACTAAGTTGGAATTATTATTATTATTTGAGTTTACCTCTAAATTGAATCCTTCTTTGGAAGATGTCTCCCTCCCCTCATTAAAGCATTGCTTTCGGACATCCCATATAGTAATGAATATGCCGCTCTGTGTCCCGTGATGTACGAGAAAGAAAAAGGGATTTTTAAATACAGCTTACCTGTAAAAATCCTTTTCTTGGAGTACATCACGGGACACAGAGCTCCCACCCCTCTTTTGGGTGACCATTTTGGGAGGCATACTGCTTGCTACAAAACTGAGGGACTCCCTCTAGGGGAGGGGGTTATATAGGGAGGGGACTTCCTGTTTGAGATTGCCAGTGTCCACACCTGAAGGTACTCCATATAACCCATATAGTAATGAATATGCCGCTCTGTGTCCCGTGATGTACTCCAAGAAAAGGATTTTTACAGGTAAGCTGTATTTAAAAATCCCTTTTTTTGGACTCTCACGGAAAAACTTGATGATGGCTTTCACTGTGCCAATACAATTCCGTATATCAGGAACAGCATTCAGGTCATTAACCACCAAATTTAGTTTATGTGCCGCACAGTGAGCAAAAGCAGCTTTAGGGTATCTTCTCTTTATTATGGCTTGAACGCCACCTTCTTTTCCTGCCATTGTAGAGCATCCATCATATCCTTGGCCGTAGAGTTTTTCTAAGTTTAATCCAAATTTGGAACATGCATCCATTATGATATTTGCAATTGATATTGCATCCATTTCTTTTAGGGTTGCAAATCCAAGGAATTCTTCCCTGATGACAGCTACGGTTTTGCTTGTGTCTACAAAACGTACTCCAAGTGACATCTGTTCTTTTCCAGATATGTCAGCACTTTCATCAGCAATTATTGAAAACCCATTTGACATGTTGACTAAAGCTACAAGATCTTCACGTAATGTTTCTTCACATAATCTAATCAATTCATTTTCAACATGAACTGATGTGTAACGTGCAGTAACTGGTGCAGTTTCAAGATGGTTTTTTAGAACCACATCTCCTGCTTCAATGCAAAATTGGTACAGACTTTGCACATTTCCAGTTGTACTTTGTTTCCCACGTAAAGCAATGTCATGTGTTCCACAAAATAAGATAGTAGACAAAATTGGAAATAACTTTTTACGATTCTCTTCAACTTGCCTTTTCACAGAGCTGTCTATTTGGCAAACAATACTTGTTTCTGGTTTCTTTCTGACGTCCAAAAAATGAGTTGCATCCACTTGTGCATTTTTATGCCAAGAAGTTGAAACATGGTTTCTTGCACCTTCATGGAAATCTTTATATTTTCTGAAGGGTGTAGTTATGAATGCCCCTTGTATCCCACGATGAACTGGCTGTGGAAAGACTGTGCAATACTTGCAAATCGCACCTTTCAGTTGTGGAGAGTAACTAAGCCAAGGTGAATATTGATTAATCCACACTTGACGGAAAAAGCGTGGTCCAGGAGAATCCTTATTGAAGTCATAATTATCTGGTGGGGTATATGTATTTATTAGCAGATTGTATTTAAGATCATCTGTTAGTTTTTTTGATGAGTTTAAATATAATCCAATATCATATACAGGAACATCAACATGGCTACATTCTGTTGGAGCTGGAGCTGAAACTGGACTAGCAGAACCGCTTGTGCTTGATTCTGCCTGTTGTTCACCATGTCCAGATTCTTGTCTTGCTCCTTTATCAGGTTCTACCTCATCCAATTTCCGTTTAGAATTTTTTTTGCGGATATCCATTTCTAAAAAAGAAATGGGGATCATTATATACTCTGCTCATCACCAGGCTACATCACCAGATTGTACCCACAGCAGTTGCCACAGCACTAGATTGCACCCAAAAGACTTGCCACAGTACCAGCTCTATAAATATAACCCCATGGCACAAGATATAACCCCACTGCACCAGATACAGATCCACAGCACTAGAAATAACCCCACAGCACCAGATATAGATCCACTGCACAAGATAAAGATCCACAGCACTAGACAAAACTCCACGGCACCAGATACAACACCATAGTACAAAATATAAACCCACAGCAACAGATTGCTCTAACAGAGGCCCTATCTGTGTCCTACGATTGGCTGACTGGCACCTGTGGCTGGCACCTGGCTACCAGGGTTTCCTGCACCACCAGGTACTACAGGCTCTCTGCAAAGGATATTTATATTTAGCCAACATGACTCCCCTTTACAGCAGGCCAGGGTCCTCATACCGGTAGATCCTCCTTTACAGCAGGGTCACCATAGATCCCCCCGTAGCACAGGCCATTGTTTATTATATTTATTAATCAGGTTATAATTTTTTTGGTAACAAAGAATGCAGGTGATCAGGGGTGCATTGCGCTCAGAATGCAGGTGATCAGGGGTGCATTGCGCTCAGAATGCAGGTGATCAGGGGTGCATTGCGCTCAGAATGCAGGTGATCAGGGGTGCATTGCGCTCAGAATGCAGGTGATCAGGGGTGCATTGCGCTCAGAATGCAGGGGTCAAGAGTGCGCCGTGTTCAGAATGCAGGGATCAGGAGTGAGTTACACTCAGAATGCCGGGATCAGGAGTGAGTTACACTCAGAATGCCGGGATCAGGAGTGAGTTACACTCAGAATGCCGGGATCAGGAGTGAGTTACACTCAGAATGCCGGGATCAGGAGTGAGTTACACTCAGAATGCCGGGAACAGGAGTGAGTTACACTCAGAATGCCGGGAACAGGAGTGAGTTACACTCAGAATGCTGGGAACAGGAGTGAGTTACACTCAGAATGGCGGGAACAGGAGTGAGTTACACTCAGAATGGCGGGAACAGGAGTGTTCTACGCTCAGAATGCTGGGAACAGGAGTGTGCTGCGCTCAGAATGCAGGAATCAGGAGTGTGCTGCGCTCAGAATGCAGGAATCAGGAGTGTGCTGCGCTCAGAATGCAGGAATCAGGAGTTTGCTGCGCTCAGAATGCAGGGATCAGGAGTGTGCTGCGCTCAGAATGCAGGGATCAGGAGTGTGCTGCGCTCAGAATGCAGGGATCAGGAGTGTGCTGCGCTCAGAATGCAGGGATCAGGAGTGAGTTACACTCAGAATGCCGGGATCAGGAGTGAGTTACACTCAGAATGCCGGGATCAGGAGTGAGTTACACTCAGAATGCTGGGAACAGGAGTGAGTTACACTCAGAATGCTGGGAACAGGAGTGAGTTACACTCAGAATGCCGGGATCAGGAGTGAGTTACACTCAGAATGCCGGGATCAGGAGTGAGTTACACTCAGAATGCTGGGAACAGGAGTGAGTTACACTCAGAATGCCGGGAACAGGAGTGAGTTACACTCAGAATGCCGGGAACAGGAGTGAGTTACACTCAGAATGCCGGGAACAGGAGTGAGTTACACTCAGAATGCCGGGAACAGGAGTGTTCTACGCTCAGAATGCTGGGAACAGGAGTGTGCTGCGCTCAGAATGCAGGGATCAGGAGTGTGCTGCGCTCAGAATGCAGGAATCAGGAGTGTGCTGCGCTCAGAATGCAGGGATCAGGAGTGTGCTGCGCTCAGAATGCAGGAATCAGGAGTGTGCTGCGCTCAGAATGCAGGGATCAGGAGTGTGCTGCGCTCAGAATGCAGGGATCAGTTAGGAGGAGAATATATATTGAAATTTGCTGCTTGTAAAGTTGGACATCTGATCTGAGCTGAGCTATTGCTGGAAAAATATATGTGTGTAACAGTTTATGTTATATAAGCTGAGCTATTGGTGGAAAAATATATGTCTGTGTGTGTTTATGTGGCACTGCTGCTGTTACCTGTGGTTCTTCAGCGATAGGCCCAGGGCAGGCACTGGCAGCGCATTCTCTCTCGTCTCAGCCACTCCACCTCACGCACCTGTGGGAGGGGCTGGCGCCGCGACAGGCAGATCGGCATAGGCATAGCAACATACATTACACAGGCAGACATTGCAACACAGGGGGCAAGTCAAGTCAGTGCCATCTTAAGAGCATTATAGGCCCCTGGGCAATACAGTGCACTGGGGCCTCCTGCCCTGTCTACATAATCACGCAGGAGAATAAAAAGTTAATTCATCAGTGACAGGTAAAATCATTCATCAGTGACCCGTGACCAGTAAATTAAATTATCAGTGACCAGTAAAATCATTCATCAGTGACCCGTGACCAGTAAATAAATTCATCAGTGACCAGTAAAATCATTCATCAGTGACCCTTGTCCAGTGCAGGACATTAACACATGAGTTACTATGACCAGTGCAAGACATTTACCCATAGGCGTGCGCACGGGGTGTGCCGGGTGTGCCTGGGCACACCCTAATGCCCAGGCACACCCAACACACCCCAGGGCTTTTTTGCTGGCAAAATGTGTGAGATTTCTTTTTCTCTCACCTCTAGTAGCTGAAAATGGGACTATTTGTCATGGAGGATGTGTAACTCCTGTGGGAACTGCAGCCACTGGCTGCGGAGTAATCAGCCAGTCAGCCGCATTTTCCGATGCTGACTCTGTAGTTCCGGCTCCCTGTTAGCTGAAGATCACTCCGCCGCCAGCTGTCAGAGAAAAAGCACATGAACTTCAGAGAGCATCGGAAAAACTCCAGACTGCTTACTTCACAGCTGTGACTGCAGTCCTCCTCACAGGAGTTACCCACCATCCTATCCCCTGTGTGACAGAAGACAGCTTTCTGATCTCCTCTACGATGCAGCATTTGAGGGAAACTGTCTGTCTCCTCGGTTCCTGTCTGGCTGAGTCAGTCGGGGCTTTCAGTGCCTTTCACAGCTCAGTACAGGTGGGAGGAGGAGCAGGAAGAGGAAGAGGAAGAGGAAGAGATCATCACACACTGACTGAGTGCACCCCGGATCTCTTTCCCCCTGTACAGCACACAGCACAGCTCTCCCTGGGAATGATGAATATCTAAAGACAAATAGCAGCCCTTTACCTGTGAGTACTGTGACCTCCTCTGCCTTTTTCACTATACAATTATGTGCTGTTAACCTGCACTGTACTTTGCAGGTTTACTGACAGAGAACATGCAATTCTTGAACAGGTTAGACATTCCTGGGACTTCTGAGGTGTTACACAAATGTATTCCCACATGCTCATTATATCCTGTTAAAAAATGTATTTTAATAACTCATAATGTATGTGTGTGTGTATGGAATACATCTATGGAGCAGCTCAGAAGTCCCAGAAATTCCTTACCTTATCAAAAACTCTTATCATAATAATTCTGCTACAGCACTAATCAGTGTATTCTGACAGTGGGGGGGTCCCCCCCATCAGAATACAGCATTGCTTGTGTAGATACAAGCACCTGTCAGCTATGTATTTTTTTTGTGCGTTTTCAGTTTATCAGAAACACACTACAGTCCATGTAACATGGTTTCCTATGGATGTGGTTTACATTTGTGCATTTTTTTTAAAGTTTCAGGCACCAGCAGGTTGTGTTTTTGGTTCCATAGACTTCAATGGATCAAAAACATGTAATGAAAAATGCAAAATGCACCTAAAACAGTGGTGGTGCATGGATAGAGGGAGTGCCGCCCTCTCTGGCTCTCGCACCGCCACTGAACAATACATAGATTCATGTATTGCATGAATCTATGTGTTGTTGCCGCTGCCGCTGATTATTCAGATGGCCGGCCATCTGAATAACGGCAGCTGGTTGGCTGTGGAAGTGCCTATCAGAGCCAGCGGTTAGCCTGGTTACCGGTAACCTGATTGGCTGAATCGTCATTGAGGGCGGGAGAAGACATCGAGGGATGGTAGAAGCAGAATGACTGACCCCAGAAAGGTAAGTGCCAGGCGGGGGGGGGCATTTTCCAGGGCACAGTGGCAGCATTTTTTTCAGGGCACAGTGGCTACAATTGCTGGGCACAGTGGTGACAAATGATGGACACAGTGGTAACAATTGATGGCACAGTGGCTGCGTTTGATGGCATGGCACAGTGGCTGCGTTTGGCATGGCACAGTGGTGACAATTGATGGGCACAGTGGTGACAATTAATGGCACAGTGACTGCAATTGGCATGGCACAGTGGTGACAATTGATGGCACAGTGATGACAATTGATGGGCATGGCACAGTGATGACAATTGATGGGCACAGTGGTGACAATTGATGGGCACAGTAGCTGCGTTTGATGGCATGGCACAGTGGCTGTGTTTGGCATGGCACAGTGGTGACAATTGATGGGCACAGTGGCGACAAGGGGCCCATGGTGACAATTGATGGCACAGTGGCTGCGTTTGATGGCATGGCACAGTGGCTGCATTTGATGGCATGGCACAGTGGCTGCATTTGATGGGCACAGTGGCTGCATTTGATGGGCACAGTGGCTGCATTTAATGGGCACAGTGAGGCTGCAATTGTTTTTTTTTCCGTTTGTTTGTGCCCCCTCCAAAAAAAATTGAGCACCAGCTGCCACTGCAGTGGTGACAATTGATGGCACAGTGGTAACAATTGATGGCACAGTGGCTGCGTTTGATGGCATGGCACAGTGGCTGCGTTTGGCATGGCACAGTGGTGACAATTGATGGGCACAGTGGTGACAATTAATGGCATGGCACAGTGGTGACAATTGATGGCACAGTGATGACAATTGATGGGCATAGCACAGTGATGACAATTGATGGGCACAGTGGTGACAATTGATGGGCACAGTAGCTGCGTTTGATGGCATGGCACAGTGGCTGTGTTTGGCATGGCACAGTGGCGACAATTGATGGGCACAGTGGTGACAATTGATAGGTACAGTGGCGACAAGGGGCCCATGGTGACAATTGATGGCACAGTGGCTGCATTTGATAGGCACAGTGGCTGCATTTGATAGGCACAGTGGCTGCATTTGATGGGCACAGTGAGGCTGCAATTGTTTTTTTTCCGTTTGTTTGTGCCCCCTCCAAAAAAAATTGAGCACCAGCTGCCACTGCAGTGGTGACAATTGATGGCACAGTGGTAACAATTGATGGCACAGTGGTAACAATTGATGGCACAGTGGCTGCGTTTGATGGCATGGCACAGTGGCTGCGTTTGGCATTGCACAGTGGTGACAATTGATGGGCACAGTGGTGACAATTAATGGCATGGCACAGTGGTGACAATTGATGGCACAGTGACAATTGATGGGCATAGCACAGTGGTGACAATTGATGGGCACAGTAGCTGCGTTTGATGGCATGGCACAGTGGCTGCATTTGATAGGCACAGTGGCTGCATTTGATGGGCACAGTGAGGCTGCAATTGTTTTTTTTTCCGTTTGTTTGTGCCCCCTCCAAAAAAAATTGAGCACCAGCTGCCACTGCAGTGGTGACAATTGATGGCACAGTGGCTGCGTTTGATGGCATAGCACAGTGGCTGCGTTTGATGGCATGGCACAGTGGCAACAATTGATGGGCACAGTGAGGCTGCATTTGTTTTTGTTTTTTTTGTTTGTTTGCGCTCCCCCAAAAATTTTGAGCACCAGCCGCCACTCACCTAAAATATGCATCAACTGCAACCTGCATAGGTGTGAACCAGGCCTAAAGGATGAGTTCACCTTTTAGAACATGTTGCATGTTACACCCGTATATAGGGTTTAACATGTTTTAGTTGCCCTCTCCCCTCCTCTGCACCCACACAGCCTCATCATTAAGGCTGGATTCACACCTATGGCATTTTTGCATTTTGCAGATTTTCACTACAGAACGTATTCCATAGGAAACAATGTTAAATGGATTGTAGTGCAAATCTTCAAAATGCAAAAAATGCATAGGTGTGAATCCAGCCTCAGTGATAGGAATCTGTGAATGTATAAACTACACGTTCAATCCAACACGGCAGCCGGCACACTGATCAGCACACCTTCCTACATCTCTGCAATGAGCTGTAGGCAGCCATAGGCCTCGTACACACGAGGGGATATGTCCGCTGAAAACGGTCCGACGGACCGTTTCAGCAGACATCTCCGCTCGTGTGTATGGGCTAGCGGACAGATTTCTCCACCCGACAGATTTCAAAGCAAGCTTTGAAATCTATCCAGTGGGGATCTGTCCGCCCGACATGTCTGCTGGTTAGTACACTTACCAGCAGACATGTCGTCCCCCACCGCCGCCGCGCCGCTGCCGAATGGATTCGGCGCATGCGCGGAAGTGTTTTACTTCCTGGTGCGGTGACGTGGCGGTGACGCGGCGGCGTCAACGTCACCGCCGCGTCACCGCCACGTCACCGCGCCGTCCGGCGGCGGGGAATTTGATCCGATGGTGTGTACACGCCATCGGATCAAACTCCCGATCGGACATATCCGATGGAAATGGTCCGCGGACCGTTTTCATCGGATATGTCCGATCGTGTGTACGCCGCCGTACAGTTCTATGGGCAATAGAACTGTAGGCAGTGTCTGCAGGAGCCTGACACTTTACCCGCACTCTGCTGATTGTGGGCACAATACTTTGCAGTCTCCAGTTTAAAAAATAATAATAAATGCCCTAGAAAAAAATCTATGCATTTTTTTTTTTTTTTTTAAAAGGTGAGCGAAGGCACTTGGGTCAGGCAGGAACATAAATGGGTGGTTTTATGTACATATATATGTGAGTGTTTGTGTATATGCAGTGTGTGTGTGTATATGTATATATATATATATATATATATATATATATATATACGCATTTGTATGTTTGAGTTTTGGGGTGCACACCCTAATGCTATAGGCTGCGCACGCCTATGCATTTACCCCCCCCCCCCCCCATATTACAAAAATCAGTCATCACAGTTAATAATCTTCAGACTGCATCATTCCGTATGGCATCATGCAGTCGAATGATTTTTTTAATGTACAGCATTGCGGCGGGGGGTAAATGTCCTGCACTGACATTAATACATGAGTTACTATGACCACTGACCAGTACACCCTCCTGGCATTTTAAGGGTATATATACAGTACAAAGAAAAATGTAAAGGTTTTTGTTGCCAATCCCCTTAAAGTGCTAGTTTGACTCTCTCTGGTGGCTTTCCAGCCAAGAAAAAAAGTATTTTCAGAAGGGAAGTAAAAGCAGGCTGGCTTTGCAGACAGTACAGTATTGCTACACAAAATTTGCACACTTTGTACTTATTAATGTATGCGCTGACATTTTTTTAATGGCTCCCCAGTGCACTAAAGGAACACACCTGCTGCATGGTAACACACTTTGATTTTTACTATATGTCACACACACAAAATAGCTCACTAATCGAATAATAACAAACACAATTTCATATAGTAAAAATCAAAGTGTGTTACCATGCAGCAGGTGTGTTCCTTTAGTGCACTGGGGAGCCATTAAAAAAATGTCAGCGCATACATTAATAAAAATAAACAAAGTGTGCCAATTTTGTGTAGCATTACTGTACTGTGTGCAAAGCCAGCCTGCTTTTACTTCCCTTCTGAAAATGAGCAATTAGCGCTTTAAGGGGCAACAAAAACCTTTACAGACTGACTGTGTCTGACTGTATGTTTGACTTGCCTTAACAGCGCGCGGGCTCCTCTGGGTACAGCTCTCTACACTCCTCCTCCCATCAGCCACCGTGCGTGCGTGTAATGTTGATCCCCTCCCGGCGTGAGTGACGTCACGCCACCAGGACGAGCACCAGGCTGGGTTAGGGGGAGTGGCTGAGCAATGATCGACCATTGGTTGGCCGGAAAACAAGGGGCGGGGAACGGAGCAAAAAAACAAACAAATGCAGGAACACACATGCCGTGGACGTTAGGGGGAGTGGCTGAGCGATGATCGACCATTGGCTGGCCGGAAAACAAGGGGCGGGCGGAAGCGGAGCAAAAAAAAAAAAAATGCAGGAACACACATGCCGCAGACTTTAGAGAGACGGACAGAGGTTACAATCGGCGGCGCAGGTTCGAGAGGCCGCGGCGCGGCGGCCACAGCTATCTAAATGTATGTCACATCTTACTACTGATTCTAGGGGGGGGGCGAACGCCCTCCCTTGCCCTATGGAGCGGACGCCCATGGTCTCGCTGCCTGTGATTAGCACTGTGGAGTGTTGGCTTCCTGGCGGGATTGGGCATGTGGGATTTTTTTTTTTCATTCAAGTTTAAGTTTATTTTCTGAATAAAGTCAGTACAATTTAAAGAACATATCAGGAAATCAATACATATTGTTACATATCCTTAAATATTGAGACATCTTTTGCTGAAGTCATCACTTCGTCATTTCTCAACCATACCTAAATAACATTCTATCTGCGATGAAAGGAAAACAGGTTCAACAAGGGAGTAAATTCTGACCCTAAGCCATATAGTCTAACTGGGGTAGCTCCCTACCCTCCCCCAAATCCTGCAGTTCCTATCAATCCGTCTAGGGTCCCTAGTCTACAGCAGTTGGGATAAATCAAAACCTTATTGGTCCAACATATATAGAAATGAGATGGGAAGGGCACCCTCCACCCCCACTGACACCCCCAATGGGATCACTCTGTGCCCGGGGAGGTAGAGTAATTCCCCCAAACCATCCCGCCCCCTTAGCAAGTTATTATAAATATTACAGTTTTGTGAAGTCCACTTCGTGATGTACCTCCATTTCATAAACGTAAAACTTCTCAAGTACCTCTGGTACGAAGTGTATGATATCTGGACCGATTAAATGAACCTAATACTAAAAGAATAAATAACAAGTTTGATGAAGAGAGAGGGAGAGGGAGAGGGAGGGAGAAAAAGAGAGGAGAATCCCTCTTCAACCTCCTCCACCCCTATGATAGAGGCGTAACATGTATATATATGGAGAACGTTTCCCAAACACAGATTATACAAAAAACCTGAACACAAGCACAGCATAAAACCAGAACATAGAGAAGAAAAGTAGAAGAGAAGGAAAAGAGGAATGTGAGAAAGATAGAAAGAGAGGGAACGAAAAAGAGGGTAGGGGTGAGAGGGTAGAGAGACAGAGATCCTACCTGCCAGGTGTGTACATCAGCCTACAGTAAGTTATGTTATCACCCCTTTATGGGGTGTGAGATCCCTAAGTACTTTAGCCATGGTTCCCAGATTGCGTTAAACTGAGTAAGTCTATCCAACATTGAGCCAATTCTCCTTTCCTGTTCCATTATCCAGGTGATCTTTCTTTTCATACTTAAGA
The DNA here is from genome assembly GCA_029574335.1 of Rana kukunoris. NCBI lineage: Eukaryota > Metazoa > Chordata > Amphibia > Anura > Ranidae > Rana > Rana kukunoris. The sequence continues at coordinate 527,526,058 of CM056051.1, forward strand.
TTGAGACCGCCTGTTTCTTCCAGGCTGCAGCTATAGTGATTCTAGCTCCTGTTAGGATAAACCATATCAGCCTTCTGGTAACCTTTGATACTTGTGGTATGAATCCATTCAGTAAGGCAATCGCCGGGGACTGATGTATATTACAACCCGTAATCCGTCTAATTATATGGAACACTTTACTCCAAAAACCTCGTATTCTTGGGCATTCCCACCAGGTGTGAATCATGGAGCCCACGCCTTGGCATCCTCTGAAGCATAGAGGTGAGGATGAAGGATATATGGTTGCCAGTCTTAGAGGAACTAGATACCATCTAGTAAATATTTTGACATTCGCCTCTATGAGTGACATGTTGATGATACCCTTTATAGATCTATGGAAGTTTTCTCCCCAATCTTCTAAATCCCACTCATCCTGAATTTCCTTCTCCCAAGCTAGCATATAGGGTAATTTATTGGGCATGTGGGATTTCAAACACACCCGAGCCCATCTCTATTGGTTGTAGACAGTTGAGCTCCCTGCAGGTTGCTTAGCAGCAGTGGAGCTTCTCCGGCAAGCTGATCAGGATGCAATCCAGGTGATGCTCCTAGTCAAATCCTAGTGTTAAATATCAGTGATTTTATTGATCAAATCCCACACTTTACAGACATTTTGCCCACATGGCTGCGGAACATACGGTTGATTATATATATGTGGTTGTACTCTTGATGCTAATAAATACTGTGTTTATTAGATCTGACTGGGAGCATCACCTGGATCACATCCCGATCAGCATTTCACCAGAGAAGGTTATACAGCATTACTGCTGCTAGGTGACCAGCTGGGGGCTCAGCTCTCTATAACCAATAGTGCCAGCCTTCCCCTGCATGCACCCATAATGTCACCAGCACTAGGTCCTAATAGACTGCCGCCGCTGCCAAGGAGACAGATGCCAGAGCAGCGCTGTCAATAGCAGGGACAGGACAGCTGGGGAACCCCACAGTGGCAGAACACCAGGCTCGGTGGCAAAACAACCTTTGCAACCCTGAAAGTTCTCCCACTGCTTTGGACCCTTATATTTTCTTTGTGTTCTGTGACATATATCTCTTGTTTCTGCCACCCTGGGGGGCCCCAGTATAGTAGGAAGGGAGATCACTGCAGAACTTGTGAAAGGACCTGTTGTGGGATCGTAGTAAAGGGCCCCAGGATATATATATATATATATATATATATATATATATATATATATATATTGCATTTTATAGTTGGCCCCCCTACTTTTGTCCCTGTCCCCCCATGTGCCCCTCCTAAATATGAAAGCTGGAGACGCCACTGCTCATATGCCGCTGCCTTCTTCTGGGTTTTGGCGCTCGCTGTGCGCTCCCCCCAGCTGGAACCTGCTGTGATTGCACACAAAGAGAGCCTGTCAGTAAGTCCTGGCCAATGCTTCATGGCTGGGACCTGCTGATCGGCTGTGTATGATCATTGATTATATAGCACCACCTAGTGGCCTTTTGTGGTGTATACATATTGCAGTATATTATACAACTTGGATAATGACTTTTATTTTCTCTCGGAAAAGAAAGATGGAAAGTCAGGACTTGTACACTATAGACTGCTCTATGACTCATCAAGACTGACCGGCACTGCCACCTAGTGGCCTTTTGATATTACACCCACAAATGTTTCCTTTTTTTAGGTGGAAAGGTACTTAAAGAGGTGCTCCAGCTGAATATTTTTTAACACTGTAGCTGCTGACTTTTAAAAGGACACTTACCTGTCCAGGGAGCCCGCAAGGTCGGCTGCTCGAGGTCGATCCGTCCATCGGATCAGGTTCCGGCGCTGCCATTCGAACAAAGGGAAACAGGCAGTGGAGCCTTACAGCTTTACTGCCAGTTTCCTAGTGTGCATGCACAATTTGCGCAGCATTTTGTGAATGACCGGCTGTCTTCTGGGACACACACATGTCCCAGAAGACAGCACACCCCATTCCCCAGAAGACACTGCGAGGAGGACAAGAACGAAGAGTGCCACGGTATAGGAACTGGCAGCTTACGACGACTGCCTAGCAACAGGCATTTCTGGTAAGTAAAAAATATATATCTTTTATTTTTTTTATGTATTTTAAGGAGCTAATTTATGTGACTTTTTAGGGCGGACCTCTGCTCTAACAGGTTGGTGACATGGTTATACCTCTCTAACTTACAAGTATTTTAAACTAGTCTTTAAGCGGACCCTATGAATATACTGTATGTTTATAATAATACCTTACAATTTTATTGCAAGCTATTACTTGACGTGCAACTTATAGCTTTAACACCCGCTCTCAGCATCAAGCATGTACTGCCCATTGGGACTACTGGGAGTTTACCCGGTGGGCCAATGGCTCAGTGGGCTATTTTTTATGCAGAGTTCGGCAGCGGTGGGAGCGTGGCAGAAAACAGTGGCAGGGATTCAGAGAAGGTGGCCAGTGAGTAGGGCAGCTAGATGTGAGAGCCTGGGAGGGAGAAGAGCTTCACCCCTTCCCTGGCCAACCAACAGGTGAACAGGAACAGGCGCGGCCACTCCAATGCTCCCAGAACCTCTATTCGTCCACCTCCTCTCTGCTCCAAGAACAGTGGAGGACAGGCTGACTGGGGGCCCAAATGGAAGAGGACAGGCCAGAGGTGAAGACTGCCAAAAGGCGCTTGAAGGAGCAGAGCAGCGAGAGCACCACGGACAAGTGGGAGACTCGGTGCTGCCGCTGCTGGCCATCAGGTACCCAGCATCCTACACATACCTGCCCGCACACAGCCTTGCAGGGGGGGGGGGAGAGGAGGGACTGCAGATAGGGACAGTACTATGTGTTATGTATCGGCCCCACTCTGTCTCTCAGCCCCCTGTCTGTCTCTTAGCCCCCCTCTGTCTCCCAGCCCCCCTCTCTTACTCCCTCTCTCTGTGTGGGGGGAGCAGAGGAGGAGAGGAGGGACTGAAGAAAGGAACAGTGCTATGTGGTCTGTCTCAGCCCCTGTCTCTCAGTCCCCCTCTCTGTCTCTCAGCACCCTCTCTCTCACCCACCCCTTCTCACTCCCATTTCTCTCTTTCTCTCTCTTTCTCACCCTCGCATGATATGCAATAATGGATGTCAGGGCCTTTTTTTTTTTTTGGGGGGGGGGGGGGGTGGGGGTCAGGTTGCACAATATCTTGCCCTGCCTATAAGAGAATTAAAGTAGAACAGGTAATGGCCAGTGAAGGGGGGGCTTGGGTGGACATCTGGCCTGGCTGGGGGGGGGTTGTCCGGCTGGCTGGTATGGGAGAGACCTGTCACCTGCACTGCCCATCGCCTCACTTCATAGTATGAGACCTGGCTTAGCCTGAGGTTCCCATTGCGTCAGAAGGGAACGGGGTCACGTGACTGGTACCACCCCTCAGCTACATAAGAGCTGTCACTGGCTCCCGCCGCATCATTCAAGGGGTGTCTCCGGTGGAGACAGGATGCGCTGCACTGCGGACATCTCATCGTTGGATCCTGGACCTGGATAAAGAGGAGATCATCTCATTGCTGTACCCCGGAGAGGAGATCACCCATCGCAGAATACAGACATTTTTGGAGCGGAGAACAAGAGTGGATTACCACCGCTGAATTTTTTTTTAATAAAGGACTTTCCCAACGGTGTCTGTGTTACCAATTCACATGAGGGGGGGATCTGGGGGTCCCGTTCGTTAAAGGGGTCTTCCAGCCACCAGCCGGCAGAACCCCACAACCACCGGGCAAGGGTTGTGGGGATGAGGCCCTTGTCCCCATAAACATGGGGACATAGTGCTTTGAGGGGTCACAGACCCCCCAAAGCATCCTCCTCATGTTGAGGTCATGTGGCCTGGTACGGTTCAGGAGGGGGAGCTCTCTCGTCCCCCCTCTTTTCCTGCAGCCTGCCAGGTTTCATACTCAGATAAAGGGTCTGGTATGGATATTTGGGGGAAACCCCACGTCTTTTTTTTTAATTTGTGGCGGAGTTCTCCTCAATATCCATACCAGACCCAAAGGGCCTGGCAATTGAATTTGGGGGGACCCCCACACATTTTTTTTTGTTTTTATCAATGACTTTTCTCTGTATTGTCGGGGGCCGACAATTCATTATAGCCGCAAGTGAAATTACTTTTTTTCCTTCAGAAATGTGCAGGGACAGTTCTAAGCACGGGAAACAAGGGCTACTTCACAGGCATACTATACACATCCCCCTCAGGTACGAAATTTAAAGGAAATTTTTACTTTTATTGCTTCACTTTAAGAATCATTACAATCACTGCTCCCGGAAAAACTGAAGTTTTAAAAAAAAAATTATTGCATTGATACATGTCCCCTGGGGCAGGACCCAGGTCCCCAAACACTTTTTAGGACAATAACTTGCATATAAGCCTTTAAAATTAGCACTTTAGATTTCTCCTATAGACTTTTACAGGGTGTTCCACAGCATTTCAAATTTGCCGCGAACACCCCAAATTGTTCGCTGTTCGGCGAAGGGGCGAACAGGCAAATGTTTGAGTGAAACATGAGTTTGACTCAAACTTGAAGCTCATCCCTATCTAGCACCCTGGTATGTGGGGAATGGTTAATGGTTGTGCCAATGCTCTGGACAGAGAAGTCAGGAAAAGAGGCACATGAGGGAGGAAATATTATGAGATCGGTTTTGGACAAGTTGAGTTTGAGGAAGTGGTGTGACATCCAGACAGACATGTCTGTTAGTAAATTAGTAATGCATGAGGAGTCTGATGGAGTGAGTTGAAGGGTAGAGCGATAGATTTGGGTGTCGTCAGGGTAGAAGTTATATTGAAAACCATGGCAGGCTATCAGCTGACCCAGGAAGGAGGTGTAGATTGAAAAAAGGAGAGGTCCAAGAACAGAACCTTCTCCAATGGAAAAAAGGAAAGGGAGAAGACAAAGTAGAATTGTAAGTGACACAAAAGGTGAGGTGGGATTGGTAGGATGAGAGCCAGCGAAGAGCAGAGTCATGGAGACCAAAGGAGTAGTGTTTTTTTGAGGAGGAGGGGTGGACTGCTGTATCAAAGGCACCCAAATGTCAAGAAGTAGAAGTACAGAATAATGTCCATTGTTTTTTGCTGTTAGTAAGTCATTTGTGTGTTTTAGAAGAGCAGTTTCAGTGGAGTGTTGAGGGTGAAATACAGGCTGAAGGGAATCGTGAAGGCCATTCTTACTGAGGTGGTCACTCAGTTGGTTGTAGACCAGGCTTTCAAGGAGTTTAGAGGAAAAGGAGAGCAGGGAGATGGGGTGTAGATTGTTAAGATTGGTAGGGTCCAAGGAAGGCTTTCTAATTATGGGAGTGACTGCTACATATTTTAGAGAGTTGGGGAAGATGCCAGAAGACAGGGAGAGAATAAAGATGAGGGTTAGTGAGTGTAGGATAGAGTCGTAGTAATAAGGGTGCATGGTCTAGGGGACAGGTGGTTATGTGGGCTTTAGAAATAAGTTTAGCAACCGTGTCTATATTAGTAGGGTTGAATAAGGGGAGTATTGATTGTACCTTCAGTAAAGTGGAGATTTCATCACTAATTGAATAATCATAATACATGACTGCATGCAATTGGTAATTCTCCAATACTAAAAGATGTACGCAACAGCTGAATGGGAGTCTCAGTTTTTATTTATTTGGGAGTTGCAGAGTATAGGTATACTTTTATTTTGGTATAAGGACACACCAGTCAGATAGGTGTAGCACCGGGCTCTCAATGACTGGGGTGCTACTATAAATTTAGGGGATGTCTGAGCCAATAGTTAGGCTCAGACTTTACTAATTTCATGGAAATTAGCCTCTGTTCTAGCTATGGTTCTGCTCGGTAGAAGTTTTCCCCTGTTGCCTGCAGGTGGCGTTACCACTTGAGGCCCACGTTGGAACTCGGGCGAACCATGGTGTGTTAAGTGACCCTTCTCGGCAGCAGCCCAGTGGGAGTGGTGCCCCGAAGTGCATGCCGGGAAGGGACTTAAGGGCCAGACGCCGTTTTTCAGGGTCAATTGCCCCATGGCCCTCCTGACGCAAGGTGCATGCGTGTGATTTGAGCCTCTGGGACCACGTTGGTCCGAGGCTGTGTTTCTATCGTGTAGGCCTATGGTTCTAGAATGAGTGAGTGAATAGCTTGTAAAGCGCTACACATGCAAACTTAATCACCTCAAGGCGCTTGTGCCATCCGTTGTCTTCCTTATCCTTCAGAAGAGGTGGGTCTTAAGTTTTTTCCTGAAGGTTTTCTTCCATGCGGATGTCCATTGGTAGAGCGTTCCATAGCCATGGTCCTTGGACTGTAAATCTTTGTTCTCCCTTTGATTTGTAATTGGACTTGGGGACGTAGAGGAGGTTTTGGTTAGATGATCGGGGAGTGCGATGGGGGGTGTAGTGTTTTATTTTTTTGCATAAGTATTGAGGAGCCTTTCCTTGTGTGCAAGGGAGGGATCCCAAGCTGTCCATCCAAGCGGAGGAAGCTTCTTAACAAAGGAAACCGGGGGGAGGACCTGCCCTGGAGGATACCAAGCAAAGCAAGCTAATGTCTCAGGATAGGCCTGGTGACCTCATTATGGAAGGGATCCACTATTCAATTTGTCCTACAGTCCACCGGATCGGCTTAAAGGCTCTTTTGCTTTAGGGCAGGAAGTTTGGGACTGAAATGGCTATCCATCTTGTGTTCTCAAATGGTCTGTGGCAGAGACTGTTTCCATACTGTCCGTGCATCACTCCGGCTGCTCCGGCATGTGAGAGTGGTCTACCCGGGTGAGCAATACCCACTCAGGAGTGAGTGGTGAATATTGGAACTTTAGATACTTTTTGTGCGTTTTGTATCGCGTACCTGAACCTTCCGATTCTCTCTACACTCTCTACTTTCTTCACAAGTTTTATGCAGCAAAAATAAAACCTACAGTTGAAGGTTTTACATCTTGTGTGGACATTGCAGTTTCTATAGACTTTTTCCCCGGACAATGAACTTGGAGGTAACATGCAAAACCCAAATCTAAACCAGCAGCTCCTATGGGGGTAGTGCTACATAAGTATTATTACATTTTTACTGTAAATCCTCATTAACAGTTTGTTAGAACTGAATGTGCTTAGTTTTGGCTTACAGGTGCTCTTCAAAGGCTACTATGAGAAAAATGGAATTGAAGAAGAGGTTACATGCAATTTCGATCTACCTGGGCAGGACGTCTGTAAATATTATGATCAGCAGAATCAAGAAAAGTGGGTGTGTCAACGGCCAAAAAAGCTCCCATGTGACTCATACCGGGACCACTCAGGGGGAGAAAACCGCGACATCCAAAGCCAAGAACAGAGACCGTTCTTCGCAACGTAATTACTCTTGTTATTTCTACTTTCACTTTGTACAGCAATAATGTTCTTGAATCAATGAGTGGTTTTGTCCACCATCTAGAAAGATTTAGCTAACCACTTCAACTCCAGAAGGTTTACCCCCCCTTCATGATCAGGCTATTTTTTGCGATCTAGGACTGTGTTATTTTAACTGACAAATGTGTGGTCGTACGACTCTGTATCCAGATAAAATTGATGTCTCTTTTTTCGCACAAGTCAAACTTTTTTTTGGTGGTATTTGATCATCTCTGTTTTAAATTGTTTGCGCTATAAACAAAAAATTACAGACAATTTTGAAAAAAAAAAAACAATTATAAACATAGCCATATATATATATATATATATATATATATATATATATATATATATATATATATATATATATATATATATATATATATATATATATATATATATATATATATATATATACACATCAAATTTCTTCATAAATGTAGGCCAATATGTATTCTGTTACATTAAATTGTTAAAACAAATCCCAATACATGTACAGAGATTTGTTTTTGCAAAAGTCATAGCTTCTAAAAACTATGGGAATATTTTTCTTTATTTTTTCTTAATATATTTTTGTAGTAATGGCGGCGATCAGCGACTTATAGCAGGACTGCCATTTTGCGGCGGACAAATCGGAGATCTGACACTTTTGACACTTTTTTGGGGACCAGTGACAGTAATACAGCGATCAGTGCTAAAAAAAAAATATATTCACTGTCACTGACACTGGGAGGTAACATCAGGGTGAACAAAGGGTTAAAGCGGAGGTTCACACAAATAACATCTATATAAGACCAAATTTGTTATACTTCTAACATGTACAGTAGGCACTTTTTTTTTTTTTAGGCTGTAGTGTACATACCTTATTATCGCTATTTTCAATCCGGCTTCGGGGTAATCACTCTATCCTGAGGGGCGAGGTAATCTGGGAGTTCGCCCAGATGAGTGACGTCCTTCAGAAAAAGTTCCCCCCGCGGATAAGGCCCCCCATATTGCGTAGGCGCATTACGAGAGTCACTGAGTTTCCGAAAGTAGCCGAACATGTAGAGCCGCGAGTTAGCTCTACACGGCACCTACCCAATGACTAGGAGGAGCCGTGTAGAGCTGACTGTGCAGGCGCTGTATAGAGCTGACTCGCAGCTCTACATGTTCGGCTACTTTCGAAAAAACTCTGTGACTCTCGTGACGCGCCTACGCAATACGGAGGGACCTTATCCGCCGGGGGGGACTTTTTCTGGAGGACATCACTCATCTGGGCGAACTCCCAGATTATCATGGAATGGGTGGAATGCTTTGCACTAACATGGGATAGGTTTAATGCTCTGCAGTGTCATGGGATGAGTAGAATTCTCTGCAGTGTCATGAGATAGGTGGAAAGCTCTGCAGTGCATAATGGGATGAGTAGAATTATCTACAGTGCATCATGGGATGGATGGAATGCCCTGCAGTAACATGAGATGGATAGAATGCTCTGCAGTGTGTTATGTGATAGGTGGAATGCTCTGCAGTGTATAATAGGGTGGGTGAAATGCTCTACAGTGTATTATAGGTTGGGTGCAATACTCTGCAGCGTGTCATGTGATGGATGGAATGCTCTGATCACATATTCACACATACAAACAGATATAGAAACCCAGATAAAAATTCACACGCACACGCAACCACAAAGCCTTTAACATAATCAGCAGTATAGTACATTCAATCACACAGCAGGTACTGCACTGTAGGGGGAGGCAGAGAGCACAGCACTCAAGAAGACACCTCTTCCTCCTTTGCTTCGACTTTTCTGAGTATGTTCACTGTCTGACGGGGCTCCCAGTGCCAATGCACAATGGGGAATTAGGTCTGACAGCCTCTCTCTACCAGATGCATGCCCCCCCCCATCCCAGAGCTTTTTGACCCCTGTGACCCCTGTGACCCCTGTTGCTACGCCACTGTGTGTACCCTATTGAAATCAATAGGAGCTGAATCGGTCAAATTTAAAATGCCCATTTTCTGGGCCGGTAAGCAAAGGGTTATCACAAAAACAGCATAGAGTTAGAGGGGAAGTACTGCCCTGTGAAACATGTACTCATGCACAATATAATTCAGACTGGGATCAGTGTTTTTCTTAACCACTTAAGCCCCGGACCATATTGCTGGTCAATGACCGGGCCACTTTTTGCAATTCGGCACTGCGTTGCTTTAATTGACAATTGCGAGCTAATGCGACGTGGCTTCCAAACAAAAATGGCGTCCTTTTTTCCCCACAAATAGAGGTGGTAATTTGGTGGTATTTTATCACCTCTGCGGTTTTTAGTTTTTGCGCTATAAACAAAAATAGAGCAACAATTTTGAAAGAAAATGAATATTTTTTGCTATAATAAATATCCCCCAAAAATATATTTAAAAAAAACAATTTTTTTCCCTCAGTTTAGGCCGATACGTATAAATATTTTTTGTAAAAAAAAATCGCAATAAGCATTTACTGATTGGTTTGCGCAAAAGTTATAGCGTTTACAAAATAGGGGATAGTTTTAAGGCATTTTTATTAATATTTTTTTTTACTAGTAATGGTACTGCGACATTATGGCGGACACATTGGACACCTTTGACACATTTTTGGGACCACTGTCATTTTTATAGCGATCAGCTCTATAAAAATTCATTGATTACTATAAAAATGCCACTGGCAGGGAAGGAGTTAACATTAGGGGGCGAGGAAGGGGTTCCCTGGTTGTGTTCTAACTGAAGAGGGGGTGGGACTGACATTGGGAAATGACAAATCACTGTTTATACATTGTATGAACAGGCGATAGGTCATTTCCCCCCCTGACAAGACCGGGAGCTGTGTTTCCACACACAGCTCCCTGTTCTCACTCTGTAACAAGCGATTGCAGGTGCCTGGCGGTGATTGCGCCCGCCGGGCATGCACGTCAGCATCAGTGGTGGGCGGGGGGCGCACGTGCGCACCCCTATTGGCTGCTCGTCGAGATGATGTAGATCTACGTGATCTCGCTCAGCAGAGCCGACCTGCCACCGTAAAACTGCGGCGGCTGGTTGACAAGTGGTTAAGCACTGACATATACAAAGGCAAAATTACATTTTGCTGCTGGATTATTAAAAAAAATGGCACACAGACCCATCCAAAGGTTCCCCTAAAATATAACATTTTGTTATGTACAGTATTTAGGGGACCTAGGTGCTGTTTCTTTTTTTGTTTGTTTTAAGAAGCCAGCAACAAACTTTAACCCCTTATGGACCGCCGCATGTACATTTAAGTCGGCAGAATGGCACCGACAGGCACATCAATGTATATATATGTTGGTGCCTTAAGGGGGTTCGGGGGTCCGATCGGGACCCCCCCCAAACATGCGGCGGTTCGGTTACCTGGCCGAGCGATCCGTGCAGAGGGGGCGGCGGTTCGTTTTTGTCCGCCCCCTCCGGATCGCTCCCAGCCAATCTGCGTGCTCCCCTGCAGTGTCACTTCCTCCTCCTGTGTAAACACAGGAGGAGGAAGTGATGTGATCTCTCCCCTCTGCGTTTTTTTCAACCACCGCTGAGGAGAGATCACATCGCACGGTAACTCTGCACAACACTACACTGACACACTTTACACATAACCCCCGCGATCGCCCCCCCTCCCCCCTGTCACAGTGTCACTGAATGCAGTGATTATATGTATGATCACTGCAATTAGTGTCAGTGTGACAGGCAGTTAGTGTTAGGTTCAGGGTAGCCCCCGTACCCTCCCTGATGAAGTTTAACCCCTTGATCACCGCCCTAGTTAACCCTTTCACTCCCTATTGCCAGCGTCACTAAGCGATCATTTTTCTGATCGCTGTATTAGTGTCGCTGTTCCCACTAGGTAGCAATTTTTTTTTTTATTGCGATTTTTTTTACTAAAGACATGTGGCTAAACAAATTTTGGCCTAAATGTTTGACTAAAATTTAGTTTATTTGATTTTTCTTATAACAAAAAGTAAAAAATATTGATTTTTTTCAAAAATGTCGCTCTATTTTTGTATATAGCGCAAAAAATAAAAATCGCAGAGGCGATCAAATACCACCAAAAGAAAGCTCTATTTGTAGGAAGTAAAGGACGCAAATTTTGTTTGGGAGCCACGTCGCACGACCGCGCAATTGTCAGTTAAAGCGACGCAGTGCCGAATCGCAAAAAGGGGCCTGGTCATTTACATGCATTTTGGTCCGGGTCTTAAGTGGTTAATTTGTTGCCAATTTAAACTGCTGGCAAAGCATTTTGTCCCTATGTTAATGAGGATGGTGAATATGGAGGCCACATCAGAATCTGGGAACTACCTTTAAAAATAATGCTGCCCCCATATGCTGCCCCCCACCATGGGAATGATTAAGGGGTACTCCACTTATTCACCAAAAAATGCATCAAAAAATAAAAAAATAAAGTCACCCAAACATTAGAAAGGTAATTTATTTAAAAAAAAAATCAGTAAAAATATCCCTCATTGTAAATCCTTCATCAAGCATTGATGCTCACCAACCACCAACTGTCCGAAAGTAAAAACCTGTCAGATGCAGCACATGACCAATCCCGTTTCTACTTCTTGCCTCCCCAAGCTTTCATCACCAGCTATATCAAAAGGGCAGCTATAGTAGTGACATTATTGACCAAATATGGCCAGTGTTTGGTATGTAAGCCAATGTGCCAATGTGACGGTGGCATCGGCAGTTTCTTTGGGTAAATAGTGGCACTCCAGATCTTGATGGGGGATACTGAATGAAAGGCTGGAAATGGGTCCATATTAATACAGCAGTTTTTTTCCTTATGTGTACTAAAAATATTGAGAAATAACTACCGTATATACTCGAGTACAAGCCAAGTTTTTCAGCCCTTTTTTTAAGGCTAAGGCTCCTTACACACGGAGCGGTCCGTTTTTCGGTCCGCTCCGTGTGTCCGTCAGCTCAGCGGGGGGTCTCCGCTGAGCTGTCGGGCGGGCGGGGCGGTCCCCGCACACTGTGCAGGGACCGCCCCGTCTCTCCTCCGCTCTCCCCTATGGGGAGTCGGATGGAAACGGACCGTCTGTCCGTTTGCATCCGATCCGTTTGGCCGGACGGAAGAAAAATAGGACATTCTTCCGTCCGCAAAAACGGATGCGGATCGAGCGGACGTTAGCGGATGCATCATCCGCTTACGGATCCGCTCCCATAGGGACACATTACGGACTTGTAATTAGCGGACCGTTCGTCCGCTCATGTGAAAGGGGCCTAAAAATACCCTCTTGGCTTATACTCGAGTCAGTGTACCTTAAATTCTGGACAGGCTGCGGGTGTCCATTGTTTAAAAGTCTCCTCCTGGTCCCTTCCGTGATAGGCGTTTTTCAGCAGACACAGTTCCCTTCACTGGAACTAAGGGGCCAAGCCCAACCCCTGAAAAACAACCCCACACCAGAATCCCCCTCCACAAAATGATCTGGACCCGTTCACAAAGTAAGGTTCATAAAGACATGGATGAGCACATTTGGGGTGGAGGAACTTGACTGGCCTGACCTCAACCCGATAGAACACCTTTGGGATGAATTAAAGCAGAGACTGTAAGCCAGGCTGTCTCTCCTACATCAGTAAATTACCTCACAAATATGCTTCTGGAAGAATGGTTAAAAAATCCCATAGACACACTCCTAAACCTTGTGGATGGCCTTCCCAGAAGAGTTGAAGCTGTTATAGCTGCATAGGATGGGCCAACTCAATATTGAACCCTACGGAATAAGACTGGGATGATATTAAAGTTCATGGCAGGCATCCTAATACTTTTGTTAATAATATAGTGTATTATTATAATTATTATTTGATCATTAAACATGATTGCCAACAATTTGTTTAGAGCTTTACAAACTAAAGGGAGACAGTACAATTACAATACAATTAAATACAGGAAGATTAGGGGGGCTCTGCTCATAAGATAACATTAGCTTTAATAATAAATTAATACCAAAACGTCATCTTTTAAGCACTTTTTTTATTTTATTTTGTCCTTTCAGGTCTCTGATTGACCAAGAAATCCCATCAAGCCTTGGGTCACTTAATGTCTTACCTCAGAAGAATATCACAAGTGGTAGGTGTTTTTACATTCTAACTTGTTTGAACCATGTGCCAAACAATGTTTAAACTATGGGCCAGATTCAGGTAGAGTTACGCCGGCGTATCAGTCATACGCCGGCATAACTCTGAATCTGCGCGGCGTATCTGTTTTCTGTATTCAGAAAACAAGATACGCCGGGTTGCAGCTAAGATACGAGCGGCGTAATTGTATTACGCCGTCGTATCTTAACTGCAATTTTAAAATGGCCAATAGGGGCGTTCCCGCTGATTTACGCAGAGAATATGTAAATCAGCGAGATACGCCAATTCACGAACGTAAGCCCACCCGACGCAGTGACTTTACGCTGTTTCCATAAGGGGTTTCCCGGAGTACAGATAGCGCACCAAAAAGCAGGCGCATCCTATGTTAAGTATGGACGTCGTGACCGCGTCGAATTTAAAAATATTTACGTTGTTTGTGTAACTCGTCCGTGACTGGGGATTGACGTCATTTACGTTTAAATCTAAAACACCATCATAATTTGGAGCATGCGCACTGGGATACCTCAATGGACGGCGCATGCGCAGTACTTTTGGCGTGGGATTGCGCTTAATTTAAATAGCAGGTGCCCCCTACCCGCCGAATTTGAATTACAACTCCATTTATGCTACTCTGCTGCAACTTTACAGGCAAGTGCTTTGTGAATAAAGCACTTGCGTGTAAAGTTGCGGTGGCAAAACGTAAATCACATACGTTACGCCGCCACAAAGATCCGCTCTCCATCCTGAATCTGGCCCTATGATGCTATGTGTTTAATAGACGATTGCTAAATCATTTGCCTAACATTTTATCAAGATTTAAAGACCAGCAACGCAATATGTTATGCTTTCAAAAATCTCATAAAAATCTTCTTTATTATAGATCCGTCAGGAGTAAAAGGTATTCTATGCACAAGAAATGTTCAGCCTGGGCTGAAACAAATCAACATTTCTTGTGCAAAAGATACCCTTTACTTCTGATAGATCTATAATAAAGAAGGTTTTTATATGCATAACACACCGCATTGCCGGCCTTCTCATTTTCATGTTTGTCTTCAGTATGTGCGGCTGTCTTCAAAGCACAGGTGTGGCTCTTTCACTTGCATTGTAGTTTGGAAGGGTTGTAGCATCACATCACTATGAGAAAAAATATCCCCTGCAGTGCAATTGCATTTGCACTGCAAAGGTTAATAGCTGGTTTTGTCCAAGGAACAGGAGAAACAGTTTTACTTACTTGATCCTCCTCTCCCATGGCAGATGGTGCTCCTCGTCAGTGGACTGATCTTCGGTGTCCTCATATCCAGAGCAGAAATATGGATCCTCCTCTGGTCTTGATGATGTCAGAACCACATAGACCACATAGAACCAAATAGCACTAGAATGTGGGGGTGCAGGAGCCGTGTAAACCAGTGTGACTACAGGAAGGAGTGAAGGCTTAGGCAACTGTATTTCCTTTTTTGTTCCCCTACATAATTAACCTTTGCAGAATTGGACGTTAACAGCGATTTCCAAAGTAAGGCAAAGCATCTTGCTAAAAGAAAACATCTGATTCTGTTTTGCAGGGACTGAGTAAGGCCCCGTACACACGACCGAGCTTCTCGGCAGAATCCAGCGAGAAGCTCGCTGGGAGACATATTCTGCCGTGTGTACACTTCCGACGAGCGTCCCGTCGGGAAACTCGTCGAGCCAAAAAAGAGAGCATGCTCTCTTTTTTCTCGTTGTTCAATGAGGACTTTGGCTCGATGAGCTTTTCCGACCACTCATCGGGAACCTCGTCGGGCGGAACGATGAGTGTAGCCCGACGAGGTTCTCGGACGGATTAAAGCCTTTGTCAGATTTTTTTGCTGTCTGTATTCTGTTGGGCAGATTTCCCTTCACTTCCTGTCCCATAACCCCAACAGGAAGTGAGGGCAAACATCTCCAAAACAAAGGCAAAAACCCATTTAGACAATTTTTAGTAAACACAGATGTCCTCATTGGAAGGTTCTTCCTCCTGTTAATGTGACAACAGTAAATGTTTGGATTTGCCACAATTTCATGTTCAGATGACAGTGGTCAGATGGATGAAAAAGAGCATGAACTTCTCAATCAAAGCCTTACTTTAATAGAACATTGGATGACAGAGAGTTACCTTAACCACTAGAGGTCCGCGCTATTGACATAATACGTCAACAGCGCGGACCTGAGGCGCCAGGGTCACGTCTTTGGACGTGATGTATTTGTAATTCCCCACGCGCGCCACAGGGTGGTGCGCGGCGGGGAAAAACAGTCCCGTTGCATTACCGAGGATTCGATGCGTGTACCCGGTGGCCGCGATGTCCGTCAGGTACACGCGAACGGCGGTGACAGAGCAGGGACGTGGAGCTGTGTGTGTAAAAACACAGCTCCACGTCCTGTCAGGGAAAGGAGACAGATGCTGTTTCCCTTGTACATAGGGACACAGCATCGGTCACCTCCCCCAGTCACCCCCCTCCCCCCACACAGTTAGAACACACCCAGGCAATACATTTAACCCCTTCCTCACCCCCTAGTGTTAACCCCTTCAATACCAGTCACATTTATAAAGTAATTAGTGCATATTTATAGCACTGATCGCTGTATAAATGTGAATGGCGCCAAAAATGTGTCAAAAGTGTCCGATGTGTTCGCCGCAATATAGAAGTCCCAATAAAAATCGCAGATCGCCGCCATTACTAGTAAAAAAAAAATATTAAAAAAAAATCATAATTCTGTCCCCTATTTTGTAGGCGCTATAACTTTTGCGCAAAGCAGTCACTTATTGTGATTTCTTTTTTTTTTTTTTTTACAAAAATACGTAGAAGAATATGTATTGGCCTTAACTGAGAAAAAAAAAAAGTTTTTTTTTAAAAAAAAATTGGGATATTTATTATAGCAACAAGTAAAAAATATATATATATTTTTTTAAATTGTCGCTCTTTTTTTGTTTATAACACAAAAAATAAAAACCGCACGGGCGATCAAATACCACCAAAAGAAAGCTCTATTTGTGGGGAAAAAAAGGACGCCAATTTTGTTTGGGAGCCACGTCGCATGACCGCGCAATTGTCAGTTAAAGCGACGCAGTGACGGAAGCTGAAATTTCGCCTGGGCACGAAGGGGGTTTATGTGCCCAGTAAGCAAGTGGTTAAACTCAATGGCTCAAAAACAGAACTTCTTCTGTTTCACGCCAACCAAAAAGGATCTCCCACAACAACATGGACACCCCCGCCCATTCTGGGACAAACCATCGTCCCAAGCACCAAAGTAAAAAGACTCGGAGTCACTTTTGACTCAAACATGACAATGGATGCACAAATACGTTCGGTAGACAGCGGATCTCACCATCTGCTGCGCCTGCTATGTAGACTTGTTCCCTTTATCCCCAAAGCAGACACGGCAGTCAAGGTGGCAACGATAATCAACTCCAGACTTGATTATGCTAACGCCCTTTATATCGGACTCCCAAAATACCAAATTGCTTGTCTACAAGTCGTTCAAAATACGGCGGCACGACTTGTGACTGGAAAAAACCCTGGGAATCAATCTCTCCTTCCCTGAGATCCCTCCACTGGTTACCTGTAAAAGACAGAATTACATTTAAGGCACCTTGTCTGACACATAAGTGTGTTCAAGGAAGTGCCTCCCAATATCTATCTGAAAAATTTAAATGCCACAAACCCCATCGCGTTCTCCATTTCACCAATCAAAAACTACTCCAGATACCCAAGGCCAGATACAAAGCCAAAGGAGAACAAAGATTTGCAGTCCAAGGACCTAGACTGTGGAATGACCTACCAACCAGCATCCGCATGGAAGTGGATCACCAGGCCTTCAGAAAAAAAACTCAAAACCCATCTATTCTGAAGGCAAAATATAGGAGGAAATGAATACCAAGCTCCCCGAGGCGATTCAGTTTGCATGTGTTGCGCTATACATGTTTCTCACTCGCTCAATCAAACCTAAAAAAAACTATTGTAAAAACAGAACCTAAATTTCCTTTTTTTAAGAAATCCTATCAACCATTTTTTCTGCTTTGATACAGACAACATTGGGTGCCCGGTTTTACCTTTAGTAAACAGAAACCCTTAGGCCCCATGCACACGAGACGCTGGTAAACTCGAGTTCAGAGGCGTTTGGGCATTTTTTTCAACTGCCCCTGAACACATTTAATGTTATCCTATGTGTCCATGCACACAATCACGTTTTTTGGCGTTTTAAAGCAGTTGGGTTTAGGGCCGTTTTTTCAAACCCAAAATTTTGGGTTCAGAAGCTTTTGGCGTTTTCGCGTTTTCGCGTTTCAGCCGCAAATCGCTAATCGCGGCAAAACGCGGTACCGGCGTTTTGCCGCGATTTCGTTTATAGGCATTTTTAAAGGTGACCTATTTTTTTACATTAGAAATCTCAAAAATGATGGCAAATGATGAAAAAACAAAAAAAACTAAACAACTGTAATTGCTTGCATTGCATTGTGGACAATCCACAACTTGTGGCAGGTGACGTGGCCAGGTGACATGACAGGTGGACAATCAACAACTTGTGGCAGGTGACATGGCCAGGTGATGTGGCAAGTGGACAATCCACAACTTGTGGCAGGTGACGTGGCAGGTGATGTGAACAGGTGATGTGGCAGGTGACGTGGCACGTGGACAATCCACAACTTGTGGCAGGTGAAGTGGCCAGTTGACATGACAGGTGACGTGGCCAGTGGACAATCCACAACTTGTGGCAGGTGATGTGGCCAGGTGACATGACAGGTGGACAATCAACAACTTGTGGCAGGTGACGTGGCAGGTGATGTGAACAGGTGATGTGGCAGGTGACGTGGCACGTGGACAATCCACAACTTGTGGCAGGTGAAGTGGCCAGTTGACATGACAGGTGACGTGGCCAGTGGACAATCCACAACTTGTGGCAGGTGATGTGAACAGGTGATGTGGCAGGTGACGTGGCAAGTGGACAATCCACAACTTGTGGCAGGTGACATGGCAAGTGGACAATCAAATTTAGAATTTTTCAATTTTCGTATTTTTCAAATTTCGAATTTTCTAATTTTCGAAATGTCGAATTTCGACATTTTCAAAATCTTTCAAATTTCGAATTTTTCAAATTTCGAAGTTTCAAATTTCGAATTTTTAAATTTTCAAATTTCGAATTTTTAAATTTTCAAATTTCGAATTTTTCAATTTTCAAATTTCGAATTTGGAATTGTGAAATTTTCGAAATTCGAATTTTCAAATTTCGAATTTTCAAATTTCGAATTTTCAAATTTCGAATTTTCAAATTTCGAATTTCGAATTTTCAAATTTTCGAAATTTTGACATTTCGAATTTTTCAAATTTCGAATCTTTCAAATTTCGAATTTTCGAATTTTTCAAATTCGGAAATACAAAAATTAAAAAAATCGAAATTCGAACATTTAAAAATTTCGAATTTCGAATTTTCGAAATTCGAATTATTCAATTTTCGTAATTTAGAATTTCGAATTTTTCAAAAATTCGAAATTTGAAAATTCGAAATTTGAAAAATTAGAAATTCAAAATTTCGAAAATTGAAAAATTAGAAATTTGAAAATTCGAAATTTCCAAATTTGAAAGTTCGAAATTTGAAAATTCGAAATTTGAAAATTCGAAAAATTCGAAATTTGAAAATCCGAAATTTGAAAAATTCGAAATTTGAAAAATTCGAATTTCCAAATTTCGAAAATTGAAAAATTCGAAATTTCGAAAATAGGAAATTCGAAATGTTTCAATTTTCGAATTACACATTTTTCAATTTTCGTACTTCAGAATTTGAAAAATTCGAAAATTTAAAAAAATTCTCTGGATAAGTACGCAGCTGGACATACATATTGGTAAAATAGCCAACTGAAAATCTCTGTGCCATCAACGGATGGGTCCAATAGTGATGAGCTCTGCCAACGGATCTCTCGCGTAGTTTGCGACGGCGTTGAATCCTCAGCAAGAGCAACGTATGGACAATTTCTTGGCATATATTCAATATGGGATCCATTTCAAAAAAGAAGAATCAAATGAAAGTATGCAAGTCTGCATATGAAAGTCTGCTGCTGCTGCTGCTGCTCTCTCTGTTGAAAATGGCAGAAATAGTTAAAAATATATAGCTTTCAGAGCTTTGGGAGGGTCTACAATGTCTGTGCTATAAACGCTGATAGCCGCAAACGCGGAAAAACGCGGTAAAACGCGGCAAAACGCCGCGAAATTCGCGGCAAAAACCGGTGTTTTAAACGCCGGTTTTTGCCTTTGAAAACATGAGTTCAGATGTGTTTGCATTTGCTTCTCGTGTGCATGGGGCCTTATTTGCTCTTACCCTCACAGGAGCCACTGGTGATTATGGGTCCTCTGTTCTCCCACTACGCTCTTAACTGCTCGGTCCCCCCTGACTAGTGTTGAGCAGAATATGCCATATTCGATTTCGCGATATATCTCGAATATATAGTCGAATATTCGAGATATATTCGCTAAATACGAATATTCGTGATATTTTTTGGAAATGAAATTATTGCGAATTTTCGCTATCGCGAATGCGAATGCGAATGCGAAATTTCGAGAAATGCGGAATGGAGCACTCTTATTGGCTCAGAATATTCGTGATATTTTACAATACAAAATAATTGCGAATATTCGAGAAATGCGGAAGGAGCACTCTGATTGGCTCAGAATATTCGTGATATATTACAATACACAATAATTGCGAATATTCGGCAAATGCGGAAGGAGCACTCTGATTGGCTCAGAATATTCGTGATATATTACAATACACAATAATTGCGAATATTCGAGAAATGCGGAAGGAGCACTCTGATTGGCTCAGAATATTCGTGATATATAACAATACACAATAATTGCGAATATTCGAGAAATGCGGAAGGAGCACTCTGATTGGCTCAGAATATTCGTGATATATTACAATATAAAATAATTGCGAATATTCGAGAAATGCGGAATGGAGCACTCTGATTGGCTCAGAATATTCGTGATATATTACAATACAAAATAATTGCGAAATTTCGAGAAATGCGGAATGGAGCACTCTGATTGGCTCAGAATATTCGTGATATATTACAATATAAAATAATCGCGCGATATCGCTATTGCCGAATAATCGCATTGCGATTTTTCGGCAATATAAAATGAGCGCTGCAGCTACTCGGCCCAAGGTCTCTAATCATACCAGCAATGCTTTTAGACGTCGATGGGGATCTCTAGGATGTGATCTGTTCTAAAAAGAAAATTGATAACATTCGAATATTCGAAATAGCGAATATTCGCCGCGATATTCGTGTTATTCGCGAATACTCGAATATGCAATATTCGTAGCGAATATTCGCAATGTGAATATTCGTGAGCAACACTACCCCTGACATACATGGCAATATACTAAAGCTATATACTACAGTATATACTTCGGTCCACTCTTTCCTGATAGAGGCTTTTCTGTATATAAAACTAGGGCTATTTTGGTGATCGAGTTATTAAGAGGATTCTGGCAATTAATATTTTAGATCACAAGAGATATTTATTTTGCGGTCATTGAGTGGCATGTACAATGAGTAAAGTGAATAGATGAAAGAGGGATCATTTAATATGCCAAGCCACAGGAAAAAATTTGAGATGAGACACCCCATTACCTGTAATTAGGGATGAGCTGAACACCCCCTCATTCGGTTCGCACCAGAACCTGCGAACAGACCAAAAGTTTGTGTGAACTTTAGAACCCAATTAAAGTCTATGGGACTTGAACGTTTGAAATCTAAAGTGCTAATTTTAAAGGCTAATATGCAAGTTATTGTCCTAAAAAGTGTTCGGGGACCTGGGTCCTGCCCCAGGGGACATGAATCAATGCAAAGTTTTAAAAACTGCAGTTTTTTCGGGAGCAGTGATTTTAAATTACTTTTTATCCTTCAGAAATGACACTTTGGGACAGTTCTAAGCAGGAAAACAAGCACTGCTTTACAGGCATACTATACACCCCCCTAGGTATGAAATTTAAAGGAACATTTTATTTCACTGCTCCCAAAAAAAATGCCTTTTTTAAAACTTTTTTTGCATGGATAAATGTCCCCTGGGGCAGTACCCGGGTCCCTAAACACTTTTTTGACAATAACTTGCATATAAGCCTTTAAAGTTAGCACTTTAGATTTCTCTAGACATGTGCACAGAAAAAAAATTGTTTTTTTTGTTCTGTTTCGTATCGTTCCGTTTTTTCGTTTTCGTTCGTTTTTCGTAAGACGCCCGTTTTCCTGTTTGTTCCTGTTCGTTTTTCGTATGACGCGATTTTTTCGTATTCCGATCGTTTCGTATTTTCGTTACTGTTTTATTTTCGTACATGCGGGATGGTTCGTTATTCTGTTTAATTCATGTTCGTTACTTGTTAGACAATAATTTTCGTGAATTTTCGTCAATGATTTGCAGTATCTTGAAACCCTTTTCTTATGCTATTTTCAGTCGTATGTTAATATGACATCTATACCAAAACATTTGCATTCTGTATTTTAAATTCCTTTTTTCTGTTCGTATTTTGGATTCAAAATACAGCATGAAAAACTTTTGTTATAGATGTCATATGAACAATGAACATAGGACTGAAAACAAACAGAAAAAGGATTCAAACAAAATACAGAATGTAAATCTTTTGTTATAGATGTCATTTTTGTTCTTTTGCCGTTTTCGTTTTGTCGTTTTTTTTCGTCGGATCATTTGTTCGTATTTGCGGTTGTTCGTTATGCGGCTCATTCGTAATCTCGTAGTTTTCGTATTTTGGTGCTTTAATTTTTTCGTATGTACACATTATCCTGCGTGTACGAAAATGAACATTTTCGTACGAAAATAACATTCGTACGAACGGGAATGCACATATCTACTAAATAACCTACGCAATATTAGAACAAAATACAACTAGTTACATGAATATTCCCCCTGGAGGAAGTCACATGAGGTTTGACGAAATGCGTAGGCGTGGGACTTGGATGGCATCATGACGCTCAAATGAAACGAGGAAGCGTGGTAACTGATACTCAATACAAGGTCTCCAGACTTATCAAACAATGCTGTGTAATACTGTATCTCGTGCGATTTAGCACTTATAAAATTTGAGTGTGGAGTTGTTGTTTTGTGGCATAGCAATGAAAGTTTTAAAAATGATAAACACTAGGGCTGTTACTGATTAAAATTTTCATGTTCGATTAATCAATTTTTTTTTATCAATTAATCGACTAATTTCGATTAATTATAACACACAGTTTTTACATATTTTTTTAAATTAAACTCTTCCCCCATACTGTAATATCCACATCCCCCCCCATACTGTAATGTCCACATCTCCCCCGTAATGTACACATCTCCCCCATACTGTAATGTCCACATCTCCCCCGTAATGTCCACATCCCCCCCCCCATACTGTAATGTCCACAACTCCCCCCATACTCTAATGTCCACATCTCCCCCATACTGTAATATCCACATCTCCCCCATACTGTAATGTCCACATCTCCCCCGTAATGTCCACATCTCCCACGTAATGTAGACATCTCCCCCCATACTGTAATGTCCACATATCCCCCATACTGTAATGTCCACAACTCCCCCCATACTGTAATGTCCACATCTCCCCCGTAATGTACACATCTCCCCCATAATGTACACATCTCCCCCCCATACTGTAATGTCCACAACTCCCCCCATACTGTAATGTCCACATCTCCCCCGTAATGTCCACATCTCCCCCCCATACTGTAATGTCCACATCTCCCCCCCATACTGTAATGTCCACATCTCCCCCCTATACTGTAATGTCCACATCTCCCCCCTATACTGTAATGTCCACATGACCAGAGCACGGAGGAAGAGGGCACCAGTGAATCACCTGTTAATTTACCCTAATCTGGGCACGTAGCACTTTGGCACGCACTACCAGCACTTTATTGCATGCAGTTTACAGTCAACCAATTAGCACTTTATTATAAAGCCTATGGACTACTATTATTGTTGAGCACTTTATATTACAGTTTAAACACTTGGATTTTTAGGAATCATCAGCACTTTATACTACATGGACTTTTGATTATGTTTATATTTTGTGGGATTTTTTAGCACTGTATACACCTACGTTTGTATTTATATTTTCATATCTATGTCCATATACATTTCTTATATACCTTTTAGTATTTAATATTTTTATACTGCACCGTTGCCTGTGTAATTAGGCTTTTTCAACACTAGGCGGCGCCTATTATTACCTTTCCCTTTTTTACATCTATATCCTACTTTGGCAGGATACATATATAGGGGCTGCCGCCTTTATTCCTTTAATTATTTCACAGTGGTCACACACTATTCCCCACCTGCAGTATATATTCTTTGACAATTATTGAGCCGCGCGGATTCATTCTTCTTCCATTAGTAAAGCAAAACAAGAATATTATAATCATTTAGAGTGTAAATTTACCCATAACAGCTTGATAAAAAAAAAAACGTTCTTTAGCAAGGATCCACGTTAATAATTATGCTACCAAAATCAGTATGTTTCTGTTTCTCTTTGCTGTAGGCAGCCGTTTTGCTGAAGCACATAGTCCCTGAGCAGCAGTAGATCTTTAACCTGTCAGCAGATCGGCCTCTAGTGGTTCTAATTTTCCATACAATGCCAAAAATGGAGAGCAGCTAAGCAGGGTGAGACAGTGTAATACTCGATTTTCAACAATATTTGTAATGTTTTCTGACTAAAGTTCCACTTTAAGACAAAATATTCAGATTGCTTCAGAAGTCTATGTATGGCTTTCTCTCTTATAGCTTAGTTCATCAGTAATTTTGTGACTACTCATAATAAAATATAATTACAGATAATTATTATCCATAATTAAGAATAAAGATTTGGTGTTAATGTTATCATGAGAAGGGTAATTTTTATTATTTTTCTCTAGGTACGAATGTTGCATGTATCGCTGGACTAAAGAATCCAAACCCCTCGGGATTCTATTACCAAGATGTCTGGAAGTCTCTGGTCTGCTCCAATAAACAGTTTGATAATCATACTTTGGCAACAAAATGCCTTGCTGGGAAGATGGTCTACATGTTCGGAGACTCTACAATGCGACAGTGGTGGGAATACCTTGTGGCTTTCATACCAAGTATGTTTTATAACATGGAATAAGTAGAAACCCTATCAGGTATTTATTGTTATTGGCATCCTGTTGGGAAGATTCCCCTTTGCTGCCTGTCCTAGTGACATTGGGGCCAATTCAGTGAGGTAAGGGTATCGTGTTACTCATTTGCTTAAATCATTGCATGCAGAAAATAAAGGTTGAATTCATAAAAAAATAAATGACCCCGCCCCCATCTAAAGCCACAGGGAAACTGCAGGAAACCCGCAGACCCCCATAACCACTTGGAAAGGGTTGTGGGGATAAGGCCCTTGTCCCCATCAACATGGGGACAAGGTGCGTTGGGGTGACTCTGAAGCACCCCCCTATGTTGAGGGCATGTGGCCTGGTACAGTTCAGGAGGGGGGCGCTCTCGTCCCCCCTCTTTTCCTGCGGCCTGCCAGGTTGTATGCTTGGATAGGGGTCTGGTATGGCTTTGGAGGGACCCCCATGCCATTTTTTTTTATTTTGGCATGCGATTCCCCTTAAAAGCCATACCAGACCTGAAGGGTCTGGTATGGATTTTGAGTGGGACCCTACACAATTTTGTTTTATTTGGCGCAGGGTTCCCCTTAATATCCATACCAGACCTGAAGGGCTTGGTATGGTATTTGGGGGGACCCCCATGCAATTGTTTATTTACATTTTGGTTTGGGGTTCCCCTTAATATTCATACCAGACCCGAAGGACCTGGTAATGGACTGGGGGAACCCATGCCGTTTTTTCAATGACTTTTTCATTATAGCTGAGAGCAGTTTTAAATGACCTTTTTCCTTTACAAATGTAATTTTGCTGTGGGACTGTTCTAAACATGCGATAAATGAGCCACTTTACAGGCATTATATACCCCCCCCCCCCCCAGGTACGGAGGAATATCTCACTTTTATTGTTTCACTTTAAGCATTATTAAAATCCCTGCTCCCGAAAAAACAGCCATTTGAAAAAAAAAATGCATTGATACATGTCCCGTGGGACAGGACCTAGGTCCCCAAACCCTTTTTTATGACAATAACTTGCATATAAGCTTTTAAAATTAGCACTTTTGATTTTTCATGTTCGTGTCCCATAGACTTTAACAGTGTTCGTGTGTTCGAACAAATTTTTTGCCTGTTTGCAAGTTCCGGTACGATCCGAACCGGGGGTGTTCGGCTCATCCCTAGTGATCACCAGAATTAGTGTCCCCCATTGGAAGATTTTCTATCTATTACTTTTCTGGGGACAATCCAAAATGTGGGATTTTCTTTTACTTTTACATTCAATAATAATTGAGTAATAATTCACAGCACACATAGAGAGTCACATGCTCTAGTCCCTCCCCACTCTATCTAGCCTTTAGTTATACTTTAATGTTGGTTCCAGTCTTTCCCTACAGCAAAAAAAAAGATTTGCATAGAGGTGCACAATATTGTCAAAAGTATTGTGATGCCTGCCGTTACATGAACTTTAATGGTATCCCAGTCTTCGTCCATATGGTTCAATATTGAGTTGGCCCCGCCCTTTGCAGCTATAACAGCTTCAAGTCTTGATAAGTCTGTCCATAAGGTTTAGGAGTGTGTCTTTGGGATTGTTTGGCCGTTCTTCCAGAAGCGCATCTGTGAGGTTAGGCACTGAATTCGAACAAGAAGGCCTGGCTCACAGTCTCTGCTCTAATTCACACCAAAGGTGTTCAATTGGGTTAAGGTCAGGACCCTGTGGAGGCCAAACAAGTTCCTCCACCCTAAACTCACAAATCCATGTCTTTATGGACCTTTCTTTGTGCGCATGTCCAAATCATTTGGTGGAGGGTGCATTATGGCATGGGGTTGTTTTTCAGGGGTTGGGCTTGGCCCCTTAGTTCCAGTGAAGGGAACTCTTAAGGTGTCAACATACCAAGACATTTTGGACAATTTCATGCTCCCAACTTTGTTGGAACAGTTTGTTGATGGCCCATTACATTTCCAACATCACTGTGCACCATTGCAAGGTCCATAAAGATATGGATGAACAAATTTGGGATGGAGGAACTTTACTTGCCTGCACAGAGTCCTGATCTCAACCCAATATAACACCATTGAGATGAATTAGAGTGGAGAATGCAAGCCAGGCCTTCTCCTCCAACATTAGTGCCTGACCTCACAAATGCGCTTCCTGGAAGAATGGTCAAACATTCCCATAGACACACTCCTAAACCTTGTGGACAGCCTTCCCAGAAGAGCTGAAGCTGTTAAAGCTGAAAAGGGCGGGGCCAACCCAATATTGAACCCTACGGACTAAAACTGGGATGCCATTAAATTTCATGTGTGTGTAAAGATAGGCATTCCAGTACTTTTGACAATATAGTGTACACTTAGACATTATCTTAATTTTGATTAACTTGTTAATTTTACCTTGCATTTTATTTCCAAAATTTTAGCTCTGAAGAAGATCGAACTTCATACGAAACATAATACAGGTCCAATTCTAGCCACAGATGCAGAATTTAATTATTTGCTCCAGTGGAGAGCCCACCAGAAACCTGTACGCATGGAACGTACTGGAATACATGAACTACGCTACATTGCTTCAGAATTGGATACATTGGGGAACCGGAAAGGGATGGTCATCGTGATAACATGCTGGAGTCACTTTGTTACTTACCCTGTTGGAGTGTATATCAATAGGTTACATCACATTCGAGAAGCAGTAGTGCGACTGTTAGAGCGCAGCCCCGAAACAAAGATTATCATCAAAACGGCCAACACTGGCTATGGGTTTTACCATGGAAGTGACTGGTTATCATTGCAGCTGGACACTTTGATGAGGGCTATGTTCTCTAATCTACCGGTCACACTTCTAGATGTTTGGCAGATGACCTCTTGCCACCGTGAACCTGAAAATATCCACCCTCCAAAGATAATTATTAAAAATGAGATAGACTTGATGCTTTCATTTATATGTCCTCAGTAAGAATCTGTGGTGTGTTTTAATATTGTTTAGAGAACATTCTTCAGTGGGAAGTCCAAGTCTAAGTAACACCTGCTATATATAGAGGACCAAAACTTTATGAACTGCTTTGGTTGCAGATGGACAAATCTACTGAACAGATAACTACATATGTGGGCACGTGTAGACAAGTCTACCATGGCTTCATTGGTCTGCAGCTTTTATTTATATGCCTCTTAATGTCAACTTGTTTGTTTGATTAAATTCAAATAAATTATGTATTTTTAATCTCATCTAATTGAAATGAATGTTATCCGCATCATGGAATAAATATTATGCCAAAGTGGCCCTTTTTGAACCAATTTAAAGCCATCAACATATGTCATACATTGGTGGCAGTGGGGGGGGGTTACAAACTCTCCACAAGCTGGCTTTCTGTCATGACATTGCAGTAATACCCTCATGACCTGTCTGTCTCTTACCTTGTCTGTGTATCAGCCTTAAGACTTGCTCTCTCACACCTGCATGATTAAGTAATCTTCCCTCAGTATGGCTCCACCCTAGCCTCAACAGGAACCACTATTTAGCAATATTGTGTGTTTGGTTTCCTGTTTCCTGCTTGCCGTGTGCTCTACGTTTGTCTCTGTTACTGATCTTGGCATGTTCCCGACCATCCCCACTTGCTTGTGACCCTGACCTTTGGTGCGTTCTCGACTATCCCTGCCTGCTTGTGACCCTTGCCCTTTGGCTTGTTCACTGTGTATCCTTGTCTGCTTGTCCACCCAACCTTTAGCTTATCCTCCTATAGCCTACCGTGAGTGTGAGCTGGGAGACCCCAGCTCATTCCCTTTTCTTTTTATAGAGCTATAATTACTTGGGGCATGTCCTATTCCCCTGAAGAAGCCAATGTCTTGGTGAAACATGTAGGGAAGACCTGACCTGCCTTTGTATAGAAAAAAAACAATATCATCTCAGCTACTGGTATATTCTATATGCTCCTCTCTCTGTTTGTTCAACAACTATGTGAATTATATAATAGTGAATAAAGTGATAGCGCAAATTGTAGACCAAACATAACATAAATCAATACATGTGATAAAGTGCAACAGTGCTAAATTAAAGTGCATATGGAGCCAAAGTCCAAAATAGGTGCAACAAATATTCCAACAAGTGCAATAGTTTTCCGTAATGGTGAAACAATAGAGGAGGATGCCCACTGATCCGAGAGTTGTGAAGAAAGACACCCACACACCGGGTCTGGTCTCCCAGAACTCTCACCTTCAGCAGGTATATCAGAGCATCAACAGATCCTTTCACTGGCAATCTCCCGGGAGATCCTGGTCACCACCACGGATCGGTGGAAAGGTAAAATGCCTGCGGTCTCAGAGGGACAACATAGAAAGGGGAAGAAGGAGGAAGACAAAGAGGCCTCCAATCGTGTATTATCTTTGATGATCCGTTTTAATAAAAGTAAAAACACACTTACAATGAATGAATAAAATCGAGCCTGTATTACAGCGGTAGCCGCAGCGCAGCGCAGGTGGCACGTCACTCGATGCACGTCTTCTCCCGTTCTCTACGCGTTACGACACTGAATCACGTGTCTTCATCTGGGGTATTCTATTGCTTATTCTATAACATGTAAATTATATATGTGTTTTAACCACTTAAGCCCCGGACCAATATGCTGCTAAATGCCCAGAGGCGTTTTTACAATTTAGCACTGCATCGCTTTAACAGACAATTGCGTGGTCGTGCGACGTGGCTCCCAAACAAAATTTGCGTCCTTTTCTTCCCACAAATAGGGCTTTCTTTTGGTGATATTTGATTGTCTCTGCGATTTTTATTTTTTGCACTATAAACAAAAATAGAGCGACATTTTTAAAAAAAACAACAATATTTTTTACTTTTTGTTATAAGAAAAATTGAATAAACTAAACTTTAGTCAAACATTTAGGCCAAAATTTATTCAGCCACATGTCTTTAGTAAAAAAAAAAATCGCACTAAAAAAAATAGCTACCTAGCGGCAACAGCGACACTAATACAGCGATCAGAAAAATGATCGCTTAGTGACGCTGGCAATAGGGGGTGAAAGGGTTAACTAGGGCGGTGATCAAGGGGTTAAAACTTTATTAGGGGGGTATGGGGCTACCCTGAACCTAACACTAACTGCCTGTCACACTAACTGTCACACTGACACTAAATGCAGTGATCAGTACATATATGATCACTGCATTCAGTGTCAGTGTGACGGGGGGGTGGGGGGTGATCGCAGGGGGTTGGGGGGTGATCGCAGGGGGTTAAATGTGCCTATGTGTGTGGTGTCAGTGTAGTGTTGGTGCAGACTTACTGTGACTCTTCTCTCATCTCGGCGGTTTGAAAATAGCGCCGAGATGAGAGCTGCATCACTTCCTCTGCCTATGTTTACATTTTACAGGCAGAGGAAGTGGCATGGGGGCGACAGAAACGAACTGTCGCCCCCATGAGTCGGATCGCTCCCCAAGGTAAGCCGCCCGCCGCACACAGCGGAGGGGGTCCCGATCGGGCTTCTGAAACGCTAGAAGGCAGGGACGTAAATATAC
The DNA here is from genome assembly GCA_029574335.1 of Rana kukunoris. Classification (NCBI taxonomy): domain Eukaryota; kingdom Metazoa; phylum Chordata; class Amphibia; order Anura; family Ranidae; genus Rana; species Rana kukunoris. The sequence continues at coordinate 527,556,107 of CM056051.1, forward strand.
GCCCATCTGCCTGTACGTGCCATTCTGTGGACGTAAATAGGTCTGCGGTGGGCGTTAAGGGGTTAAAAATATAATATAATAACATTTTCTATTTTTAGGAAAAAAAATCCTGTATTGAGTTGTTTTGGCCCCGCAATAATCCCCTTTCCTCGTTACTCTTTTCTAAATGGATAACACTAAAGTAATGACCTGCAGTGGCTTTTAAACTTTTTCCTATACAATTTAAAATGTACCAAAGTTTGGTGTTGTTTTATCATCCTCTTCTTCGATCCTATGATCTCTCATGTATTCAATCTCTTTAGCCCTGTACACACGACCAGGATTCCCGGCAGTATAAAGTCCGCCAGGAATCCCGCCAGGAAAACTGAGAACCTGCTCGGTAAGTTTCCTTGTGTACAGTGCTTTAAGTGGGCCAAAAGAGGTGCCGCCATCAAACGCAGCCACTGTGTCATGCCATCAAATGCAGCCACTGTACCATCAATTGTCATCACTGTGCCATGCCAACAAACGCAACCACTGTGCCATCAATTGTCACCACTGTGCCATGCCAAACGCAACCACTGTGCCATGCCATCAAATGCAGCCACTGTGCCATCAATTGTCACCACTGTGCCATGCCAACAAACGCAACCACTGTGCCATGCCATCAAATGCAGTCACTGTACCATGCCATCAATTGTCACCACTGTGTCATCAATTGTCACCACTGTGCCACCAATTGTTACCACTGTGCCACCAATTGTCACTGTCCAGACATCTATCCACCTCGGAGCTTTATATTATAACCTGCTGGGACTTGTAGTTCTCCATCTTCTCCTGGGGCTCAGGTGCATGCAATCCACACCCATCCACCTCAGAGCCTTATTGTATGTATAACCTGCTGGGACTTGTAGTTCTCCAATCTCCATGAGCCCCAGGAGAAGATAGAGAACTACAAGTCCCAGCAGTCTTACTAAAATGACAGGCTCTGAGGTGGATAGGTGGGGATCAGGCAGTGCACCCCTTTAGATTTACACCGACCCCCCCCCTTCTCTCTCTCCCCTGTGGTACAGGAGAGTGTTTTGCTTACCTGCTGGAGATGGAGAAACTTGCCGCCGCGCTGTAAACACATGTTCCAACTTCCAGGCCAATCAGCGCAGCACAAAGGTACAGCGCCTCCCACTCCACCACCCGCCAATCTCCTGCGCCGTTATCTGTTTTTTTTTAGCCCTTCTGCCTAGTTGGCTGGTGTTTCCCGCCACTCCCACATCAAGGGAGACAGACAGTTCCACCAGCCAACCAGGCGGAAGGGCTGAAAAAAAAACTCATCGCGCGCCGTCGCCGGGTATACCAAGATGGCCGATAGCTCCAGAGCTAGGCCAAAGCCGCCACCTTTCCTAAGGCGGCGGCGGTGGTGGCGACACATTCCGCAGACGCCAGGATTTTGCCCCCCCGCAATTTTTCGCCCGGTGCAGGAGCCCCCCCCCCGCTACGCCAGTGCGTTCCGGTACGGAAAAACCCACGTACTGGGCGCACGGAGAGGTGCTGGTACTCTCCAGGGCCATTTTTGGAAGTGGCGGTACTGAGTACCGCCGCGTTCCGGCCCACTTAAAGCACTGCTTGTGTACACATGGCCGGGATTCCCATCAGGAAAACTGCAGGGAGAGCTTTGGCCGGGAATCCCAGCCGTGTGTAAGCTCCCTCGCAGTGTTTCCCCATAGGAAAACTGTTGGGTTTAAAACCCTGGCGGGAAAATAGATAGCAGGTTCTCTATTTTCCCGCCAGGCTTCCCGGCAGTTTTCCTGTCTGGAAAACTGCAAGAAAGCATACACACAGCCGGTTTTCCCGGACAAAGGTTCTCCTGCCAGTTTTCCAAGTTGTACAAGGATTGATTCTCTACTGCAACCTTTTGATGAGCGAGGGCCACTTAAGCAACTTGGGCCACAATGAGTGGAGCAGGCGGATGACAGGTCACGGCTATTCTATAGGCCCTCCAATTCGATCCACCCAGATGGAAGGGGACAAATTCCCTTTATTTTTATTTTTTAGCAGATCGCATTGGAGGTAGGCGGGCATAAGAGGACAAAAGTCTGTTTACATCTGCTGCTCTATAGAGATGAATTGAGGGTCCGATTGGGTCGGGCTGATCAGTGTGAAAACAGTCCTAAACCCTTATCACACAATGTGCTGCGGTTTACGCATATTGCAGATTCAGCGTAGTGCACCTGTATCTATCTTGCGGGTCAGCTGAACTTTGCCATAGACTCCGCAAAAGCTGGTGGTGTATAGGAAGCATCAGTTTATGGGGCTCTGCTCCGCAGCTGCTTTCTTCCTCTACCACCAGCTTCATTCACAACATTTTCTCAGAAAATAGGTGCAGGAACTCAACCACGACCCGTTCAGATTTCACAAACAGTAGAAGGTTTTTAAAGTGGCATTAAATACCAGGGCCCAGCATCATAAAGCAATTACGCCTGTCTAACTGGTGTTAGACAGGAGTAATTTCAAATTTCGCGCGCCGTATCACTAGTTTGAATCCTCAAACCATGATACGGCGGCTTCGGGCTTCGATCCGAGAGGCTTACGCCTTCGGATCTACGCTGCGATATATTTGCGGCCGCTGGGAGGAGTTTGCGTCGTTTTGATGCGTCGGGATATGCAAATGTGTTTTTACGGCGATACACAAAGATACGAGCGGTCTTCGCAATCGCTTACGTCTCTTTTTTTTTATGTACTGTTAGACCAGCTTTTTGCTGGTCTAACGGTGCGTAACCCATGTTAAGTATGGCCGCGTCGATTTTAATTTTTTTTTTTACGTAACTCGTTCGGGAATAGAAATGTCCGTAAACTACGCTACTCAAACAACGAATGACGTAACGACGTGATTTCGCGCAATGCACGGCGGGAAATTTGCGAACGGAGCATGCGCAGTTCGATCGCCGCGGGAACGCGCCTATTTTAAATCCTTCACGCCCCCTACTCGCGTAGATGGATTGCGACGGGAGAAATACACTACGCCGCCGTCGTTTACTGGACAAAATCTACCTGGATTCCACGTAGAGCCAGGTAAAAAACGGCGGCGTAGTGTATTTCTGATACGCTACGAGAATCCAATTCTCTCTGAATCTGGGCCCAGGATTGCATTACATACAGAGTACAGAGTTCAGGGGGGTTACACACAGAGTGCAGAGCTGTCACTTGAAAACACAGAAACCAGACTGAGCCAAAGGTGGTGGGACTGAGTTACCCCAAGGTCCCCCTTGGATTTAATAATTTATTAATGATTAAAAAGTTGCACTTTTACAGTTTAGAGTTATAGGGCCAGATTCAGAAAGATCCGTGGATCTTTCTGCTGGCGTAACGTATCCCTGATACGTTACGCCGCTGTAAATATCTTTATTCAGAAAGAACTTGCGCCATTATTTACAATGGCGTAACATATGTGTGGCGGCGTAAGGCCACGCAATTCAAATGTCTGAAGTGGGGGCGTGATTCATGTAAATGAATCATGACCCCACGTAATTCATGTTTTTTTTGCAGTGCGCATGCGTGAAATCACGTCGCTTTTCCTCAATGAAAACGACGTGAACGTTACTAACGTCGAGCCCCATTCCCAAACGATTTACGCAAATGACGTAACCGACGCACATTTCAACGCTGTCCCGACGTCAATACTTAACATTGGCTATGCCTCCTATAGCAGGGGTAAACTTACGCCGCTCTAACGCTTGCGCAAACGACGTAAACTACGACGCACAGACTAACGCCACTCGTATCTTAGAAGAAAGCCGGCGTATCTTCTTTTCAGAATAGCAAAAAAAGATATGCCGGCTATTCTTAGTATTTACGCAGCGTATCACTTGATACGCTGCGTAAATAGCTTTCTGAATATGGCCCATAATGTTCAGCTTTAAGAAAACTATGGTGACTGCAGATAAAAATGAAAAGGTACATTTTATCTACATTAAGGTTGGGTTCCCCAATTCGCAAAATCAGGAGATTTTGAGTGGCTCTGTATGAATTTTCACAAGGGTCCTGTGCGTCTTTTGGTCCGTTTCAGGTCCGAATTCAGACAAAAATTTGGGCTGAAATCGGACCTGAAACTGTGAATGGAAAAGAGGGCCCCACAATCTGGAAAAAATGTAAATGTTTGTAAGTCACCACATCCCTACAGTTATAGAATAAACAAGGAATACCCCCTCAAGGGTGGGACTTTATTAGTGACACAAACACATAAATTGTAGAAAAAAATAAAATAATTTTTATTAGATAATTCAAAGTCGGGACATCAATAGGTGTCCTAAAGAAGATAAAAACCACATGCAAGTGGTATGAAAATCCTACTTGATAAAACAATTAAACAGACATAAGACCGTAAACAGTCCAACCCGACAGCCGTTTCGGTATCTGTGATCCTTCTTCAAGAGGTATTACAGATGCTCAGAGGGTCAGAAAGTTAAATGTCTATTAAAGAAGATATATATACATATATTACAGAGAAAATAAACTTAGACAATATTTACAGCTTAAGTGGTCACAGTTGTTTGTAAATGAAGAGAGAGGCGAAAAAAGGAGAGCAATGCAAATGCTGGTTCTCAAATGTTCGAAAAACAAAATCTGTTCTTGTAAAATGTGGACAATTCCTATGCTCAAAATTCCATGCAGGCTCTGAAGTACAAGACAGAAATGCTTGGTCTGGTAAAACTAGCGTTCGTAATGGAGATAGCACACTCGTCACGCTGTAACGGACTGAAAAGCCCAAGGCTGAAAAGTGTGAATCGTCTCTCACCAAACTTCTACTAACACGACTGGTGTTGAACTTCCCTTTTCTAGTGCCGTCGTATGTGTTGTATGTCACCGCGTTCATGGCGTTTGGAATTTCCAACAACATTTGTGTGACTGTGTGTATGCAAGACAAGTTTGAGCCAACATCGGTCAGAAATGTATCCAAGGTTTTGTTGTCAGAATGTCGGATCGCCTGTACGTGGTATTAGAATGGGGGTGGGAATAGATTTAGGCTTAGTTAGGGTATGACTGTAATGCCTCTTTAACCTTAATTAATTTCTATAGCTTTTCTTATACACAGATAGGTATTTCTGTATGGCCAACTTGATCTCTTGGTTCCTCAAGCTGTAGATTATGGGGTTCAGTAATGGGGTGACCACAGTGTTCATCAGCGAAACCACCTTTTTTATGGCCACAGATTGCTGTCCCGAGGGCACTGCATACATGGCAAACAGTGCACCATAATAGATACATACAATGGCAAGGTGGGAACTACAAGTAGAGAAGGTTTTCTGTCTTCCGGTGACTGAAGTAATCCTCAAGATGGTCAAAAAAATGCAGACATACGTGAAGGTGATGAAACCGAATGGAAGAACTGTTGCTAGACTGGATAGGGCAAATACCACATACTTTGCTACAGTTACATCCGAGCAAGATAATTCCAAGAGAGGGTCAAAATCACAGAAAAAATGGTCAATCACATTAGGACCACAGAACCACAAGGTTTGCATGATCAATACTGGGATGAGTGTTGCAGTAAATCCCAATAACCAGGAACATAAAACCAGATATAGACAAAGTTTAAGGTCCATAATTGTGGTGTAGTGCAAGGGATTACATATGGCCAGGTAGCGGTCATAGGACATAACAGTGAGCAGAAGACACTCCATGCATGCTGAACCTCCGTACACTAAATACTGCACAATACAGCTTCTAAGGGACACGGTGCTAACCCCTAATATTGTTGCATTGAGCATGCTAGGGGCTATGTTTGTGCTTAGCAGGATATCAGAGAAGGACAAGTTACCCAGAAAAATGTACATTGGTGATTGAAGGCGATAATTAGTCGACACCAATAAAATAATGACAGCATTTCCAGTGACTGTCAACAGGTAGATGATTAAGAATAATAAGAAAATAAAATACTTAAAATCTTGAAGATTTCCAAACCCAAGAATTGTTATTTCTGAAATGTGTGTCCTATTCATTGCATGTGCTGTAGGCGAGTACAAATTGAGAGGAGAAGGATAAATAGAAGAAGGAGGATGCAACGGTCAGGGGTTAACGCCGTTGAAGATATTCCATTCCTGCAACCCACGACAGCTTATCAACACTCCACAATCTGGCAAACACGATCCATTTGGATTTCCCCCAGAAAAGAGACACACACAGCTCTGTTCTCTGGTTCAAAATGAATAGATACTTTAATGGTAAACTCAGGATCTTTATAAACAGTCAGCAACCAAATATGAACAATGACTCAACTCCACCGACAACATTATACAATGCTTCCTAACAAGCCTCCAATACACATCTTGGGTAGACTTTCTGGCACTGGGTCTGACAGAATCCACATGAGCTAATTAGCTACAGCTGACAAGTCAGACATCATGAGTGCGGCTCATCTCACCTGATATACAATACACATTTATCATCAATAGAAATTCACACAATACAGTGTTAATTAGCATCACACAATGAAAATGTCTAGAAGCCAGAATAAGGTTAGTTTACATGACAGTAGCAGACCTAATTACCACCTTAACAGTCTGTGTTCCCACATGAATGAATCACTCTATTGACCGGTTGGGTTTAGAATCAATAACCTGTAATTTTTCAAGATATCCTGCAATACATTGTGAATTATCATTACTGTTCCATCTCATGTAATTTGAGATATAATTTCTCAGTCATCCTATGCCCCTAGTTGACATAGGATGACCCTAGACACAATAGTCATTGGTGAAGCTGAAACAGGAGTACCCCACACCCTTCAAGAGCCTCTGGGTCCCACGGGCCATTCTGTTACAGAGGAGAAGTAGAAAAAGGAGGAGGAGAAGAAATAGAATGAGGTAAAGGAGAAGGAGAAAGATGAGAAGAAGGAGAATGAGGTAAAGGAAAAGGAGAAAGATGAGAAGAAGTAGTAGAAGGAAAATGAAAAGGGGAAACTGGAGGAGAAACAGGAGAAGTAGAAGGTGGAGGAAAAAGTGGGAGGAAAAAGGAGGAGGAGAAGAAGGAGAATGAGGTAAGGGAAAAGGAGAAAGATAATAAGAAGTAGTAGAAGGAAAAGGAGAAGGAGAAAGGAAAGGAGAAACAGGAAAGCGAGATGGAGAAGGTGGAGGAAAAAGTAGTAGGAAAAAGGAGGAGGAGAAGAAGGTGATCGGGGTGAAGGTGAAGGAGAAAGCAGAGAAGAAGAAAGAGGAGAAAAAGTATTAGAAGGAAAAGGAGAAGGGGAAAGGGGAGGAGAAACAGGAGAGGGTGGAGGAAAAGGAGGAGAATAAGAAGGACAAAGAAGAGGAGAAGAAAAAATGAGAAGGGGAAAGAAGAGAAGGAGAAAGAGGAGGAGACAAAGGAGGAGAAGGAGAAAAAGGAGTAGAAGAAGGAGAAAGGGGAGTAGAAGGAGAAAGGGGAGTAGAAGGAGAAAAGGGAGGAGAAGGAGAAAAAATGAGGGAAAGAAGGAAAAGGGAAAGGAGGAGAACAAGGAGAAAGAAGAGGAAAAGGAGAAGGGGAAGAAGGAAAATGAGAAGAATAATGAGAAGAAAGAGAAAAACAAGAAGAAGTAGAAGGAGAAAGAGGAGGAGAAGGAGAAGAAGAAGGAGAAGGAAAAAAAGGAGGAGAAGAAGGAGAAGAAAAAGGAGAAGCATTATGGTTACACATATATATTATTGCAACATACTGGTATACTATACATGCCTCATTAGGCTGTATTCACACCTGAGCAAAGTGAATTTCAGGCGTCTTCAGGTGTATTTTGCATGTTATTTTTTTCAAGCTTTTACATGTGTATTGAACCTTCAGGTATTTTTGTTTTCCCAATGGAAATTGTTACATAAAAAATGTTTGAAAAACATCTGGAAAAATTCCCCCAAATCACTTGGCTTATGTGTTTTCAGGTGTTCAAGTGTATAGGGTCGAAAATGCCTATTTCTGCCTCACACTTAGCTAGTCTAACTTTTGGTGTGTCCGGTGCCAAGTGCTCAGGGCTGTCTTAATAGCATCATGGGCCCCTGGGCAAAGTAATGCTCTGGGGCCCCTACAATGATCACAGTGCAGGTAAACAGACATTTAGTAGGTAGGAGGCAGACTTCCTCCCCTTTGCATCTATCACTCTCAGTGCCATCATGGGGCCCCCAATTTCAGGGCAACGTGGGCTCAAAGACCAGCTGCTTTGGGGAAAGTGCAGGGCCCCCCCATGCACCTAGGGCCCCTGTGCAGTGCCCAGGTGTGCCCTCTCATTAAGACAGCCCTGCAAGTGCTGAAATGTGGATAGTCACCACTTAAATACATGGAATGTCAAACGTTTAGGAGCTTCAATCTACAAAACACTCAGGTGTGACTTGGGCCTTAAAGCATAACTAAATCTGATTGCAAGTTACAAATTGTGCATGCATAATAGCAATTCTGAATTACCTCTTGTATTATCCATAGTTCACAAGATCTATTTGCCATGTTGCGGAGTGGGTTCAGTATTCATAAGAGGTGATGAAGGTGGGGGGACCATCTTAACAAATCATTCAAATGAATGTGGTACCCAGACTTGTATATATTCTGTATACAGTTCCCATAAAACTCCCCCAGATATTTAACAAAAAAAATACGGAAAGCATTCATATCATTTATATGGAAGGAGGGAAATGCTAGGATAGCATATGATCTATGTAAAAGCAAGGGAGAAGGAAGAGTTGGGCTCCCAGATATTGCATCCTATTATAAAGCGATGGCTCTGGTGCGTATACTGCACTGGTGCCATGATGAAGGTAATAGAGCATGGGTACTAGAGACAAATATGGCAGGGAGGAACTTGGCTGGGGCACCATGAATACCAACAAAGGCCAGGGAATTATCAGAATGGACATCCCCATTAACTCGGAACACACTGGCAGTATGGGATAGGATAAATCAACTTGGCAAATATGCCCCAAAAACATCCCCATTGGCACTACTGGGGGGTTACCCATGGTTCCCTCCAGGAGAGGAAAAAGGAGCATTAGGCCCATGGGAATCGGAAGGCAACACAATGTGCCTGATGTATGCACCACTGGGGGTCCTGATGCCTCCGGTAGATTTAGTATCAACACAAGGAGATATGGTAATGGCAGGATGGAGATATAGTCAGATGCAAAGTTTTTTTTTGGAAGATTCGACTCTTAAGTAAGAACTTTGAATTCCCTAACCATATTTAAAAAAAAAAACATGTATAAAGGTATTAAAACCGGACCACTTACTGTCACAAATGTATTAAATAATATGTAGTGAACAGAATAAAACAACCCCTTACTTTTTTAAAGAATGCGGAAACAAACTAGGATGCAGATTCTCCCCATTACAATTAAAAAAATAATCCCAATTACACATGCCACATCCACAAGCTCAGCCATTCAGGAAATGGTATATAAGTTCTTGGTAAGATGGTACCGCACCCTGGTGCGATTAGCTCAAATATATCCAACAAGAGATGACCGATGTTGGAGGGGGTGCGGAGAGCAGGGAACATACCTCAATATCTGTTGGGCATGCCCAGGGATCAGAATCTTTTGGGAGGAAGTGGCGCCATGGATCAGGAAAATGTCGGAGGAAACAATAGAGTTTACACCGTTACAATTCCTGTTCCATGAAACCACAAGAGCTATAAAAACGTATAAAAACAGCATTGTACCGCATTTATTAAATGTGGCTAAAAGATTAATACCAAGGTATTGGAAACAAGCGACATGCCCCACCCTTCCAGAATGGAAAAAGGAAGTAGTTATAATAATGGGAGCAGAAAAATGGATACATGACATCAGGCATAAACAGGAGAAATTTTAACCACTTGCTTACTGGGCACATATACCCCCTTCCTGCCCAGGCGAAATTTCAGCTTTCAGCACTGCGTCGCTTTAAATTAAAATTGCACGGTCGTGCGACGTGTCTTAAAAACAAAATTGACGTCCTTTTTTTCCCCACAAATAGAGCTTTCTCTTGGTGGTATTTGATCACCTCTGCTGTTTTTTTTTTGCGCTATAAACAAAAAAGAGCCGCAATTTTGAAAAAAACGCACAATATTTTTTAATTTTTGCTATAATAAAAATCCAATTTTTTAAAAAAAATATATTTTTTTCTCAGTTTAGGCCGATATGTATTCTACATATTTTTGGTAAAAAAAAACAATCGCAATAAGCGTATAGTAATTGGTTTGCGCAAATGTTATAGTGGCTAGGAAATAAGGGATAGAATTCTGACATTTTTTTTTTTTTTACTAGTAATACGGCGATCTACAAATTTTGTCAGGTCTGCGATGTTGCGACGGACACATCGGACACTTTTGACACATTTTTGGGACCATTCACATTTATACAGCGATCAGTGCTATAAAAACGCACTAATTACTGTATAAATGTGACTGGCAGTGAAGGGGTTAACACTAGGGGTTGAGGAAGGGGTTAAATGTGAGTCCTGGGTGTGTTCTAACTGTGTGGGGGGAGGGGGGTGACTGGGAGAGGTGACCGATGCTGTGTCCCTATGTACAAGAGAAACAGCATCTGTCTCCTCTCACTGACAGGACGTGGAGCTCTGTGTTTACACACACAGCTCCACGCCCCTGCTCTAAAACTGCCGATCAGCGGGTACCTGGCGGACATCGCGACCGCCAGGCACGCGCATCGGCATCTCGGGGACGCGCCGGGTGCGCGCACGGCGCCATCGGCGCGCACGCCCCCCAGTGGCCGGAGAACACGATGCCGTCAATTGACGGCAGCTTGGATATTCAGATCCACTAAGCTGCCGTCAATTGACGATAAGCGGGGCCTCAAGTGGTTAAAAAAAATTGGGAAATCTGGGAAAATCATAACCAGGAAATAGATGGATAAAACCAAAAGCCTTATGAAGCTTGGGGAAAAAAACAGTACATTGGAACTATAAAAAAATATGTATGTCTTGTTATTATGTCTAAGCAAAGAATGTGACACTAGAAGAATATGGGAAGGTGTTTAATGATCCTCCCCACCTATTCTGGGGCAGGGGAGAACGTGTGGGTGTTTTTTTTTCTTCTCTTTCCCTTTTTTTTTTTGGGGGGGGGGGGAGTTGAAGGGAAAGAATCCAAAAACACATATAATTTAGAAGGGAATACTATAAGTATAAATAAGAAGACACATATAAATATAACATTTTAAGCACAACCTTTTTTTTTTGTTTTTGTTTTGGTGTTCACCCCTCAATAAGGGAGGTAAACCTGAATCACAGACAAATAAATATAAGAAGGCACAGAGGAACATAATAAATATCACAAGTATCTAGCATTGAGAATACATATATGTATTAATACATTTTTTATAGTCAAAAATGTTTTCCTGCGTTCTCCCTCCCCCTTTTCTTTTTTTTCTTTAGGGAGGACCGGAAACCACCATATAGTAAAGGAAGGTAGTGTCAAGTTCCCTTTTAAAGGATCACTAAAGGAATTTTTTTTTTAGCTAAATAGCTTCCTTTACCTTACTGCAGTACTGGTTTAATGTCCTTATTGTTCATTTTTGCTTTGAAGTTGCTGTAATCCTGCTCTGATCTCCACACTTCCTGCTTGTCTGTTTCTTTATAATCACAGTGCTGGGAGATTTCTCACGGTGGTCTAAGCTGTCATTACTGTGTGTCTAAAACTTCCCACAACCAATCAGATTTATTTTAAAAACAAAACACTGCCCTGGATTTGTTTGTTTTTGTTCTGTGTGTCTATTTCTACTTCACAGAAACATGAAGCCAGTTTCAAAAGTGAAACTAACCTGCAGGCACATTATATGATTGATTTTTTATCTATTTTTAATCATTTTGAAAAGGAATCAGTTAACGTTTATGTCTCTATACCTCTCTATACAGTCATTTCAGCAAAAAAAAATTCCTTTAGTGACCCTTTAAGTGTCAAGGCATGTTAAATGTTATATGTAAAGATAAAAATAATCATAAAGTTTAATAATAAAAAAAAAAAAAAAAAATTTAATTATTCTCTTACATGAAGTTGTCTGTAGAAATTACTTTCTTTACCAATAACTGGGCATAAAGTAAGGGGAGGAGAAGCAGAAGAAAGAGGAGAAGGAAAAAGTTCTGTGTTCCTTAGGCTTACCAGGAATTACACAGGACGTAGTAGCTTGGATGTACCTGTTCCACATCAGACAGACTCTGGGTAACAAAGGTGTTATTGATAATCTGAAGAATGCCGAACAAGTAAATTACAGTTTTCATGTGAAATATGTGATCTGTTTATCTATACTTTTGCCAACTGCATTGAGTGGAAAGTGTCCTACAGTGCAACTTAAATCCTGTTTCATTACAAGACATGAGTTATGAATTTCCTAACAAAGGTTACCATTCCTAGAATTGGTGGTAAGGGTACAGTGTGATGGAACATCAAATAATGATTTAGCCTTTTAACTTGCCTGTTTGGTTATGTATCCTTTTCAATTTTTAATTCTGTTCTCCTAGTATTATTCTAGCAAATGAAGCAGAGAGTGAAAAGCCAACTTGGGTGGTGACAGCCCCTGTATTCAAAGAGCTGGGAGTCTGAACATGAAAACCTTTAAAGTAAGAATATAAGCAGGTGAACTGAGAAAGAGTGAGAGTATGAAAATTAAAGCTTAAAGATAGATAGATAGATAGATAGATAGATAGATAGATAGATAGATAGATAGATAGATAGATAGATAGATAGATAGATAGATAGATAGACAGACAGACAACATATATTTTGAGTAGCCCTGTATGTTCACAGATTGAGGGTTTTTATGAACACGCAGCTACTTTCAAGCCTGTATATTACATTGCAAATTCTCTAAGGGATCAATTAAATCTTCCATGCTCAGAACACAATAGGTAGTCCCTCAGTGGAAATATTAATTACTTAACCTTTTCTGGCATGGAACAAGGCATGTATTAAAAAACCTGTAGATGTTCTTGCCTGTGTGTCCTGTTTACCACCTTTCCTACCATAACTGAATTTTTTTAAGTATAATTGTATTTAAAAAAAAAATATGATATATGAAAGGCAGTTTAAAGATGGTTTTAGTGAGTCTGTGCCAGTCCAAATTGTGGTTTAGGGCATGATGGCAGTCTTTCCCCATAGCTGAGATCCTCCAGTCCCTTTATTAGCTTTGTTGACATTCCCTGAACCCCCTCCAGCTCCAGCACATCCTTCCTGAGGACTGGTGCCCAGAACTGCATGGCATACTCCAGGTGTGACTGAACCAGAGTCTTGTAAAGTGGGAGAGATATCTTTTTATCTGTAGAGGGAATCCTCTTTTCTTTATCGTACATCACGGGACACAGAGCGCATAGCCATTACATATGGGTTATATGGGTACCTTCAGGTGTGGACACTGGTGTAATCAACTTCACAGGAAGTTCCTCCCTATATAACCCCCTCCCACTGAGAGTGCTTTAGTTTTTTCGCCAGTGTCTTAGGTGTTGGTCACGTCTAGCTGTCCCTCGGAGGTCTCGGGACCCAGGATAGCTAGCCGGATCCGTCCGAAGTGCTTCAAAGCCAAGGTGTACGGTACCCGGGCCCTGCTGGAGTGGGGTTTTTGCCTATAATGCCTCTCCTTGGAGGGCTGGATTCTGGGCTCCAGTGCCTTAGTCTCTTCCAAGAACTAAACGCTACTGATGCCAGGATGCTATATAGGTCCAGGGATGTGGGTTCCTTAACACAGGACCCCGGTCCCTGAAGGTCCAAGACAATACCCACGGAGATGGGGGAAGATTGGGCCTCTTGCATTTTGCAATACCCTGCGGCGTGGAGCAGGTAAGAGGGAACCTGCGGGACTTGGTTCGACAGTAGGTATCCCCCTGGGGGTTCTGGGTTGGCTAACAGTATGCTTGTGCATCAGCCACTATCTCCACTATGTCTGTGTAGGCAGGATGGGATACTAATGTTTACCCAGATAACATGTAGATATATGTATACTTGTGTAAGTTATATATTTGCTACTCACCCCAGGTCTGCCTGTTAACACTGATACTGCAACCCCACATGTTTTAAAGAGGAAATTGCTGGTAAAAACTCCTGTTTCTTAGGAAGCCCATGGGGACAGCTTCCTCGCTATGTGTGCACTACAATAAGATTAGTGCTTACCTGGTGTCTGTTGGTGCTGCCTAAACGCTGGTCCATGTTGTTTCCTCTGCTCTGCTTCCTCCATGTGGTTTCAGCGTGGTGCGCGCGATCGTGCGCGCGTGTGCGCGCGCGCATGCAAGCGCGCGTGCACGCCGCCTTTTATAGCGTCGGCGTGCGTCGGGGGGGCGGGCCAGCAGCGTCAGGGTCTGTTTAAAGGGAAAAACTTTTCTCTGGCTGGTCTTTCCCTCCTGGAGGCAGAGGAAGAAAGGATACAGAGCGTGCAGCTGGGTCTTTTGGCCACACAGGGACACCTAGTGGCGGTTTTGTGGATCTTCAGGTCTAGGACTTAGGTCCACTATTGACCAGAAAAAAAAAAAAAAAAAAGGAAGTTTTTTGCTTAAAGGGACTCAGCCTTAGATCCAGCAGTATCTGAGTCTACCTTGGACTCCGGCTAACGGGCATTGGTGTGTCAATACTCACAGGTTTCCTCAGTATTGCCACCTCCCAGGCGGGTAAAAAAAAATAAAAAAAATTTTGAAGAAAAAAAAAAAATAAAAAAGGAAAAAAGAGAGAAATTAGTTCTTTTTCATTTTTCTCATACCTGCCCTCATATTGGTTACTCCTAGCTGCAACAGTCAGGTGTTGGCTATAGGGGTGACCCAAGGTTGTACAATGGCTCCAAAGGGATCTGGACCAGCCAAGGCTGCTAAAGGTGCCAAAAAGCAAAAGGGGTCTCCATCGGGGTCAGAGGATTTGGGCCAGGCTTCTACGGCCCCACCCTCGCCAGTTAGGACACCGAGTGGCATAGTACAAGAGCCATTGGGGGTGCTGGGGGCAGAGGCGGCCCCCGATCCACCCATTCCCGTTTACGTGACGGAAGAAATGCTAGCAGCCACCATGAGTGGGCTAGAGAAAAGGTTAACTGCGTTGTTTTCCCGTCCTTGCCCAAGTAGCAAGCGGGCTAGATCCCCCTCACCCAGTGTGGGGTTTTCAGATGCGGAGGTCTCCTCTTCAGAGGAACGGGACCCACAAGGGGATCAGGCAGACCCAAGTCCCGACGGTTCAGACAGGGAAAATTCCACTATAGATGAATATTTTTCGGCCTCTCAAGCGGAGAGCCTGTGGATCCAGTCTTTGACAGATATGGTTCGCACTGCCTTTAAACTTCCAGTGCCAGAACCAGTAGCCCCGGAGGTATCCTCATTGGGTTCTTTAAAGGCCCCATTAACTTGTGCGTCTTTTCCAATGCACCCCCTTCTGCGGAACGTGATTTACCAGGATTGGGCTCGACCTGATAGAATCTTTGTCCCTCCTAAAAGATTCTCTATTCTCTACCCTATGGAAGAGGAATATGTAAAGAAATGGGCACTCCCTACAGTGGACGCGGCCATTTCCTGCGTGAATAAAACCCTGACTTGTCCGGTTGAAAATGTCCATATGTTCAAGGATCCGGTCGACAAAAAATTCGAGACCCTACTGAAAGCAGCTTTCACCTCAGTAGGTGCCATGGTTCAGCCAGCAGTAGCAGCCATTGGTGTTTGTCAGGCCCTGAAGGATCAGGCAAAACATATATTAAAGGACATGCCGGCTCAGCATACTCATGAATTAGCAGAATTCCCTAGGGCTCTCTGCTTTGCAATAGATGCTATTAAGGACTCCATCCAACAGGCATCCCGTTCATCTCTACTGATGGTTCACGTGCGTCGCCTTTTGTGGCTAAAGAACTGGTCAGCAGAGGCACCCTGCAAAAAGCTTTTAGCAGGGTTTCCCTTTCATGGGGGAAGACTATTCGGGGAAGACCTAGATAAATATATCCACACCATATCAAGTGGAAAAAGTACTTCCTTACCGGTCAAGAAAAGACCGCGTGGGCCCACGTTTAAACGACAGGCCATTGCAGGCTCAGCCCCTTCGACTTCCCGTCAGTATCGACGGCCTCCCGGGCGTTCAGCAGTTAATAGCCGCCCACAGGGACAAGCCACGGCAAACAAGAGGCCCTGGTCTCGCAAGCCGGCTAAACCAGTCATCAAGTCAGATTCATGAAGGGGCGCCCCCACTCTCTTGGGTGGGGGGAAGACTTCAGTTTTTCTCCGAAGTCTGGAAGGCCAGAATTCCCGACTCTTGGGTTCGGTCCGTAGTAGCCTCAGGCTACAAACTAGAGTTTCGAGAAATCCCCCCTCCTCATTTTCAGGGGTCAAGTCTTCCAAGCGACCCGTTAAAGAGGGCCTCTCTCGTAAAGGCGTTGGATCGCCTCTTGCTCCAAGGAGTAATTGTAGAAGTACCAACCCAAGAAAGGGGTCTGGGATTCTACTCCAATCTTTTTGTTATACCAAAACCCAATGGCGACGTCAGGCCTATATTAGACCTCAAACGCCTAAATCGCTTTCTAAGGATTCAGACCTTTCGTATGGACTCCATACGTTCAGTGACAGCCAGCCTGCATCAGGGCGACTTTCTAGCATCTATAGACATAAAGGATGCATATCTGCATGTGCCGATTTACCCAGCACATCACAAGTTTCTTCGTTTTACGATAAATCAAAGTCATTACCAGTTCGTAGCCCTCCCTTTTGGGTTGGCAACAGCTCCACGGGTATTCACAAAGGTGTTAGCCACGGTGCTAGCCGTCCTAAGGACAGAAGGCATCTTGGTCCTGGCATACCTGGACGATCTCCTGGTTATCGACAGATCAGCTTCCAACCTCAATCATGCAGTAGTCCGCACAGTGCGGCATCTAGAAGAGTTCGGGTGGATTGTGAACCAAGAAAAATCAAGGTTACAACCCACAAGACAGTTGGAATATCTAGGCTTTCGGTTAGATACAGAATGCCAGAGGGTATTTTTACCTCAAGAGAAGATCAGGTCGTTGATTCAAACGATTCAAATAGTCTTAGGCAAAAAGAAGCCGACTATTCGCCTATGCATGCGACTGCTGGGAAAGATGGTGGCCGCCTTCGAAGCAGCGCCCTATGCCCAGATCCATACCAGAATTCTGCAAGCAGCTATTCTCTCTGCTTGGAACAAGTCCATACAGGCATTAGACCGTCCATTAGTTCTTTCCCCAGGAGTCAGGCGCAGCCTGTACTGGTGGCTGATCCCTCAAAAATTATCAAAAGGGAAAACCTTTTGCCCCATCTCGTGGAAAATAGTAACCACAGATGCCAGCCTATCAGGTTGGGGGGCAATCTTAGGAAAACGGACCCAGCAGGGACAGTGGTCAGAGGCAGAAAGTCTGCTTCCCATCAATGTCCTAGAGATCAGAGCTGCTCGGTTGGCCCTGGTCGCCTGGACTCTCCCCCTGCAGGGTCTGCCAGTAAGGATACAGTCCGACAATGCCACGGCGGTGGCATACATAAACCACCAGGGGGGCACAAGGAGCCTAGAGGCTCAAAGGGAAGTAAACCTGATTTTTTCATGGGCCGAAGCCCATGTACCCTGCATCTCAGCAGTGTTCATCCCAGGGATAGACAATTCTCAAGCAGATTTTTTGAGTCGTCAACAGTTACTCCCGGGAGAGTGGTCTCTTCACCCCCAGGTATTCCAAGAGATTTGCCAAAGATTCAGAGTTCCCGATGTGGACATCATGGCAACAAGATTCAACAAGAAGTTGGACAAATTCGTATCCCGAGCCAGGGACCCCTCGGCCTACTGGACCGATGCGTTGGTTTGCCCCTGGCACCAGTTTTCTCTCCTGTATGCGTTCCCTCCACTACAGATGATTCCCCGCCTTCTACGAAGGATCAGGGTGGAGCGCAGGCCGGTGATCCTGGTGGCCCCAGCCTGGCCCAGAAGGGCTTGGTACGCACTCATCGTGAGGATGTCAGTAGGGGCACCGTGGCCACTCCCCCTGCGCCCAGATCTGCTGTCTCAGGGCCCGATCTACCACCCTGCTTCACAGCAGCTAAATTTGATGGCTTGGCGGCTGAATCCCTAATTCTTAAGGGCAGAGGCCTCTCAGCCCAAGTCATATCTACGTTAATTCAAGCTAGAAAGCCAGTCTCTAGAAATATCTATTACAGAGTCTGGAGAACCTATGTGGAGTGGTGCGAGTCTCAAGGAGGGCATCCTCGCAAGTTTTTTATTGATAGGATCTTGCGATTCCTCCAGGTTGGCGTTGACAAGGGGTTGGCTCTTAGTACTCTAAAGGGGCAGGTGTCTGCCTTATCGATATGGTTTCAAAGGCCTTTGGCCACACATTCGCTTGTGAAAACCTTTTTGCAGGGGGTCTTGCATGTAAATCCCCCTATTAGAGCTCCCCTCTGCCCCTGGAATTTAAATCTGGTCTTGTCAGCTTTACAAAAGCAGCCGTTTGAACCTCTGACAGAAATCCCTCTTGTGCTGCTAACCCGAAAGTTGGTTTTCTTGGTGGCTATGGCTTCGGCCAGAAGGGTCTCCGAGCTGGCAGCCTTGTCTTGCAGGGAACCGTACCTGATTCTGCATAAGGACAGAGTCGTTCTGCGGCCTCAGCTTTCTTTCCTTCCTAAGGTCATATCCAGTTTTCACTTGAATCAGGACCTAGTCCTACCATCCTTCTTTCCTACTCCCCAGTCCAAGAGAGGAAAGACTGCTTCATACTTTGGACGTGGTTCGAGCCATGAGGGTTTATCTCAAGGCTACAGAAAAGATTCGGAAAACAGATGTGCTTTTCGTTCTCCCGGATGGCCCCAAGAAGGGTCAGCCGGCTGCCAAGTCTTCCTTGGCTAGGTGGATTAAGCAGCTGATTTTTCAGGCCTATGGTCTGAAGCGCGTTCCACCTCCCTTATCAGTTAAAGCCCATTCTACGAGGGCCATGAGTGCCTCCTGGGCGGCACACCATCAGATCTCTATGGCACAGGTTTGCAAAGCGGCAACCTGGTCTTCCGTACATACGTTTACTAAATTTTATAAGTTGGACGTCGCAAAAGCTACGGACGCAGCATTTGGGCAGGCGGTCCTACGGGCAGCAGTATAGAATCCTCTGGCCCGGTTCACGCCCCCTTTTTTTCTGTTGGTGGAGCTATATTTTACCTCCTGATATATTTTCTGTTTGGCTATTTTTTGGCCTTACGGTCTCCCTCCCTTCATGGAGCATTGCTTTGGGACATCCCATATGTAATGGCTATGCGCTCTGTGTCCCGTGATGTACGATAAAGAAAAAAGGATTTTTAATAACAGCTTACCTGTAAAATCCTTTTCTTGAAGTACATCACGGGACACAGAGCTCCCACCCCTCTTTTGGGGAACATTGTGTAACCTCAGAGAAATTGCTTGCTACAAAACTAAAGCACTCTCAGTGGGAGGGGGTTATATAGGGAGGAACTTCCTGTGAAGTTGATTACACCAGTGTCCACACCTGAAGGTACCCATATAACCCATATGTAATGGCTATGCGCTCTGTGTCCCGTGATGTACTTCAAGAAAAGGATTTTACAGGTAAGCTGTTATTAAAAATCCTTTTTTTTAATGCATGCCAATATTCTGCTGGCTTTGCTTGCAGCAGCCTGGCATTGCATGCCCTTGCTGAGCATATCATCTACTAGGACCCCCTGGTTCTTTTCCATCCTAGATTCCCCCAACGGTTCTCCCCCTAGTGAGTAGATTGCATTCATATTTTTGGCACCCAAATGCATTATTTTTAATTTTTTAGCTTTAAACCTCATTTGCCATGTAGTTGCCCATCCCATTAATTTGTTTAGATCTTCTTGCAAGGTTTTCACATCCTGTGGAGAAGTCATTGCCCTGCTTAGCTTAGTATTGTCTGCAAATACTGAAATTGAGCAGTTTATCCCATCCTCCAGGTCATTTATGCATAAATTAAATAGGATTGGTCCCAGCACAGGACCCTTGGGGACTCCACTTTCAACACCGAACCATTGCGGGTACCGTATATACTCGAGTATAATCCAAGATTTTCAGCCCTTTTTTTGGGCTGAAAATGCCACTCTCGGCTTATACACAAGTCAGTGTACCTGGAAATTTTGAGAGGCTGCGGGCGTCCATTGTTTAAAACTCACGGTCTCCTCTTGCCCCTTCCATGATAGGCGGAACTCTGTCTGCTGAGAAACGCCTATCATGGATGTTCTCTCATCCTCTGACTCAGTTTCCCAGCAGTCACTGTGTTTAGTGTTCCACCAATCACAGATGCCTTTTCATCTTCGGACGTCCGTGATTGGCGGAACACTGGACACAATGTCTGCTGGGAAACGGAGTCAGAGGACGAGAGAACCATCATGATAGGCGGAACTGTGTCAGCTGAGAAACGCCTATCATGGAAGGGACCAGGAGGAGACTGTAAGTTTTAAACATTGAATAGACACCTCTCAATTTCAGGTACAGTGATGACGGGCACAGTGACAATGGGCACAGTGATGACAGGCACAGTGACAATGGGCACAGTGCCAACAGGCACAGTGAGGATTGGCACAGTGAGGATTGGCACAGTGAGGATGGGCACAGTGACAATTGGCACAGTGAGGTTGGCACAATGAGGTTGCAATAGGCACAGTGAGGTTGGCACAGTGAGGTTGCAATGGGCATAGTGAGGCATGCAAATGGCTGTTGGCTATCTTTTCCTCATACAGTGGCTGCTGCATTCTCACCCTCGGCTTATACTCAAGTCAATACGCGTTCCCAGTTTTTTGTGGAAAAAATTAAGTACCTTGGCTTTTACTCGGGTCGGCTTATACTCAAGTATATATGGTACTCCCCATTTATCACCACTCTCTGGACTCGCCCCCATAGCCAGTTTTTAATACATGTACTCACCCTTTGGTCCAATGCTGACAGACCTTAGTTTGTAAAGTAAACGTTTATGGGGAACTGTATCAAATGCCTTTGAAAAATCCAGATACACAATGTCTACAGGCCTTTCTTTATCTAGATGGCAGCTCATCTCCTCATAGAAAGTTAATAGGTTGGTTTGGCAAGAATGATTCTTTATAAAAAAACATGCCGATTACTGCTAATAATACAGTTTTTATTACTAAAATCTTTGACCCAGATTCACAGAGCAATTACGCCTGTCTAACTGGTGTTAGACAGGAGTAATTTCAAATTTCGCGCGCCGTATCACTAGTTTGAATCCTCAAACCATGATATGGTGGCTTCGGGCTTCGATCCGAGAGGCTTACGTCTTCGTAAGCCTTCGGATCTACGCTGCGATATTTTTGCGGCCGCTGGGAGGAGTCCGCGCCGTTTTCATGCGTCGGGATATGCAAATGTGTTTTTGCGGCGATCCACGAAGATACGAGCGGTCTTCGCAATCGCATTCTTCTATTTTTTTATACGTACTGTTAGACCAGCTTTTTGCTGGTCTAACGGTGCGTAGCCCATGTTAAGTATGGGCGTCGTTCCCGCGTCAAATTTAATTTTTTTTTTTTTTTTTTAAGTAACTCGTTCGGGAATAGGAATGTCCGTAAACGACGCTACTCAAGAAAAAATGACGTAACGACGTGATTTGCACGGCGGGAAATTTCTGAAAGGAGCATTCGCAGTTTGATCGCCGCGGAAACGCGCCTATTTTAAATGCTTCAGGCCCCCTACTCTCGTAGATGGCTTGCGCCGGGAGAAATACACTACGCCGCCGTCGTTTACTGGACAAGATCTACCGGGATTCCAGGTAAAATACAGCGGCGTAGTGTATTTCTGATACTCTACGCGAATCTAATTGTATCTGAATCTGGGCCTCTGTGTTTCTGTGACCCTTTCTCAGCTATCATGACTCTGTCAGATGTTTTAGTTTCAGCACCCTGGTGGCATGTACCCACTCCTTGGCCTCTTGATAGGGGTTCTCCTGAAACCCCCGGGCTATCTCACTCCTCTGAGACTTCCAGATTCCCTCAGTCATCTGGGTTCCCCTCATCAGCTTGGCTTTCTCAGTCTCTCAGACTCGCTTAGCTGTCTCAACTCAAAACGTTTCACAAGAGCGTGAGAAACCTTCATAAGAGAATTTCACCTATCCACCAGAACAATTAATTTTCAGCATTATAAACGTGTAATCATAACGTCTTTCAGGCTATCAAACCCGCTAATGAAGATAACTTGTTACACCATTAATAAGCCTCCTCATGATAACAAGGATAACAGATACAAAATATCAGCTCATGCTGGCCAAAGTTAGCATGTGAATCCGAAACAAGGTCAATGTCTCAATCAATAAGTTGTCATCTTTCTTCCTTTTTCTGTTAAAATAAAGATAATGTTGATGTCCAAGTATTCAGAAAAAACAGAAATCATATCCCAAATGACTATTTCCTATAGAGAGAGCAAATCAAACTCAATAAAGTAATGATAACATAAAAATAATCCATTAAGACACATATAAAATAATTGACTAATAGTTATTCCGACATTGCTGGAAACGCTTTCCTATTCAAATTCCTGAGAGGCCCATTCACATCCTCTTAGAACTTAGATCACAATTACCCAGTTTTCGGATTGCAAGTATTTTTATTGTATGAAGTCTAATGGGCTTCATGTTGCCCATGGCGCCCTGTGCGGCCGCACAGCTCGCACACCCCAAAGACCGGCCCTGAGGTTGTATATGCGTATGTGAGAATACTGTATACATATCTTGCCATATCTGTTTCAAACTAGCTACGACTAAAACCTCATACACACACTCGGTTTACTCGGCAAGAACCAGCATGAAAACTGCTGGCAGAGATTTCTTGCCAAGTATACCGAGCGTGTGTATGAGGCTTTTAGGTTTCTCGTCAAGAAAACTGCCTAAAATCTCGACGAGAAAAATAAAGAACCTGTTCTCTATTTTTTCGTCCAGATTCGCTGCAGTTTTCCTGCTGAGAAACCCGAGAGTGTGTATACTTACCTGTCGCTGTGAAAACCTGCGCATGTGCGATAGCTTCCTAGGCATTAGTAGGGTGCAGCAAGATGGCGGCGACGGCATCGAATGTGATGAGCGCATACTCGTAGTACGCAATGATGTCACCGTGTTCTTGCCATTCAAAAGAACTGCAGTGTACACTCGGGCAGCAAAAGATTCTTGCCAAGAATCTCGTCAGGAAAAACTTTTTTTCCTGACGAAATTCTGGCCCGTGTGTACAGGGCTTTAGGGTATTGCCGAAATACATCAATAAACGACACTTTAAGGATTACAGTCTTGCCGTCTCTTCTTACTAAATGTAATACTAGAAATTACCATCAGATAATTGAGACATTCTAGAGAACGTATTGCTGGAAACTGGAAAAATGTTGCAGAAGACAATGAAATACATGTTGTATGAGACTAATAGTGATCACCGCTATTATCCATTTATAAATCAATGCTTTCACTCTCAATCCCACTGCCACACCAGACTGCTGTCATCGAAAGGCCACACAAGTACCAAAGGGCCACAGGCTGGGAATCAGGGACTTCAGGCTTGGTCCTTAAGTGTTTAAGCAACAACTGCTTTCTTGGCAACCTTTAACAGACAGAATTTTTTATTTTTTTATTTCTATTATTATATATACGCATAACCTTATTGCCCTGCACACACCTGTAGATGCAATAGTGACCGACCATGTGCACACCTGAACCACAATTGCATCACAGATGTCAAGTATTGACACAAATATCAGAGTGAAAGCAATAATTCATGGTTAACTCTAAATTAATGATCTGTAAAGGCTTTTAAAGCTGTGCTCGTGGATAATTTTGGGTTCTATATTAAGATTTGACACGCTTTGTATCAATTTACTTGATTAACCACTTCAATACCGGACTTTAAAACCCACCTCCATACCGGGCCTATTCTGACACTTGTCTCCTACATGTACAAATCATCATTCTTTTGTTAGAAAATTACTCAGAACCCCCAAACATTATATATGTTTTTTTAGCAGACACCCTAGGGAATAAAATGGCGGTCAGTGCAACTTTTTTATCTTGCACGGTATTTGCGCAATAATTTTTCAAACACCTTTTTTTTGTAAAAAAAAATGGTTTCATGAATTAAAAAATAACAAAAAAGTAAAGTTAGTCCAATTTGTTTGTAAAATATGAAAGATGATGTTACGCCGAGTAAATAGATACCCAACATGTCATGCTTTAAAATTGCACACACTCTTGGAATGGCGTCAAACTTTGTTACTTAAAAATCTCCATAGGCGACGCTTTAAATTTTTTATAGGTTACCAGTTTAGAGGAGGTCTGGTGCTAGAATTGTTGCACATGCTCTAACGCACGCGCCGACACCTCACATGTGTGGTTTGAACAACGTTTACATATGTGGGCGGTACTTGCGTGTTGATTCACTTCTGAGCGCGAGCTACCGGGGACAGGGGCGTTTTAATTAAAAAAATGTAATTTCTTTATTATTTATTTATTTATTTATTACACTTTTTGTTTACATTTTTTTTTCGATCGCTTTTATTCCTATTACAAGGAATGTAAACATCCCTTGTAATAGGAATGGTGTGTGACAGGTTCTCTTTAAGGAGAGATGCGGGGTCAATAAGACCCCACATCTCTTCTTCAGGCTGGAAAGAATGAGATTCTTACAAGCCGCAATTGCAGTTTGTTTACTTATGGGTATCCGGGCGTGACGTCATCACATCGTGCCCAGGCCTCCGACAGTCATAGAGATGACTGGTGACCACCTGGTCACCAGTCATCTCTATGCTGCACATCTGGCGGACGGCGATCATCTTTCCGGGCCCCCGATGGGACGGGAGAGCCCAGAGAAGCACCGGATGGCAACGGGAGGGGGGATATCCCCTCCCGCCACCTGTAAGAATGATCAAGCGGCGGAACCGCTGCTATGATCATTCTTACGGTGCGCATGATCGCCGCCGGAAGAAAATTATATCTGAATGATGCCTCTAGGTGCAGGCATCATTCAGATATCCCCACACAAACTCCAGGACGTCATATGACTTCCACCTGGGATAACAGATCCCCTTTTTGGACGTCATATGACGGCGTGCGTGTCTTAAGTGGTTAAACCCCTTCTTTTATATTTTACAAAATAAATGGGTGTTTGCTTACACTAATATTTTAGTGGGGATTTTAAGTAATTGTATACCCAAGCATGCAGATTTTAACATGTGTGAAAAAAAGTTTTTTAGAGGGAACAAGTTAAAAAGATAAAACAGGGGGAAATGTTCTTGTTTTGCAAAAATATTCTTGACCAGTGTAGTCCAGAGGTACCCAACCTTACCTTTTACTGTTATACCACTTCTACTCCAACACCCCCCATATCTTATTTTCTTAAATGACTACACCTTAAATTTGGAGTAAAATGGGCATAACAGACTATTAACATACTATAAAATAAAACTTCAATCTCAAATATAACAAAATATAAATCACATCTGTAAACAACTTGTTAACCCAGTCTGTTGGTCTTTGGACGGCCCCCCGAACTCCAACACATATACCACCAATACACTGCGGGCCCTTATAGCATACTAGGCCTCCAGCCGTAGAATCAGCTTGGAGACACCCGCAGTGCAACCAATACAGTATTCCATCAACCTTTCAGCTGGAATACACCGGAGGGGCACATACTACTGATGAGCCCCCAACACGTTTTTATCACATTTGTTTACTACCACCATCAAAGACCAACAGAAACACCGCCACAGCCCGCAAGGATGACACCACAGGGCCCACTGGATCCCGTCCTGCAAACTCAGCACCCAAAGATCAATCCCCACTTCTAAGAGATGCACACCATCACTCCTTAAATGCAGGCACACATTTTACTCTAATTTCACATGCCTAAGACCATGCCCCCATGTTGAGCCACAAACCTCGCCAACACCCTATTGACACGGACCCGGGCCTTATTAAGTCTCGCCATGGACCTTGCCCTGCGCCATGTCATCGGTGCCACAATGTCGGACCACAGCAGCAGCGTAGTAGGGAAGGCCGTGCAAAGCTTCACTATATCCAATTTGACATCCGAGATCAGATCCCTGATCTTACGGACCCCCAAATCGTTACCCCACATGAAAAAAAAACTTCTGGTGGTCTATCTAGCCGTGCATAACGTTCCACTTCTGCCACAACCCTACCCCACTTAATGCCTGGTACCCCTAACCAGCGAACATATGCCTCCTGCCATGAGATACCCAACTGTCTGCCGTCAGGTCTCACATGTGCTCTCCTGGCCCTCCAACCGACTTGCGAGTGGCCTAGGATCAAGATGAGGCATACAGACCCTCCATCTGAAACTAAAAACAAACAAAAGCCAATGAGAAAAAAGGTTGACATAAACAATATACCCAACTTACACAGCACAGTATGTGTGTCCAGCTACCCACGCATGCATATGGTCGCCATCATTATTTTTAATGTATACCTGCATATCTAATCGACTACCGGGTGTGGGCGTATGTAAGAATGGAATCTACACGATTTCCACCTACTAATCCTCCTCACCGCTGCCTCATTCAACCCACACCTGGCAGCTTTTGTAGCTGCCCCGATGCAGAAGGAGTGAGAAGCGTAAGCGGCACAATCCAACCCAGCCCCTTTCAGACATTTTCTGATACAAATTGGAACCATGACAAATAGGACCCATCCTCATGCTGCAAAAGTGGCCCCATACTCGCAGGTCTAACCCCTAAAAACACCTGTACCACTTCCACAGGGCACACCCTGGACCCTGGTAATGAAAACAGTAATACATTTCCCCTCTACCCCCTCTGGTAAATTTTTGACCTGCGCAGCATTAAACACACCCTGTCCCCCTCCACCCGCACGTCTTGTTCCAAAAGCCCACCTGCCAGCCACCTAGAAGGGCTAACCAGTTCATCAATGCGAAACACCCCATAAAATGCCAATGAAAAAGCCGCTGTAAAGAGCAGATATTAGTAACGCCCAGTACACACCCCTTCCAAGGACTCACAAATAAACAGGAGATTAGAAAAATTAACCGGCCTTCGCACATCTTTCGTTTTGTTTGCCGCCTGTCTGACCCAGAAATCTTTCGTCCAATCCTCCCCCCATCAATTTAAAGAAAAAGGACAGCCCTGACAGCTTCCGTTCAATAGCCAACACAGACACCCCAATTTCCATGTTCCTGGTAACTAAGTACACAACCTTCAACCTCACCTCAAACCTGTGACTTCCGACCCCAGACTCCCTACCTAACACCAGCCATTCCTTTCATACCTTAGCGTAAGCTGCCCATGTGGACTTGCTCGCCGAATGCCGGATCCATCCCGCGGCAATTCCAAGGCCAGCTCC
The DNA here is from genome assembly GCA_029574335.1 of Rana kukunoris. Classification (NCBI taxonomy): domain Eukaryota; kingdom Metazoa; phylum Chordata; class Amphibia; order Anura; family Ranidae; genus Rana; species Rana kukunoris. The sequence goes on from CM056051.1 coordinate 527,583,334, forward strand.
CAAATGCCATGTGGACTCTATGCCTGTAAAGTGTGGACTTTGATCAATAAAATCACTTATATTTAACACTAGGATTTGACCAGGAGCATCACCTGCCAAATCAGGGTGCAATGCCGCATTTGTAGCATTGCACCGTTTCTGTCCACACTGGGAGGATTCCCCCATCCACCTATAATGTGTAGATGGGGGAATTGGATCATTTCTTTTTTTTTTTCATTCAACCTAATAGGTGAATGAAACAAAGTGATCAATGTATGGACTGCCTAAGAGCTAAGACCAGCCATAGACAGTTTAAATCTCAGCTGGTCCAGCAGGAACAGGCTGAGATTTGAACTATTAATGAGCAGAGTCTCTTATGATTATCACTAGTGGTTGCTGTATAGTAGATATAATCACTGTCACTGTTTGTCGGGAGAATACAATTGCTGGACAGGAGGGATATTCCCCTGTCAGCACTGTCTGTGTTGATGGGAGACTCATCTCAATCTGTGGATGCAGGAAAAAAAATTGCACCGTATATTACCTGCCTAACTGAAAGTGAAAGTAAGTTGTGAATGTCTTGAAAGAACAGGAGAGGGGAGGGAGACAGATGGGGGAGAGAAGAGATGGAGATAATGCAGTTCAGTGATTACAGTGTACTGCAGTGTGCAGTGCACAAAATTACCCATGGTCCAGGCTAGAATCTCAGGCATCATTCACACACAGCCAGGAATGCTTCTGATTTTCATATTTCCCGCCCACACATCCCCTCTCTTCAGATACAGCACACCAGGATAGTGTGGGCAGGACTGAAAGAAGGAGGAGGAGGAGCTGTATTCCTCCCTGCTCGTATGTGAGGAGAGTGATGGCTGGACTCGCTGGGCTGTAAAAGAGTGTCATAGACTGACACTCAGCTCAGCTTGCAGTCACCACTCGGAATTTACAGGCTGGTTCTCCTGTCCTTGCCTCCCCCCCCCACAGTTCTCATGGAGTCCTTTCTGCAACCCGCTCTTATCCATGTTAATGAGCATGCAAGGGAAGGAGTAGTTTGGGCGGCTGTGGTTGTGTGAGCGCTCGCATTATGCAGTGTCAGCGAACAGAGGGAGGGGGAGGAATGCCCCGCAGAGCTGACTGGGGACGCTCTCCCTCTCAGGAGAGACTGTTACTGCAGTAGCAGCCCGAGCAAAATACAAAAAATGCAACAAAAAAAATAAAACATTTTTTTGGAGGGGGCACATGCACAGCATAATGTTGGGGGGGTCAGGGCCCCCTCTGCCCCCCCTAGGGTCGCCATTGTGGGCCAGACATCCACATCAATCTGCCGTTGTAAGAGGCCAAGAACTCATACCATACCTTCATATCCTCCCTGTGATCATAAGTCAGTTGAACAAAGTGGGTTGAGACCTTCACACCCGCTGTAGCAGTCAACAGCCATTGACAAAAAACCCTACCCATGGGGACTTAACCAGCAGCGACTGCAAGTCCTCAACTGCACCCTCCTCAAAACTTGAATCTCCCGAATCTCCCTCTGTAAAGCCTCCAACTTGTCCCTGGGCAAGCAGCACTCCATTGCTATGCCAAAAAAAAACGAATCTCCGTCATGGGGCCTTTCCGGAATTTCAGTTTCGTCAGAAAAAATATTTATTTAGTTACTCCTGAAATAAATTTTTATTCATTTCATTTTGTTAAAAAATGTATTTGTCCCAAAATCCGAATTAAGGTCGAATCTGTCATTGAAGGCTTATGGTGTCTGTCGAATGTTCTAAGAAGATTCGATGAAGCAGCTAAACTGTATGACACCGCAATTGTACATTTCCGGTCGAATGCTCCGCCCACAAGTTATAGTAGAATTCTAATGTTGTATGATACTAGTAATAATTATGTTTATTAATTAGTATTACTAGTCAACCAACAATAGAATTGCATATGCGCCTGCCTTAAACATAGGCCACTGCGCATGCTCCATAGTACGCTGCAAATACATTGATTATGACGGCAACATAATTAACATACAGGCCTATTCGCGAACGAGTTACGTAAATGACGTAAACAACGGAAAAACACGACGCTGTCCTGAGTCCATACATAACATGGCATACGGCGGACTGACGTAAGGTTACCCCTCATATAGCAGGGGTAACCTTACGCTTACGGAAACAACGTAAACTACGACGAAGCGGCGCAAAAACTTTCAGGAATCATTTGCATATTCGACACTGAAATCGACGGGAACGCCACCTAGCGGCCAGTGTAGAATTACATCTAAGATCCGACGGTGTAAGTGACTTACGCCAGTCGGATCTACGCAATATCTATGCGTAAATGATTCTAGGAATCAGACGCATAGATACCCGGGGACAAAAACAGAGATAAGACGGTGGGCCAGATTCTCAAAAGAGATACAAACGGTGTATCTCAGATACACCGTTGTATCGCAGTTTTTTTCAATGGGTATCTATGCGAGTGATTCTTAGAAGCACTTACGCATAGATACACTAAAGATCTGACAGGTGTAAAGCAATTACACCGTCGGATCTTAGATGTAATGACAACGCCGGCCGCTAGGTGGCCTTTACGTTGTTTTCTCATTTGCCTATGCAAATAAGCCTAATACGCCGATTCCCAAACTTTTTTACGCCGCCCCGTCGTCGTTTACGTAGGTTGCGTACGCGTAAGGTTACCCCTGCTGTATGAGGGGTATGTTTCCGAAGTGCCGTCGTTGCCATGTTAAGTATGGCGTCGGGTCAGCGTCGTCTTTTTCCGTCAGTTACATTGTTTTACTAAGTCGTTCGAGAATAGGGAATTGCATAAGTGACGATCACGTCGTTTTTTTTTTTTTTAATCGATATTTTATTCATTTTAAAAGAGGAAATACAAGGGGGCAGATTACAAAGGAGATAGGATACATCACCCAACCAAGACAACGTAATGCGACTAGATATAAAATAGACAGTGTCAGTTGTTTTATCTTGTGCTTAACAATTAAGAAAAATAGCAAGTCCAGCGCAAGTTAAGGGCGGCCGCAGGCCAGCCTGTGTTTGTAGGAGGAGTCGGAGGGCTATTTATCCCTCCTCCCCTCTCTTCTCCGGCGTCGGTGGGGTTTCTGGGTAGCCGTGTCACTTCCGGTTTCTTGCACGTGTGATGGTTCCTCTCCTAGGGCTCATGCCGGACTTTATCAAGGGGGGGACCGCCCAGGGACTGCTCGCTACCTGTCTACCTTTCCTCGTGCTGCATCTAGGGGGGGTTGGGGCGCTCTCCCAGTCCACATTGCTCGGAGTCTGCAGTGAAATTCTCGCCTGGCTACACGCAGGCACGGTCCCCCCATTTTTACTGGCTCTCACGCCGAGCTGGGGTTGCCCGCTCGCAGTCCCTGAGCTCTCGCCAGGCCATCCACCACCTTACAGGACATTGCACGCTGCCTGGGCTCCATCTGCCTTAAGGGGGCCGCCCGCATCTCCCGGTACTCGCGCCGGAGGAGGGGGGGGGCGCACTTACACACACTGCCAGGGCTCCGGCTATTGTGGGGGGGGGGGGGGCGCCCGCCGCTTCTCCCGGTACTTGTGCCGGGGGAGGGGGGCCACGCTTACACACACTGCCAGGGCTCCAGCGATTGTAAGGGGGCTGCCCGCCGCTTCTCCCGGTATTTGGGGAGGGGGGGGCGCACTCTGACCGGTGCGCATCGGCCGATCCCTGCTGCTAATTCTACCGCATACTGCTGCATGCAGGCAGCTGTTAGTGGCAGCCTGCAGTTCACAGCTTGGTGGGGAGAGGGAATGCTGCTCCATCCATCCATCCACTTTCTCCCTCCAGGCTCGCCTGCATCAGCTGTTGGGCCACCCACTCCTCCTCCTCCTGGGTCGCACGGAGAGAGGGGCCACTTGTCCGTCCTCCTTCTCTGGCATGCTGTCTGCCACTATGGCGATCTGGCAGGAGACAGGGGAGACAACTGCAAACACTGTTTCCAAGGGGGGGGTCATTACATAATTCTCGCCTCACATTGTTCATCTCATGGTGGTGGTTAGTAGCATGTTTCTGTCATAGCTTGTACTACCATGGCGGTTCTGTCAGCAGTGTGTTCAGTCATGGCAGTTTCTGTCAGCAGCATGGTTCCGGTCATAACATGTACTGTCGTAGCAGTTCGGTCAGCAGTTGTTTCTGCCTTAGCGTTTCTGACGGTAGTATGTTTCTGTCATAGCGGTTCTGTCAGCAGTATGTTTTTTGTCATAGCCTTTCTGTCAGCAGTATGTTTTCTGTCATAGCGGTTCTGTCAGCAGTATGTTTTCTGTCGTAGCGGTTCTGTCAGCAGTATGTTTTCTGTCGTAGCGGTTCTGTCAGCAGTATGTTTTCTGTCGTAGCGGTTCTGTCAGCAGTATGTTTTCTGTCATAGCGGTTCTGTCAGCAGTATGTTTTTTGTCATAGCGGTTCTGTCAGAAGTATGTTTTGTCTCAGCGGTTCTGTCAGTATGTTTTTGTCTCAGCGGTTCTGTCAGTATGTTTTTGTCTCAGCGGTTCTGTCAGTATGTTTTTGTTTCAGCTGCACCAGTGGCCGTTCTAGCTTCGTTCGTTTCTATGTCTCATTATTTTACATAGGTTGCTTTCCTGGTCCGGTTGGCTAGGGCTCGCATCTCGGGGTCTGTCACATCTACAGATCCATTCATGCTGAGGTTTTCGTTTTCCAGATGATTGTTCACCTCAAACTTCTCGCCTGTCATCTCACGTCTTACTATGCATTGCGTTACGTTTCATTTCACGGGCAGGACTACCACCACGGTCTGTGGGTACACAGGTCCTCAGTGTTCTGCTGGGCAGCAGGTCACTTGCGCTCACTCACGTTATTTACGCGGGGGTCGTCGGGTTCATTCACATGCTGGAGTCCCTCCATCACTGCCATGTCTTCATACTTGGGTAGGCACAGAGGGGGTTGTGTTTCTGTTGGGGGTCCTACTCCAGCATGGTTTGGTCACATAGCTTGTCGGTGCTATGCAGTCACAGCACACAAACAGCCTTGTAGCTTTATTTGTTTTCTTTGTCTCGTCATACCGTTCTTTCGGGTATAGTTAGCCAGGGTGCGCATCTCAGGATCTGTCACGTCTACAGATTCATACGGGCTGAGGTTTCGTTTTTTAAATGGTTGTTGACCACAATCTTCTCGCCTGTATACCATACGTCATACGTGCACGTTCATTCTTACGCTTATACATCTACCCACCACGGTCTGTGGGTACATCGGCCCTGAGTGTTTCGTTTTTAATTACCTGACTGTGCACGGCAGGTTACTCGGGCTCACTCACTCCTTACACTTATCACATACACTGCTCACATCTTTGGCCCAGGCAGCTACAGTGGGGGGGGGGTCTCATGTTTTGTTGTCTGTTGTCTTTTCTTTCTGTTTTCCTAGGGTTGGGCGTGCGGCACGTTTCGGGGGCATCACATTCTGGTACATCCCGGCTGCTCCACGTGGGGGTTCAGAGCATGGTAGTACGCCGTCACTCAGGGGTTGGTCTGTACTTGTCTCAGCAGAGCGGTAAGTCAACTAGGGGTTTTCCTTTTTCCGGCCACAACAGGGTAGGCGGTACGTTTCAGGTTGTGTCCAATTCCGTCCCAGCTACTTCACATACCAGCATCAAGCGTGTTCTGGCCTTTCCTGCTAGGACAATTTTATCAGGGTTCTCGTCCATGGAGTCGTCGCTTCTTCTCTGCTCATGGTAGGGGTCTGGGCCGTTATCTTTGGGGCTGTTCTATTGTGCATAGGTTGCCGGATCGTCGGGGCGGGCCGTCAGTCCAGGCTCTTTGTCTAATTCCCAGCCTGTTCATGGGGGGGTCCCAGTTACTCGGGTAGGTTGTGTCAGGCCATGTCTGGTTCGGTCTCTGTATCGTTGCATATCGCTACTGCGTGTTTGCCTCATCCATTAACATCAGCTACTCGTCTTTCGGGTAGCCGGCTCTCAAACCCCTTCCCTCCTATAAGTTTGTCCATTTTTGGCATCTCTCCCTCTCTCGTCCCCTTACCAGGTATGGATAGTTAGGCCGGGGGTTGTGGGTGTTTGCCAGGGCTACTGGGCTTGCGTCCTATTGGATGGGGTTTGCATGTTACAGGGCTTCTCAGGTCGGCCCCTGTTCCATTCCCCCCCCACGTATCCTCTCGCCACCAGCAGTTGTTCCCATGTCTGTGCTTTCTGGAGGGAGGCTTAGTCTATCGGTCACGGGACAGTCGTTTGGTTGCTGGGCAGTTGTGTAAGTGCCAACGGATGGGGGTTCCTTCTTATCGTCGGTTCTTAGGACGCTGGTTTCTGTTGTCGTAACAGATGCTTATCGGAGCTGTTCTTTGAGACTGTCTGGGCGTACTTGCTCTACCAGACGGATGGGTTATGCCCTTCCACTCTTTTATCACACCTACTTCCGGGTCTTTTTGCCCACTTATAGGCGTACTGTCCAGCGAGGCCCATGGCACACCTCAGGCCTGGGTAGTTAGGGTGTCATATTCCGCGGTGAGGACTCTGACTACAAGTTAAAGGCGGCCGCAGGCCAGCCTGTGTTTGTAGGAGGAGTCGGAGGGCTATTTATCCCTCCTCCCCTCTCTTCTCCGGCGTCGGTGGGGTTTCTGGGTACCCACCCACCCGTTCCCCCCTTTTTCATGTTATCATTTCCTTCATTAATTTCTTCACAATTACTTCAGGGTATGCCCACTTATAGGCATACTGTCCAGCGAGGCCCATGGCACACCTCAGGCCTGGGTAGTTAGGGTGTCGTATTCCTCGGTGAGGACTCTGACTACAAGAGTATAATAAGCAGAACAACAAATTTAGAACCTGCGCAGAGTGAGTGTACCAGAGAGAGGAGAGTGAGGGCACATAGAGTAGGGGGAGGAAAGAGAGGGGTAGAGAGGGAAGAGGGGGGAGAGGAGGGTGGGAACTCAGACATAGGACTATGAGTCAAAGGGAAAAGAGAGCATTAGTAAACAACGTGTCACATTACATCAGGAACACTGAAAAACACAATCCAACGTCAGGGTTACTATATCCACTTAGTAGGGCAAGTAAGGTAAGAGAAATGTCGGATATTCGCAAGGTCGGCCAGGAGGGGAACGAGGGAGAGGGACACCTAGAAGGCCACCCAGAGTATACAGGTGGACAAGTCAAACAATCAATCGGGGGGGGGGATCACCTGCCCGGTAGGGCCCCTGACTGAGAACATGAAGGGGCAGGATAGCAAATTATGTTGTTCAGAGACAGACAAATGAAACTTGATAAAGGATCCTATTTCTTGTTAAACCTGTCTCTCAAATGCGAAGGATGGGTATGTAAGTCCAAGTTTTCCCAGTACAGTAAAGTCCTCAGGCTTTGAATCGCTGCAGCAAGGGATGGGTGGGTAGACGAAATCCAATGGTTAAGGATAGTCCTGCGGGCCACAAGCAGAGTGAGGAGGATCCAGTGTCGTGTACCTTGAGAAAAGAGATTGTAGGCCCCAGAGTGAGTCTCATCCTCGGGTGGGCAGCCAAATAGTAACAGCCTAGGCTCTTTTTCCAGAAGGCAGCCTGTCACATCACGTATATAAAGCAGAATCCTAGACCAGAAGTCGGTAACAGCAATACAATTCCAAAAACGATGAAGCAAGGTAGGTCTGTGTTGGAGGCACCATGGGCAAGCAGGACGTGGAAAAAGGGTAGTATGCTCTATGCATCAACTTAAATTGTGTTTCTCTCCAGGATTCACACGGAGTAATGCGTCTAGTGAGCCCATAGCCCTGAATAATGTCATCTATATCCATTTGATTCAGAATGTCTGCAGTCCAAGCAGACATAGAAGTGTGACGTAGGGGTTTTGCAAGCTATAGATTGAGTGGAGAGTAGATATCAGCTATAGAGTACTTGCTGTCTGCAATCAGCTTGTCTAAGAAGGATGATTGGAATCTGATAGATTTTTTAGGGCACACCTTGTTAACAAAGTCCACATATTGCATAACCGGGAGAAAATGACCTGGGGGTAGCGAATACTCCTCTGCCAGTAGTGTGAAAGGTTTGGGGTTACCGGATAAATCTTGGAACAGAGAATATACTTTAACTAGGCCCTTGTCCTTCCATTTAGAGAAAGATTTGTATCAGAGACTGGGTGTGAACATAGGATTGCCGTGGATCGGAAGATGTCTAGAAACATGAGGGAAGAGATCCAGCTTTTTCCTGACCTCTCTCCAGGCCACTATCGTGTCTCTGAAAATAAGGTTTTGTTTGATGGGGTCAGGTATAGTTCGGAGCAAGCTATGAAGAAGGGCGGCCAGATTCATGGGGGATACCATGGCCGATTCCAGGTCATAGTTAGAGTAACGGGAAGAACCTAATAACCAATCTATTCCAATCCTCAATAGACAAGACAAATTATATAGTCTGATATTTGGGAGACCCACACCACCCTCGCCCTTCGGGAGATAGAGTTTAGACAAAGCAATCCTCGGCCTACCTTTCTTCCAAATAAATTTAGAGATAGCTTTGTTCAAAATTTGGACATCTTTATGTTTCAAAAGTAAAGGCAGGGTCTGTAGAGGATACAGTAGGTGGGCAAAGCTCACCATCTTTAACAATGCACATCTCCCAAAGAACGAAAGCGGCCCACGTTTCCAGTTCATTGGCTAGTTTGTCGATTAAGGGTGGATAGTTCAGATAGTATAGAGAGGATGGTTCCTTGCCAATTTTTAGCCCTAAATAGGTGATATGATGTTCCACAATTCGCAGGGAGGAGTGAGGGGACAGACGCTGGTAAGGTGGATGTAATCCAAGAGGAAGGATCTCGCTTTTAGTGAAGTTTATTTTCAAACCTGAACACTTGCGGAATGAGTCGAATATCGTCTGGATGGCGGGGATATCTTTCTGGGGGGAAGTGGAAAAAATAAGTATGTGGTCGGCAAAAAGAGCCACTCTTATTTCCTCATGTCCAAAAGGCAACCCATGAAGGAGAGGAGTAGAATTAAGAAGACGTGAGAGGGGTTCTATGGCTAGATTAAAAAGCAAAGGGGAGAGGGGACAACCTTGTCTCGTGCCTCTATGTAGTCTAAAGGAGGGTGATTGGATCCCTGCTGCAGTCACCGTGGCCGAGGGAGCGGAGTACATGTTGTGGATGAACGTGCTAAAAGGGCCTACCAGTCCAAATTTGTGCATGACCATGGAAAGCCAGCGGAAGCTAACATTGTCGAAAGCTTTTTCGACATCCAATGTAACTATAACTACATCTTGTGAGGGGTGAGATTTTGCATAGTCAAGAGCCGCCAGCACCTTGCGGATGTTGGCAGATGCAGATCTCCCTTTAGTGAATCCTGACTGCGCCGGGTGAATAATTGATGGCATTATGTCCCCCAGCCTAGAGGCCACTATTTAGAGAGTATTTTGGAATCGACATTTAAAAGAGATATAGGGCCAGATTCAGGTAGATGAGAGTATCTTTCCTCTGGAGTAACGCTTCTCATTTACGTTACTCTGAAGACCCTTTCAGCGCAATTCCTGTAATTCACATAGCAGTTGCGCGTAAACTTGCGCCAGAGTAACGATAATGCGCTGGCGTAACCCGACGCAAGTGGAAGTGGGTGTGATCATATGTAAATGATGGGCGGAGGCCGGCGCAGAGGCTTACGTTCAGCGCATCATCCACGGAGCATGCGCAGTGAGTGCGGCTCCCCTCGCCCCCTTGTGCGCATGCTCACAACTTCCGTCGGCACCACTTCCTGGGAAACGTCAGCGCAATGCGTTCCGCTGGGCGCTTAAAAGCGCTGGCGGAAACGCCATTCCGGCGCAAAAGTAGTTCCGTTTCCCCCCACCCCAGGGAAGATACTTTTGCTCTGTAATGGCTGCTCCCGCTACCCCCAGAGAGAGGAGGAACCTCAATTTTAATACCCAGGAGGTCTCTGTCATTATCTCGGCTATGGAGACGGAGAATGAATTTCTCCATGGCAAAAAAAGCCGCAAGACCAGCCGGGAGAGGAAGCAGGGCATCCTGGAGTCGATTGCTGCCAGGGTCAATGTCCTGGGCTACTCCACCCGGACTGCTGGGGACATACAAAAGAAAATAAATGACCTGCGGCGCAAGGTGAGGGACAAGGTGGCCTCCATCAGGAGGCATGAGAGGGGCACAGGTGGTGGTCCCCCATGTCCTGTCACCCTGACCGCAGAGGAGGAGGTGGTTGCTCGCTGCCTGGAGAGGGAGCAGGTGGAGGGGGTCGCAGGCTATGACTCCGTGGAGGAAGGCACAAGGACAGGTAAGTGTTTTATAATCCCCTATTTGATGTTTTGCATTTGGGGGGGTGGGGGGGGACATGTGCCAAGTGTGTGGGACCACCAACATGTGTCTGCTTTGTGTCATCCACAGATGACGGAGCTGGGCCATCATCTGTCAGCCTGCATTCCACCCCATCCCCCCCACGCCATCATGTGCCCGAGCCACTGGGTGGTGAAGAGGTTGTGGAGGAGGAGAGTGGCCACACCACACCTGCCGAGGTGGTTGTGGAAGATCCTGCTGTGGCAGAGCAGGACTTTTCATTAGTCTTGTCTGTCTCCTCCCCTTCTCCTGGCCCGTCTGTCGTCCCCTCCCCCATCCTTGGAAGCCCCTCAAGGGCGACACCTTCCACCCGAGGACATCCATCTTCGGGCCCCAGGAAGGCGACCCAGAAGACCAGGGGGGTGTCTGATGGTGTCCAGGACCAGTTGGCGAGGGATCACGCCAGACAGACAGAACAAATGGGGGCCATAGCGGACCACTTGCAGAAAGTGTCTGACAGCCTGGGCTCCGTTGCCAACCTCAGCAACGCAGTGCAGGATGTCAGCTCTAACTGCGCTGCAGTGGTCACCACTTTGGGGGAGGTGCAGGGGGATATCCAGCACCTTACTGCAGCCGTCCAGGCCAACACTGCTGCCATCCATGGGAACAGTGCTGCCATCCGTGAGCAGGGGAGGCTGAGTCGGCGGGCCCAGCATTACCAGATGACCCGTCAGCTCCGGATGCAGGCCCAGACGAACACATACCTTGGACGGATAGCCAGGGCCTTGGAGGGCACGCAGGCCACACCTGCCAGGAGTGGCCCACCTGGGGATCAGCCACCTCCAGATGCCCCCCCACCCCCACCCACTCCATCCAGGCAGCTGCGGAGCCAGAGAGGGGCCCCCAGAAGAAGCCCCCGGCATCCCCGATGAGGCCTTTTTTTTGTTGCTGGTTTTATATTATTATTTTTGACATACTCAGGTCATGAGTTTATTTTTTTTTTTCTCAGGTTATGAGATTATTTTTCTTGTATTGATCAGGATATGATCTTTCTAATTTATTTTTGTACTGCACACGGTCAGGAGTGCAGGGGACAGTGTGAATGGTGTGTGAATGTGAGAGGGTGGCACTCCTGAAAGTAAGGGGTGTCACCCTCGGCCGTGGTGGTGAAGTGAACCCCACGGCTGAATGAATGATGTGTGAAAGGTGTGTGAATGGACAGTGACATCATTGGGGCCTTGACGCTGGCGTTACTGCTCCCAACTCCTACATGCTGGACTTGGGCTAATCCAATGCGATGTGCATGTGGTGTGTGTGATCTAGGGACATCAGTGGTGTACACGCGTGCACTGTCTGTGTAATTAATGTTTTGGGTTAGTGTCCAAAGATGCCTACGGCGAGGACCCTCCTGACTGCTCTTCCATCAGCAGACTGGGTGTCCTCTGGCAGGGGGGGACTGTGTGGGTCGGGGGTCAGGTCATCACGTATGTCAATATGCAGGCCTTTTTTCATAGCAAAGTTATGTAGTATGCAACATGCACCGATGATCTGACACACAAAGGTAGGGGAATACAATAGGGCCCCCCCAGACTTATCCAGGCAGCGGAAACGGGACTTCAGGAGCCCAAATGTTTGCTCAACCACTGCACGGGTTTTGATGTGTGCTTCATTGTATTTTCTCTCTCCTCTGGTTTGGGGGTTCCGGAAAGGAGTCATTAGATGGGGTCCCAATGCATATGCAGAGTCACCTGTAAGGTAAAAGACAGGAGAATGTTAGTCATGCATGTGCGATTTCTGTTGTGCATGACGGGAGGGGATAGTCATGCCTGACTCCCATGTCACTCACCAACCAGCCAGCTGTCCCCATACATGTTCTGGTTAAATTCTGCTGGGATGGGGCTCTGACGGTATATGAAACTGTCATGGCTGGACCCGGGGTGTTTGGCACGGACGTGCCATATGAGGCGTTGGGCATCGGCTATCACCTGTACGTTGATGGAATGCCAATGCTTCCGATTGCGGTATATGTGCTCTGTGGCACTGGGGGGCTGTAGGGCCACATGTGTGCAATCAATGGCCCCCACAGTGCGTGGGAATCTGGCAATGTTGTAGAAATCTGTCATTGCCTTCTGCCGCAGCTCCTCAGTGGTGGGTCTGATGAACTGGTTGGACATGCGTCTGAGGATTGCAGGGACAACCTGGTGCACACATCTGCTTATGGAGGATTGTGACATCCCAGCCACCACTCCACTTGTACGCTGGAATGATCCACTTGCAAGGAAATGGAGTGTTGCCAGGACCTTCACCAGTGGCTGCACTGCTTGTGATCGGTGTGTCTTGCTGGTGATGTCATCCTGCAGGGTTGTGGTTAGTTCAAGTATTGCATCAGGGCTGAATCTGAAGAGGCGATACACCTCCTCATCCCCCATGCCAAAGAGGTTCATACGAGTGCGGTATATCCTCTCACGTGCCCGCCTTCTTGGTTCCAGGGGACCCATCAGTAGTTCTAGGACCACGAGTGCCCCTGGCATGTTGGCACACAGAGGTGTTGTCCTTGCAAGTGGGGGTGCTCAGCAAGCTCCTATCGTCGGTAACGCTGCTGTAGCTGCTCTCCTGCTGACCTGTGACCGTCTGGAGTAAAGATAAAGCAGCCTTTTGTAGAAATAACTTTGCGCTGGACGGATCAGATACGCGCGGCGCATGTAGCCAGCGTATGGTGCTAATCCGTTCGTGAATTGGGAAATCTCCCTCATTTGCATATTTGCAGGGGAAATCAATGGGCGCGACTGATGCGCCCAGCGAAAATAAACGCTGACGATACTCTGGCGTCGGAACGTTCCGCCGGTCGCAAATGAGCCGTTATTGGGCGCATCTAGTTTGGTGGGTACGGGCACATAGAAACGTCGGCGCATCAGCACAGTTACGCGGCGCATATCCAAATACTCCAGCGCAAGTGTTCGTGAATCTGGCCCATAGGATGGAAAGAGCCCGGGTCCAGAGGGTCCCTCCCCTTCTTGGCAATAAGCTTGATGTTGGCTAGATGACCAGTGGGGAGGTATGGTCCACCAGTCCAAATGTAGTTGTAGACAGATAGGAGAGTGGGAGCAACTGCTGATAGCATCATCTTAAAGAACTCAGAGTAGTAACCGTCTGGACCCGGGGCTTTACCATTGGAGAGACCACCTATAGCGCCTCTGATTTCATCCAGGGTAATGGGGTCATTTAGTCGGGTCAAGAAGTCCGGGTCAGTTTGCGGCAAAATAATATTATCCAGCCATTCCTGAGCCAGATCAGTATCTATGGGCTCTGGACCATATAAAAGGGTATAATAAGCCTCTAACGTCTTATTGACATATTGTGGCTCTGTGGACAGCGAGCCGCCAGGGTTGCGCAAAGCTGTGATATGAGTTGGGTTGTATGTACATTTGATAAGTCTCGCAAGTAGCTTCCCGGCTTTATTGCCAAATTTGTGGTAGTGTAGCTGTGAGGCAGATAGCTTCATCAGTTCCACTCTTTCTGCCCAGGTGTCAAACTGGTCTTTAGCATCCCGCCAGGCAACAAGGTTGTCATCAGTTCGATTAGCATTAAGAAGTGATTGGGCTGTCCGCACGCGCATGCTAGCATCTATAAATTGCTTTTGACTGTTTTTCTTATAAGCTGATGTAAATTATATAATCCTCCCCCTTATATAGGACTTACCTGCCTCCCAGAATAGGTTAGGGTCATCTAAGTGCTGAGTATTGTTGTGCGCATATTCCGACCAAGCTTCTGACAGCATTGTCTGGAAACTTTTGTTTTGGGATAAATAAGTTGGGAACCGCCATTGCCTGGCCCCTGAGTTGACCTGAGGATCGTATAGCGAAACCGAGATAGGAGAGTGGTCAGAGATTACCAAGTCATGTATATTTGTAAGGCTAATCTTGAGCAGTAGAGAGAGAGTGCACAGAAAATAGTCCAGCCTAGAGAAGGAGCCATGGACAGGGGAGAAAAAGGTGTACTCCTTGTCAAGGGGGTGTTGGAGCCGCCACGTGTCAACTAAGTTGAGTGCCTGGATCATATGCGATAGGTATGTAGAACGGGACAGACGGGCCGTGGGTGGGGAAGAGTGCACGTTGGATCTATCTTCCTGATTACAGAAAGTGGAATTGAAATCACCCCCTATAAGGTGTGGGATGTCCCCATCTGCCGCCAATAGGGACGTTAGTTTAGTATAGTACGCTTGGTCAGGGGAGTTGGGAGCGTAAATATTAGTTACCCTTATCTCTCCCGATGGGAGCTTAAGGTGCACAGAGATCCGTCTACCATCCTCATCACTATTAACCGAGAGGAGATCATAAACTAGATTCTTGTGGAGTAAAATTAGTGTCCCTGCTTTGCGTCCAGAAGAGGCTGAGCCTAAGACCCTCCCCACCCAAAGCTTCTGCATGCGGGAGAAATCTCTTTCTCCCAAATGCGACTCCTGTAGCAGAGCAATATCGGCCTTAAGCCTTTTTAAGTGTCTGAGAATCTTCATACGTTTGACGGGTGACCTTAGCCCCTTAACATTCCAGGAAACTACACAAATCGGAGCCATGGATGGCATAACATGGGGTGACCAATATGAGGGTGTAAGTGTGAGTTACCTGGGTCAGGGCGACCTTGCACGCTTCGAAAGTGGGTGTAGATTTTTAGTGTTCGGGAGTAGTACCGTCTGAACCATCCTCTCAGCAGGAAAAGGGGTACAATCAAGGTAACACAAAAAGGTAAAGAAAGGAAGTAAGAAACAAGGGGGAAAAAAACAGTAATTCGAGACTTCTCTTTTTTCCGCATGCATTCCCACCGCCGGACGTACCGACAGACCGCCACCATGGGATACATATAGAATCCAACACTGCGTCTTTAAAATTGGAGAATTATCAACAATTTAGTGCTCAACATATTGAGCAATACCGCCAAGAAAAGACTCAGCAGTGGGAATGCATGATGGCCATCTAAGAGGGGAAACTCAACACAATAGAGGCACAGCAACAATAAACATATTAAACATTAAACCAGCGTGTGTCATCAGGATGGGCATAACTAGCCACGGCAGTTTCAACAAGAATATAAACAGTAACATCTGCTATAGATTCATAGCCACAGAGGCAGTAGGCAACCTGCGGCCCTAGAACCAGGGGCATCAACTCAGCCGTAGGGCTACCCCCGTATGACCCTGAATTAGAGAGGACATAAGGCTGCCTTGGAATCGCACGAACCAATCCGGTCGGCCGTGAGCGACTGAAGATAAGCGCAGGCTTTGTCCAGAGATTGCAGCGTGAGCTGGTCTCCGTTCGGGGCTTGTAAGCAGAGGATAGCAGGGTATGCCAATGTAAAGCGAACACCCCTCTTGTGCAGTTTCGTGCACACCGGTTGAAACTCTTTGCGCTTACGAGACACCTCCGCAGAGTAGTCAGAAAAATCAGCAGCTTGTGGCCCTCGAACTCCGCCGATCGTGCTCTGCGGAAGCTCTGCAAGACATCCATACGGTCAGCGTAATTTAAATACCTCGCAATCACTGGCCTGGGGCGGGCACGATCCTCAGACATAGCTCCGTTGCGATGGGCTCTCTCCACCACACACCTCCTACCTAGGCCCAGGGACTCGGAGAGGGCGGCGGAGCATATGCCCAGCAGGGAGCCCAGCTTGTATGACTCCGGAAGGCCAATAATCCTCAAATTATTTCTCCTGGAACGGTTCTCCTGGTCTTCCATGCGTTCATGGAGGTGCTGTAGATCTTGTGTGAACCGTTCCAGGGCACCGCTCATATTGTACTGATCGTCCTCTATTGAAGAAATACGCTGTTCTGTGGTGGATAGCCTCAGAGAGTGTTCTCCAATTTCTTTGCGGAGCTGCTGGATGCCTACTGCAACTGCCCGTTCAACAGCCGCTGTGATGGTGGGTGAAAGCAGTGCCGCCACGGCTTTGACAATCTGCTCATGCGTGTCCCCCTGCTCCACATAGCCAGTAGCTAAAGTGACCATGTCCTGAAGTGCCTTGGTCAGGAGAGGCACCTCGTGTTGCGGCCGCCATATTGGACGCGGCCGTTGTATCCGACGGGACATCCGTGCCGCCGGAATCCTTGGATGTCCGTGGCTGTGTTAGGTACCGCTCCATGCCTTGCGGTTAGGGCTATGTGTGGGCGCAGTGAAACGCCGTGTTCCGGGGCAGTGCCAGGGCTTTGTAGGCAGGTTTTTCGGCGGTCTGAGCGGAGCCTCCGGAGCTTGCTTCCCCTACATGCGGCGCCGGAACAGGAAGTTCCCATCACGTTGTTTTGACGTCGCATTCAAAGACGCTTTCCGACGTGAGCTGGAGCATGCGCACTGGGCTTTTTTCCCGGCCGGCGCATGCGCACTTCGTTTGATGTGGGGGCGCGCTTAATTTAAATACAGCAGGCCCCCTCCTTCAGTATTTGAATTACGCGGCCTTACGACGCCGCATTGACGCTACGACGCCGAAAATTACGGAGCAAGTGCTTTGAGAATACGGCACTTGCTCCAGTAATTTGCGTAGACATAGGGGCTGATTTACTAATGAATCTGCGCTGCGCCGGTACATGCCTTAATTAGTGCGCTGGATGAAGCCCTAATTAGGCGCATGAACCGGCGGCAGCAGCAGCGCGATGTGATTGATAACTAAAGCCGCCGCCGAACTCCCTGTATAAGTCTATGGGGGAAATCTTAATAGTGAATGTTAAAGGCTAATCTGCAAGTTTTGTCCTAAAAAGTGTTTGGGGACCTCAGTCCTGCCCCAGGGGACATGTACCAATGCTTTTTTTATTTTTTAAAACGGCCGTTTTTTCGGGAGCAGTGATTTTAATAATGCTAAAAGTGCAATAATAAAAGTGTAATTTTCCTTTAAATTTCATACTATGGGGGGCTCTAATGTCAGCATGTGAAAAAGCGCATGTTTCCCGTGGTTAGAACTGTCTCTGCACAAAATGTCATTTTTCAAAGGAAAAAAGCCATTTAAAACTGACTCGCGGCAATAATGAATTGTCGGCTCCCGGCAATTGCAGGAGAATTCATTCATTAAAAAAAGGGAAAAAAAAGCGTGGGGGTCCCCCCAAATTCAATAACCAGACCCTTTAGGTCTGGTATGGATATTAAGGGGAACCCCGCCGTCAATTTAAAAAAAAAATGACGTGGGGTTCCCCCCAAATATCCATAACCAGACCCTTCGGGTCTGGTGTGGAATTTAAGGGGAACTCCACTCCAAATTAAAAAAAAAATGGCGTGGAGTCCCCCCTAAAATCCACACCAGACCCCTTATCCGAGCACGTTGACCTGGCCGGCCGCAGAAAAGAGGGGGGGACAGAGCGCGGCCCCCCCCCTCTCCTGAACCGCACCAGGCCACATGCCCTCAACATTGGGAGGGTGTTTTGGGGTGCCCCCCAAAACACCTTGTCCCCATGTTGATGAGGACAAGGGTCTCTTCCCCACAACCCTTGCCCGGTGGTTGTGGGGGTCTGCGGGCAGGAGGCTTATCGAAATCTGGAAGACCCCTTTAACAAAGGGGCCCCCCAGATCCCGGCCCCCCCCCTATGTGAAATGGTAATGGGGTACCTTGTACCTCTACCATTTCACGAGAAAAAAAATGTAAAGGGTTAAAAAAGACAAGAGCCGGTTTTTGACAAGTCCTTTATTATCTTCTTTCTTCTTTTCTTCGGGTTTCTTATTCCTCCTCCTTCTTCTTCCTCTGCTTCTGTCTTGGGTCTTCTATTCCCGCATCTTGCCCGGCGTGTTCTTCCATCTTCTGTTCCTCCCGCTGTCCTTCTCGTCCGCATCTTCTCCTTCTTCTTCTTCTTCGCCGGAGCGGCCGCTTCCAATTGAAATCCCCGCTGTCTGCCGGACCACGCCCCCCCTCTGACGCCACGGGCAAGCTCTTAGGAGTGTGCTGCCAGTGCGTCAGAGGGGGGCGTGGTCACATGTCAGAGGGCGGCCAATTCAATTTGAAGCTCGTGCGCGGCTTTTTCTTTGCCAGAGTCGCCGCTTCCAATTGAATTGCCCGCTTTCTGGAACATGTGACCACGCCCCCCTCTGACGCACTGGCACCACACGGGGACTTTCCTAAGAGCTTGCCCGTGGCGTC
The DNA here is from genome assembly GCA_029574335.1 of Rana kukunoris. NCBI lineage: Eukaryota > Metazoa > Chordata > Amphibia > Anura > Ranidae > Rana > Rana kukunoris. The sequence goes on from CM056051.1 coordinate 527,601,656, forward strand.
AGAGGGGGGGGCGTGGTCCGGCAGACAGCGGAGATTTCAATTGGAAGCGGCCGCTCCGGCGAAGAAGAAGAAGGAGAAGATGCGGACGAGAAGGACAGCGGAAGAAGATGGAAGAACACGCCGGGCAAGATGCGGGAATAGAAGACCCAAGACAGAAGCAGAGGAAGAAGAAGGAGGAGGAAGAAGAAACCCGAAGGAAAGAAGAAAGAAGATAATAAAGGACTTGTCAAAAACCGGCTCTTGTCTTTTTTAACCCTTTACATTTTTTTTACTCGTGAAATGGTAGAGGTACAAGGTACCCCATTACCATTTCACACAGGGGGGGGGGCCGGGATCTGGGGGGCCCCTTTGTTAAAGGGGTCTTCCAGATTTCGATAAGCCTCCTGCCCGCAGACCCCCACAACCACCGGGCAAGGGTTGTGGGGAAGAGACCCTTGTCCTCATCAACATGGGGACAAGGTGTTTTGGGGGGCACCCCAAAACACCCTCCCAATGTTGAGGGCATGTGGCCTGGTTCGGTTCAGGAGAGAGGGGGGGCCGCGCTCTGTCCCCCCCTCTTTTCTGCGGCCGGCCAGGTCAACGTGCTCGGATAAGGGGTCTGGTGTGGATTTTAGGGGGGACTCCACGCCATTTATTTTTTACATTTGGGGTGGAGTTCCCCTTAAATTCCACACCAGACCCGAAGGGTCTGGTTATGGATATTTGGGGGGAACCCCACGTCATTTTTTTAATAAATTGACGGCGGGGTTCCCCTTAATATCCATACCAGACCTAAAGGGTCTGGTTATTGAATTTGGGGGGACCCCCACGCTTTATTTTTCCCTTTTTTTAATGAATGAATTCTCCTGCAATTGCCGGGAGCCGACAATTCATTATTGCCGCGAGTCAGTTTTAAATGGCTTTTTTTTTTTTTTTTTTTTTCAGAATGTCATTTTGTGCAAAGACATATTTCTAACCGCAGGAAAAGTGCGCTTTATTCACCTGCTGACATTCCCCCCCCCCCCCCATGGTACGAAATTTAAAATAATTATTCAAATGACGTGGGGGTCCCCCCAAATTCAATAACCAGACCCTTTAGGTCTGGTATGGATATTAAGGGGAACCCCGCCGTCAATTTTAAAAAAAAAATGACGTGGGGTTCCCCCCAAATATCCATAACCAGACCCTTCAGGTCTGGTGTGGAATTTAAGGGGAACTCCACCCCAAATTTACAAAAAAATGGCGTGGAGTCCCCCCTAAAATCCACACCAGACCCCTTATCCGAGCACGTTGACCTGGCCGGCCGCAGAAAAGAGGGGGGGACAGAGCGCGGCCCCCCCCCTCTCCTGAACCGCACCAGGCCACATGCCCTCAACATTGGGAGGGTGTTTTGGGGTGCCCCCCAAAACACCTTGTCCCCATGTTGATGAGGACAAGGGTCTCTTCCCCACAACCCTTGCCCGGTGGTTGTGGGGGTCTGCGGGCGGAAGGCTTATCGAAATCTGGAAGACCCCTTTAACAAAGGGGCCCCCCAGATCCCGGCCCCCCCCTGTGTGAAATGGTAATGGGGTACCTTGTACCTCTACCATTTCACGAGTAAAAAAAATGTAAAGGGTTAAAAAAGACAAGAGCCGGTTTTTGACAAGTCCTTTATTATCTTCTTTCTTCTTTTCTTCGGGTTTCTTCTTCCTCCTCCTTCTTCTTCCTCTGCTTCTGTCTTGGGTCTTCTATTCCCGCATCTTGCCCGGCGTGTTCTTCCATCTTCTTTTCCTCCCGCTGTCCTTCTCGTCCGCATCTTCTTCTTGTTCTTCTTCGCCGGAGCGGCCGCTTCCAATTGAAATCCCCGCTGTCTGCCGGACCACGCCCCCCCTCTGACGCCACAGGCAAGCTCTTAGGAAAGTCCCCGTGTGGTGCCAGTGCGTCAGAGGGGGGCGTGGTCACATGTTCCAGAAAGCGGGCAATTCAATTGGAAGCGGCGACTCTGGCAAAGAAAAAGCCGCGCACGAGCTTCGAATTGAATTGGCCGCCCTCTGACATGTGACCACGCCCCCCTCTGACGCACTGGCAGCACACTCCTAAGAGCTTGCCCGTGGCGTCAGAGGGGGGGGCGTGGTCCGGCAGACAGCGGGGATTTCAATTGGAAGCGGCCGCTCCGGCAAAGAAGAAGAAGAAGATGCGGACGAGAAGGACAGCGGAAGGAGAAGAAGATGGAAGAACACGCCGGGCAAGATGCGGGAATAGAAGACCCAAGACAGAAGCAGAGGAAGAAGAAGGAGGAGGAAGAAGAAACCCGAAGGAAAGAAGAAAGAAGATAATAAAGGACTTGTCAAAAACCGGCTCTTGTCTTTTTTAACACTGACACTTTTTTTTTCTCGTGAAATGGTAGAGGTACAAGGTACCCCATTACCATTTCACACAGGGGGGGGGCCGGGATCTGGGGGGCCCCTTTGTAAAAGGGGTCTTCCAGATTTCGATAAGCCTCCTGCCCGCAGACCCCCACAACCACCGGGCAAGGGTTGTGGGGAAGAGACCCTTGTCCTCATCAACATGGGGACAAGGTGTTTTGGGGGGCACCCCAAAACACCCTCCCAATGTTGAGGGCATGTGGCCTGGTGCGGTTCAGGAGAGGGGGGGGGCCGCGCTCTGTCCCCCCCTCTTTTCTGCGGCCGGCCAGGTCAACGTGCTCGGATAAGGGGTCTGGTGTGGATTTTAGGGGGGACTCCACGCCATTTTTTTTTTTAGTTGGAGTGGAGTTCCCCTTAAATTCCACACCAGACCTGAAGGGTCTGGTTATGGATATTTGGGGGGAACCCCACGTCATTTTTTTTAAAAATTGATGGCGGGGTTCCCCTTAATATCCATACCAGACCTAAAGGGTCTGGTTATTGAATTTGGGGGGACCCCCACGCTTTTTTTTTGGTGTTTTTAATGAATGAATTCTCCTGCAAATTCCAGGAGCTGACAATTCATTATAGCCGCGAGTCAGTTTTAAATGGCTTTTTTCCTTCAGAATGTCATTTTTCACATGCTGACATTACACCCAGGGCCGCCATCAGGGGGGTACAGGCAGTACACCTGCAGGGCCGCCATTAGGGGGGTACAGGCATTACACCGCCCGGGGGTCCCCAGGGGCCCCCAGGGGCCCGGATGGGAACCACCCTAAAACAAAAAAAACAATTTTTTTTTTTTTTTTTTTGTTTAAGGGCTCCGAAGGTCCCCAGGGGCCCGGAGGCCACTAAGGGCCCCAGATGGCAAGCCCTTTTTTTTAAATAAAATATATATATTTAAAAAAAAAATATATATTTTTTAAATATATTTGTTTATTTTTTTTTTAAGGAAAGGGCCCAGAGGTCCCCAGGGCCCTGGAAGGCTACCCCCTTGTTTTTTTACTTTTTTTCGATAAATGTTATATTTAAAAAATATATATATATGTATTTTCTCTCTTTTGTATTTTTATTTGATAAAGAGCACAGAGGTCCCCAGGGCCCCGGATGGCTACCCCCCTTTTTTATATATATTTTTCTTTATTTCTTATTTCTGTCAAAATTTTTGTAAAGGGCCCCCCCGCTCCTCAATTTGCGGCACCACCACCCCCCCGCTTCTCAATTTCATACGGCAGCACCCCCCCCCCCCCCGGTTCTCTGCTCCAGGGGGCCCATGCCTGAAGCTGTGTAAGGGGCCCCAAAATTCATGATGGCGGCCCTGTACACCTGTAAGGGGCCCGGGGGTCCGGAGGTGCCCAGATGCCTGGAGGCCCCCCAGTGCCCCAGATGGTAACCCCCCTCTTTTTTTTTTTGTATATATATTTGTTAGTTGGTTTTTGTAGGATTTTTTATTAAAGGGCCAATTTTTGGAATTTAATATTTTTTTGCAGTCTGGAGGTCCCCAGGGCCCCGGGTGGCAACCCCCCAAATTTTTTGTTATTAAAGGGCCAATGTTTTGGTTTAGGGGTCTGGAGGTCCCCAGTGGCCTGGTCCCCAGTGGCCCGGAGATCCCAGGGCTCCAGATGACAACCCCCCACCTTTACAAAAAAAAACAAAAAAAAAAACATATGATATATTTTTTGGTTATTTTTTAAACATATATATATATATAATATAATTTTGAAAGCTCCCAGAGGGCCCCAGATGACAACCTTTTTGCTTCTAAAAATGTTATAAATATTTTCCCCAGGTTTGTTACTTTTTACTTTAATTTCTTTTTTAAAGTGTATTTTGTGCGTGAAGTCGAGAGAGAGGAGCTGGACTTGCAATCGCCATCCTTCTCCATGGCCCCGGTGGCAATGGTGGGTGTGAGGGGGGCCTCCCACTCACCCCACCTGCTACACTTGGGAGCCCGATGGGACAGAGGGACTCCCCCTATGAAGGAGTGTAGCCCACCCAGCCAGCCCTGTAGGTCCTTCACCTCCCTTTATTTTAGGAGACCTCATGGCCAAAGTGTGTGCAAGTGTGGTGTTTTTTTTGTGGGAGGGGGGGGGGGGGGGGTGGGCATACTAAGCACAGGCGTACCTTGCATAGCACACCCACCGGGAGCTGGGCTGACACCACCAAACTCAATTCATATGTAGCCGAGACCGGGATCCGAACCCTTGGCTGCAGAGGTGAACGGCTTGTCAGCGCAGTGCCATTCACGTTGAGCCACCACAGCTCCCACCCAATGTTATTTTTTTTGTTAGATTTTTGGTAGTTATTTTTTATTAAAGGGCCCAGAGCTCCCAAGGCAACCCCCTTTTTTATTATTTTATATATGTAGATATTGTAATTTATTTTTCATTAAAGAGCCCAGAAGTTTCTTTTTATTAAAGGGCCCAGTGGTCCCCAGGGCCCCCGGATGGCTACCACCCTTTTTAATATATATTTTTCTATATGTATTTTTTAGTAAAGGAACCCCCCGCTTATCAAATTGCGGCAGCCCCCCCCCCTTCTTAATATCAGGCGGCACCCCCCCCCCCTATTCTCTGCTCCAGGGGGCCCATGCCTGAAGCTGTGTAAGGGGCCCCATAATTCCTGATGGCGCCCCTAATTGCCTCCCCCCCCCCATGGTACGAAATTTCAAGGAATTTTTCACTTTTATTGGTGCACTTTAACCACTTCCATACCGCGCCTATTCTGGCACTTCTCTCCTTCATGTAACAATTATATTTTCTTCCTTGAAACTTACTCAGGACCCCCAAACATTATATATATTTTATTAACAAACACCCTAGGGAATAAAGTGGCGGCCATTTTTTCGGACACATTTCCAACAGTATTTGTGCCAAAAATGTTCTAACGTTTTTTTTTTTTTTGGCTTTCCAAAAAAAAACCTGTTTCATGAATGACAAAATAAGAAAGCAGTAAAGCTAGGCCAATTTTTAGGGATAAGGTAAAAGATGATGTTACACCGAGTAAATAGATACCTAACTTGTCACGCTTTCATATTGCGCACACTCATGGAATGGCGCTAAACTTCGTTATTAAAAATCTCCATAGGCAACGCTTGACTTTTTTTCTCAGGTTACCACTTTTGAGTTACAGAGGAGGTCTAGTGCTAACATTATTGCTCTCGCTCTAACGCACGCTATGATACCTCACATGTGGGGTTTGAAGGATGTTTACATATGTGGGTGGGACTTGCATGCGTGTTCGCTTCTGAGTGCGAGCTACTAGGGACAGGAGCATTTAAATTCCTTTGTTATTTTATTTTTTTACTTAATATTTTATTTTTTGCACTTGTTTGTCCCTTTGTTTGTATTATTTTTCACTTTTCTTCCTATTACAAGGAATGTAAACATCCCTTGTAATAGGACTAGTGTGTGACAGGTCCTCTTTATAGAGAAAGGCGGGGTCAATTAGACCCCACATCTGTCCTCCAGGCTGGAAATCATGGAATTGGTAAAAAAAAAAACATCTCATGCTTTCAGCTGCAATCATGTTCGTTCAGCACAGTAGCGTAGTGTGTAGCATGTTCACCTAGCAGCAAAAGGGTTGCTGGTTCGAATCCCGCCCGTGACACTATCTGCCTGGAGTTTGCATGTTCTCCCTGTGCGGGTTTCCTCCCACAATCTAAAAACATGCTGTAAATTGGATCCTGTCTAAATAAGCCCTAATGTGCAGTAGGAGATTTAGGTTTTGTGCTGCCCTAGGCCTGACCAAATTTTGGCACCCCCCTAATAGAAAAATGACCCACCCTTCCTGTCAAGGCCACACCCTGTTTTTTTATGACCCACCCAGGAATTTTCAGGGGACACACACAAGTTCTGTGGGGGGGGACTTGGGGGGGCCCTTAATTTGCCTACTTTTTCGATCACTTCCTGTTTGGCTATGGGGCAGGAAGTGAAGGCCAATCTCCCCAAACGGACAGGGATAATACAAAATAAACTGACAGAGCTTCTAACCCCCCCCCCCCCCCCCACCAACTCTATCCAAAATGAAAGAAATCCAAAAAATAAAAGTGATGATTATTGTTCCAGTTTAACCCCAAATTTCAGATCATTTTATTGAGAGGCTTAAGAAAATATAACCATGCCAATAGGCCACGATCCAGCGTTGCTAATATGTATGAATGTGTGTTAGGGACCCCCACAAACACCACCCAATGTTAAATCAACTATTTTCATGTTTGTTTTGGGGATGCCTGCACCCCTGATAGGGTAAAGACACCTCACAAATGTTGTCACTTTCTACTTAATTCATTCACTTCCTGCCACACAGCCAAACAGGAAGTGAGGGAAACACCTGAGTAATGTTTTGTTGGGGACACACAGATCAATATAAATAGTTTCCCATTTTGGAAATGGCATTTTGCTGTGTACACCCCAAATTAGTAGGAATCTTGGACTTTGGGGTCCATTTACTAAAGGCAAATCCACTTTGCACTACAAGTGGACAAGCAAGGAAGAAAACTCAAAACTTGGCGGGATTGGAAGTAAAAACCATCAGTGCTTCCCTTCTGATTTTCATTGCCTACGCTTCTACTGCAGAGCGGCTTTGCCTTTACTAAACCCCAAAGTAACCAATCATTTGGGGTGTACACTGCAGTGCAATTTGCTTAATGGTGACACTAGTTAGATTGACCTGTGCCCCGAAGAAAAGACCATTGGTAGGGTTTTAACCTCACTTCCTGTTCAGCTGTGTGACAGGAAGTGAAGCCAATTTTAGGAAAAGGGACACAAAGCCCAACCTAAAAACACTAGCAGGGGTTCTAACACTCAATTGGCTTCCCTCAAACAACCCACAATTAGAATAGGATTGTCTTGTGCTAGTTTCAAGCACAGCGGTGTAAATCAGCACTTCAAGCCTGTCCAAAAAAAAACCCCCACCCCCCCCCCCACCTCCAACAGGCCCTGTTTGCAGCTTTTCCTACATCTTGCACATGTGCTTTAAAAAGTCAGTCTGGACATCAGTTCTAGGAAACAATACTTACCGCTTTGTCCTTCCTTTTCTGGTGACTAAACATTTCATGCATACACACCAGGAAAGAGCTTAGAGACAAATCACACTTGATGGTTTAGGCCCAAACTAGTTCAGCTGCAGCGGTTGAAATCCATAGCATGAAAAAAATATCACAAAACAAACTTCAAAATTTGAAAGTAATTTTATTGGTCCACAAAACAAGGAAAGCAAAACAAAAAATTACAAATAAACACACCAAAAATATATACAAACACCTAAAAACAAAAAAGACCAACGTTTATTTCACAGTCATTGGAAAAGAAATCATGCTTTTGAAATAACAGGATAGACCCACAGGATTAAAACATTAGTCATTAACATCTTGAGAAACATTTAGCAAAATTATGTAGCAGAGAAAACATCAAAAAATACAAAACTTGCTCCAAAACATCTCTGTTTCACTCCGCCATTACTTCCAGCCAGCAAATCTGCCCCCTCTGAGGGGCAGCTGACACGTGCAGTATCCACGCTTTTTATAACATGTGTGCTAATGAACCAATTGGAAACACATGAAGAAATGTCAGCCTCTAGTTTGTGTGCACTTGGAACTGCTTACACCTGTTAAGGATGTCCTTAAATTACTAAGCCAAAAAAACAGCTTTCTGAGCATGCTCAGAAAGATGCAAGTCATTTTCAGGATGAAACTTCCAACTTCTTTTTCTAACTGTTCGAGCATGCCCAGTTCACTCGAAATGCAGTACCAGAATCAAATCTGCAATGGCGGATGAAAGCATTAGAGGTGTTAAATTTTTTTTTGGTCCCCATGAAGTGATGCTTTACAAGCTGAACGGGAGGTCTTATAGAATTTTTACGTAACAAACCTAAATAGTAATAATTTAAAAGCCCCTGTCCCTAGTAGCTCGCAGTCAGAAGGGAACAAGCAGCATTTTTATTGTTTCCGGTTACCAGTTTAGATTTACAGATGAGGTCTAGTGCTATAAATATTCCTCTTGCTGTTACGCACGCTATGATACCTCACATGTGTGGTTTGAAGAATGTTTCCATATATGGGGGCGGGCCTTAAATGTGTAAGCCCCGCCCACATATTGAACCCCCGTTCAAACCCCACATGTGAGGTATCATAGCGTACGTTAGAGCGAGAGCAATACTTTTAGCACTAGACCTCCTCTGTAAATCTAAACTGGTAACCTGAAACACATAAAAAAGCGTTGCCTATGGGTATTTTCAAGTACTGAAGTTTGGCCCCATTCCATGAGTGTGTGCAATATTAAAGTGTAACATGTTGGGTATCTATTTACTCGGTGTAACATCATCTTTCACATTATGGCCATAAATTGGGCTAACTTTAGTGTATTCTTAATTTGTAACCACTTGAGCCCCAGAGCATATTACTGGTCACTGACGGGGCCATTTTTTGCATTTCAACACTGCGTCATTTTGACTGACAATTGCGTGGTTGTGCGACGTGGCCCCCAAAAAAATTGGGCGTCCTCATCCTCCCCCCCCCCCTAAAAATTAATTTTTTTTTTTTTGTTGGTGGTATTTGATCACCTCTGCGTTTTTTCTTATTTTTGCTTGACCCAAAAATATAGCGACAATTTGGTAACTAAAAAAACATCTTTTTTACGGTTTGCTATAATAAATCTCCCCCAAAATATATTCAAAAAATGTTTGCCCTCAGTTTAGGCCGATAAGTATTCTTGGACATCTTTTTGGTTGCAAAAAATCACAATAAGCGTTTGATTGGTTTGGGCAAAAGTTCGAAGTAGGGGTTGGTCTTATGGGTATTTTTGGAATAATTTTTTGTTTTACTAGTAATGGTGGCTATCATTTGTTTTTTCTGTCTAATGCGACATTGTGGCGGACACATTTTTGTGAGATTTGGCATTTTTGTAGCGAGCAATGGTATATCAATGCATTGCTTACTATAAAAATGACACTGGCAGGGAAGGGGTTAACACTAGGGGTGCGGAAGGGGTTGAATATGTTACCTGGGTGTGTTCTAACTGTAAAGGGGGTGGGACTGTGTAGGGGAAATGACAGATCGCTGTTCATACATTGTAGGGACAGACGAGCAGGCATTCCCCCCCCCCCCCCTGACAGGACCGGGATAAAGGGGAACTCCACCCCAAATTACCAAAAAAAAACGGCGTGGGGGTCCCCCTTCTGGTGCACAACAGGCTCTTAGATTTGATCTGGAACATAAGGGGTTAAACCCACGCCAAAAAACGGCGTGGGGTTCCCCCTCAGATCCAGACCAAACCCTTCTCCCAGGCACGCAGTCTGGCCGGACAGGAATGGGGGTGGGGACGAGCGAGCGGCCCCCCCCCCTCCTGAGCCGTACCAGACCACATGCCCTCGACATGGGGGAGTGTGTGCTGTGGGGGAGGGGGGCACTGCCCCCCCACCCCAAAGCACTCTTGTCCCCATGTCGAAAGGGACAAGAGCCTCTTCCCGACAACCCTGGCCGTTGGTTGTCGGGGTATGCGGGCGGGGGGCTTATCAGAATCTGAGAGCCCCCTATATTAAGGGGGCCCCCAGATTCTGGCCCCCCACCCTATGTGAATGAGTATGGGGTACATCGTACCCCTACCCATTCACCGGGTGGAAAAGTGTAAACACAAAAAAAAACACACAGAAAAAAATAATTTATTAGTCAGCTCCGGGGGTCTTCTGCCGGGACCCCCCACCACCAGCCCATTGGGCCCCGGGCTTCGCCGTCTTCTGCCGGGGGGGGACACCCACCGATGATCTCCGCCATGTCCAGCCAGGCCCCCACCCCAAAATAAGCTCTTTCAGATCCGGGGGGGGCCGGCCGAAAGAAGCAGAGAACAACGGGGGCGGAGCCCCTCGGTCTTCCAGACGTTTTCTGCCGGGGGGGCTCCAGCCCCGCACCGGTCTTCGCCGCCGCCTTCCGCCGGGGGGGTACACCTACCCCCCCCCCGGTCTTCGCCGCCGCCTTCCGCCGGGGAGAGAGACCCCCACCGATGCTCTCCGCCATGGTCGGCCAGGCCCCCTACCCCAAACAAAGCTCTTTTACATCCGGGGGGGGCCGGCGGGAATGGCGGAGAACAACGGGGGCGTCGCCACTCCTCGGTCTTCTAGCCGTCTTCTGCCGGGGGGGGGAAACACCCACCCATGCTCTCCGCCATGCTCGACTGTGCCCCCACCCCAAAATGAAGCTCTTTTACATCCGGGGGGGGCCGGCCGAAAACAGCGGAGAACAACGGGGGTGTCGCCCCACCTCGGGCTCCTCCGCTTCTGCCTGGCTCCTCCCGAGGCCAGGGCTTCTTTCGCCGTCTTCCGCCGGAGGGCGCCACTCTCCGGGCTTCTCGACGTTGTCTTCCGCCGCGGGGGTACACCTACCCCCCCCCCGGTCTTCGCCGCCGCCTTCCGCCGGGGAGAGAGACCCCCACCGATGCTCTCCGCCATGGTCGGCCAGGCCCCCTACCCCAAACAAAGCTCTTTTACATCCGGGGGGGGCCGGCGGGAATGGCGGAGAACAACGGGGGCGTCGCCACTCCTCGGTCTTCTAGCCGTCTTCTGCCGGGGGGGGGAAACACCCACCCATGCTCTCCGCCATGCTCGACTGTGCCCCCACCCCAAAATGAAGCTCTTTTACATCCGGGGGGGGCCGGCCGAAAACAGCGGAGAACAACGGGGGTGTCGCCCCACCTCGGGCTCCTCCGCTTCTGCCTGGCTCCTCCCGAGGCCAGGGCTTCTTTTGCCGTCTTCCGCCGGAGGGCGCCACTCTCCGGGCTTCTCGACGTTGTCTTCCGCCGCGGGGGCCAGGCCTTCTTCTTTGCCGCCCCCTTCGATTTTTTCGGCCTGGACGGGGGTCGCACATCCCATCCAGGACTTGGACGTGGCGGGCTTCTCGTCGCCGTTTTCTGCCGCTGCCCCCTTCACCACGAAGCTCCGTGCTTGTTTGATGAGGGCAGCGGGCTTCCGTCGTCTTCTCCGGGGCGAGGGTCGTACATCCCACCCCGGATTTCGTCGCCGTCTTCTGCCGCTGCCCCCTTCACCACGAAGCTCCGTGCTTGTTTGATGAGGGCAGCGGGCTTCCGTCGCAGTCTTCCGCCGCGGGGTGACACTCGCGGGCTTCTTCTTCCATTCGATGTTGACACGGCGAGGTCCGGCGCTGAAATGCCTTCTGAGCGGCGGGCAAGGACTTATATTGGCATTGGGCGTGGGCGTGGTTATGCCAACATGTGACCTTAACCCATGTGACAGTGATGTGACGTGACATCACTGTCACATGGGTTAAGGTCACATGTTGGCATAACCACGCCCACGCCCAATGCCAATATAAGTCCTTGCCCGCCGCTCAGAAGGCATTTCAGCGCCGGACCTCGCCGTGTCAACATCGAATGGAAGAAGAAGCCCGCGAGTGTCACCCCGCGGCGGAAGACTGCGACGGAAGCCCGCTGCCCTCATCAAACAAGCACGGAGCTTCGTGGTGAAGGGGGCAGCGGCAGAAGACGGCGACGAAATCCGGGGTGGGATGTACGACCCTCGCCCCGGAGAAGACGACGGAAGCCCGCTGCCCTCATCAAACAAGCACGGAGCTTCGTGGTGAAGGGGGCAGCGGCAGAAGACGGCGACGAGAAGCCCGCCACGTCCAAGTCCTGGATGGGATGTGCGACCCCCGTCCAGGCCGAAAAAATCGAAGGGGGCGGCAAAGAAGAAGGCCTGGCCCCCGCGGCGGAAGACAACGTCGAGAAGCCCGGAGAGTGGCGCCCTCCGGCGGAAGACGGCAAAAGAAGGCCTGGCCCCCAGTAGGAGCCAGGCAGAAGCCGGCGAGGAAATCCGGGGTGGGATGTACGACCCTCGCCCCGGAGAAGACGACGGAAGCCCGCTGCCCTCATCAAACAAGCACGGAGCTTCGTGGTGAAGGGGGCAGCGGCAGAAGACAGCGACGAGAAGCCCGCCACGTCCAAGTCCTGGATGGGATGTGCGACCCCCGTCCAGGCCGAAAAATTCGAAGGGGGCGGCGGCAGAAGACCCTCAAAGTTCAAACCACCTTCACCAGGTGAATGGGTAGGGGTACGATGTACCCCATACTCATTCACATAGGGTGGGGGCCCGAAATCTGGGGGCCACATTATTAAACGGGGCTCCCAGATTCTGATTGGCTCCCGCCCGCATACCCCGACAACCAATGGCTAGGGTTGTCGGGAAGAGGCTCTTGTCCCGATCGACATGGGGACAAGAGTGCTTTGGGGTGGGGGGGCAGCGCCCCCCTCCCCCAAAGCACACACTCCCCCATGTCGAGGGCATGTGGTCTGGTACGGCTCAGGAGGGGGGGGGCCGCTCGCTCGTCCCCACCCCCATTCCTGTCCGGCCAGACTGCATGCCTGGGATGAGGGCTTGGTACGGATCTGGGGGGGAACCCCACGCCGATTTTGGCGTGGGTTAACCCCTCACGTTCCGGACCAAGCCGGAGAGCCTATTGTACCCCTGGGGGGGAAGCCGCGCCGGTTTCACATTTGAAATTTGGCGCGGAGTTCCCCTTCAGTGTCAGCGCAGCCCGAGAACAGCTCGGAGCTTGCCGTACGCCGCTCCAGGCAGTGCAAACACTGCTACGCCGCCTGGTATTTACCAAGGATTTCCCGGCGTTCTGAAGAGGCGCGCGGTGAGCTCCGATTTTTCCCTCTGCGCATGCCCAGTATGCAAGTGAACCTTCCGAGGTTCTAGCGTACTTTGCAAGCGCCCGGGGATCGGGTCCCAAAAGTCACTTTCCCTTTCAAATCGGCCCGCCACACAAGTTGAAACACATGTCACTACACTTCCCCTGCATCACCCCCCTCCCTCCCCTCATAAACTCCCGCCCGAATCCCCGATGTTTACATAACTAAATGCCGCACGCCAGCTCTGTACTGGCGTGCTGTGCGCCCTCTTCTGGGCGCATTAGGCACTTTAGTAAATGAGGAAACACGCTGCACTAGCAGCGTGTTTCTTTGGTAAATGTCAAAAACAGGTTTACTCCTGCTTGTGCACCATGAGTCTTGGCGCACAGGCTTGGTAAATCAGCCCCATAGTGTTACTGCGATACGATACGCAAAGCCGCCAGATACGCAATTTTTTGAGAATCTGGCCCTGTGTATCTGGAGATACACCGTTGTATCTCTTATGAGAATCTGGCCCTAAGGTATTACTGTATATCGATGGTCATTGTGTCTACAAAAAGCAATCAATCCTTTTGTTTCATTTGCATTGTATCAAAACTCATTAGCAAAAATTGCAAATAATTTTGTATTTTATGTAAGGTTTTATTTCTGTTACCCATAATCTAACTTTTTATTGTGAATACATATCAAGCGAATAAATATTCCATATTTAGTCTATATTCATATTGTTTGATGTGTGCTTTTAAAAATAAATTTTATTGATAAAAAGAACTCATTATAATTATCATTCCGGAAATTATTCTTATACGCACAACAATTTTAGCAGTTTACCGGTCTCACTTTGATATGATTTGTAACATGGGTAGCGCATTCAACGTTTTTATATGTATATGCACATGTGTGTGTTTGTTTATGTTCCTAGGCTCCAACATTTTTTGTTGGCGATTTAGGCGCTTGGATTAGCGGCAAGGATGGAAATCATAATGGGGGATTTTTATTTATCCAGACAGACTGACCGGAAGGAACCACACATTCATCTAAGGCTTGCCAGTTCCTAAATGTCTTGCAGGACAATTTCATGGGTCAGATAGTAGACGCACCAACTAGAAACAAAGTGTTACTAGACCTACTGATTACCAACAATACATACATGATAACACATATGAAAATACAGGGCAATTTAGGAAACAAAATCACAGGTCGATTAGCTTCAGTGTAAATCACACAAATAGGAAACATAAAGGGAATACAAAGACATTGAATTTCAAAAGAGCCAACTTCTCTAAACTATGAACCTTGCTAGAAGATATTAATTGGGATAACATTAGGAACAAAGAACACGGATGAGAGATGAATTTGCTTTAAGAGCACATTAAATAAGGGCATTAGCCAGTGCATCCCATTGGGAAATAAATTTAAAAAAGCAAATCAAAGTCCTGGGTGGTTTAACTCCAATGTAAAAATGCATATAAAAGCAAAGGAGAAGGCCTTCAAAACAATACAAGGCGGAGGGATCATCATCAGTATTCAAACTTTACATAGAGCACAACAAGAAATGTAAGGGTGCAATTAGGGCAGCTAAGATAGAACACAAAAGGAATTCTTTAAGTATAATACTGACCTATAATCACACACAGAGGTTGGACTTGTGTATTTTTTCGACCTCACCTACTATGTAACTTAAATTTTTCACACTTTTCTTGATAGCATTTTGGTATGACATATTCTCTTTATTGAGACATCAGGGGTTTATTCAGCCCCTGATGTCTCTCCTGCCTCTAACTGGCAGGAGAGACAGTGGCCAGGCAAAGTGAAAGCCAAATGCAGAAGTAATGCTTCAATGTTCTTTCCAGCTGGGGGAGATCAGCAAATGAAAGTTCACTGATTTCCCTCCCCACTACCCAACAATACCCACCATGTTACTGGGTGGACTTGCAATGCTCCCACTCCTTGGTCATTCACAAAATTCACAGCATTCCATAAATGGCTGAGGGGGGCAGAAAAACAATGCCATCACCGCAGTCTATGAAACCTTGTATCCAAAGGACAAAATAATGGAACAGATAGGTCAGACAGAAGCTAGAGAGTACTGGACAGTGACACAGGATAAATGCAATGAGGACTATAGCAGGTTAAAAAGAGATCCCTATGTTACAAATAAACATTGAGATCCCAGGGATTAAAGAATCTGGCAAAGCTGTCTGGCAGGGATACCTAGGTTACAAGACTGGCAGAGCTGAGCAAATTTTTTTGGTAGGTGAAAATGGGGAGTTCAACTGTTTATCTGAAGTTCAGATTCAGTCAGGCATGTACTGGCCGTCGGGACTACTTGGAGTTTCCCAGGGGAGCAGATGGCTCAGTGGCCCGGTTTCAGTGACAGAAGACTGCCGCTTCCTCCGTTTCTCTGCCCCATGCAGTGCTCGCCTCCTCTTTCTAGCTCAGTGCAGACTGAATAAAGACATGATCCTCAGGAGTCGGTACTGAGAAGCTCATCATACAATCTGGAAGGAGGGCAGCCACACACAGCTGTAACATAAGCTTCCTCGGCAATTGTTCTCCTGGTCTTTCCTTCCCCCACTCTCTATCTAAATTCCCCACTGCAGCAGACAGGATGGAGAGTGGGGGGAAGGATAGACCAGGAGAACGAGTGCAGAGGAAGCTTATGTTACAGCTGTGTGCAGCTGCCCTCCTTCCGGATCGTATGACAAGCTTCTCAGTGCTGATTCCTGAGGATCATGCCTTTATTCAGCCTGCACTGCACAACTAGCCAGGGAGAGGAGGTGAACACTGCGGGGGGCAAGAGAAGCGGAGGGGGGAACAGAGGAGCATGTGGGGGACCAGAGAAGCATGTGGTGACCAGAGGAGCACTTGGGAAACCAGAGGAGCACTTGGGGGACCAGAGGAGCACTTGGGGAACCAGAGGAGCACTTGGGGGACCAGAGGAGCATGGGAGGACCAGAGGATCACAAGGGTACAGATGAGCATGGGGGGCAGAGGAGCAGAAGAGGAATGCAGAAGCATGTTGGGGACCAGAGAAGCATGTGGGGACCAGTGGAGCATGGGGGGCCAGAGGAGCATGGGGGGCCAGAGGAGCATGGGGGAACAGAAGAGCAGGGGTGGAACATAGGAGCAGGGAGGGACCAGAGGAGCACAGGGGGACAAAAGGAGCAAGTTGGTCGGTAAGTAGGGATGAGCCGAACACCCCCGGGTTCGGTTCGCACCAGAACGTTCGACTAGACCGCGGGTTCGCACAAATATTTCGAACCCCATTGAAGTCTATGGGACCCGAACGTTCGAATTCAAAAATGGTCGTTTTAAAGACCAAAATTCAATGAAATGTTGGAAAACGTCGTTCAGAACCCGGGTCTTGCCCAGGGAACATGTATCAATGGAATTTTTTTTTTTTTAAACGGACGTTTTTTACGGAGCAGCCATTTTAATGATGCTTAAAGTGAAGATTATTGTTTTGTGAAATAATTTTTTTAGAAAAAAGGGCACCCCTCAAACATACTGTAATTGGAGCGCAACAAGGAGCCACGTGCAAAGTATTGCATCAAAAATTGTTATTAGGCGCCCCTGTTAAACAGGGGCTGAAAAATTGGGCCTTGGGCACAACACAACACTTGCAACCCCTCCCAATAACTCCAATTGGAGCGCAACAAGGAGCCACGTGCAAAGTATTGCATCAAAAATTGTTATTAGGCGCCCCTGTTAAACAGGGGCTGAAAAATTGTGCCTTGGGCACAACACTTGCAACCCCTCCCAATAACTCAAATTGGAGAGCAACAAGGAGCCACGTGCAAAGTATTGCATCAAAAATTGTTATTAGGCGCCCCTGTTAAACAGGGGCTGAAAAATTGTGCCTTGGGCACAACACAACACTTGCAACCCCTCCCAATAACTCCAATTGGAGCACAACAAGGAGGCACTGGTGGCGGAGCCCAGAAACAAAACATTTCTTACTAGCTATCAGCAAGAAAAGTGAGGAGGAGAAGGATATTCCATCAGCAGCATAAGAGGACAGTCACTCAGCATCAGCAGTCTAAAAGGGATCCGACATTTCAACAAAAAGATATTATTCATTAATATCAGCATCAGGTGCTTGGTAGCTGGTGTTGATCCAAGCCTCATTCATTTTGATAAAGGTCAGTCGATCAACAGAGACGGTGGAGAGGCGCACCCTGTGATCAGTCACAAAGCCTCCAGCAGCACTGAATGTCCGTTCTGAAAGAACACTGGATGCAGGGCAAGCCAGTAGCTCAATTGCGTACTGGGCAAGCTCTGGCCAGTGATCCATCCTCAAGACCCAGTAAGCCAGAGGATTTTCGGTGGGGAAGGTGTCCAAGTCGTATCTTGCCCCTAGGTGTTCCCGGACCATGTAAACCAGACGCTGGCGATGATTGCTGGAACCGGTCAGACCTTGGGGCTGCGGACTAAAAAACTGCCTGAACGCATCCGTCAGACGACCACATTCTCCACCGCCCCTTCTGTGACTCACCGAAGCCTCAGCAAGACGTTGTCCAGAGCCAGGTTTTGGTAATCCCCCGGTTCTGGGAACGCATTGCACAGACCCTTCTGCAAGGCCTCCCGCAGAAGTTTCATCTTCTGCTCCCTCTGCGATGGCAACCTAAGGTCCGCAACCTTACTCTTGTAACGTGGATCAAGGAGAGTCGCCAGCCAGTAATGATCCCTCTCCTTAATAGCACGTACACAAGGATCCTTTCGCAGGCTTTGCAGGATCAGGGAGGCCATGCAGCGTAGGTTTACAGAGGCATTCGGGGCACATTCCTCTGGGTCACTGAGGACGACAGGATCCACAGGCACCTCATCCCAGCCACGTAAAACTCCACGTGCTCCTTGGGACTGTAAATGATCCCTTGAAGACTGCTGCTGCTGAGTGCTAGGCTCCACCTCCATGCTGCTGATACAATCCTCCTCCTCCTCCTCCTCTTCCTGTGTGCTAGGTGGGCAAGCAGGACCACTGTCTGGGTAAAGGGGGCCATGAGAGGTAAGAAAGTCCTCCTCTTTCTCCCCTCTGTTCTGCCTTAAGGGCCCTGTCCATTATTCCACGTAGCGTGTGCTCCAACATGTGAATAAGAGGGACAGTCTCACTGATGCATGCACTGTCACTGCTCACCATCCTCATGGCCTCCTCAAATGGTGACAGGACAGTGCATGCATCCCTGATTAAGGCCCACTGGCGTGGGGGAAAAAACCTAGCTGCCCTGACCCAGTTCTGCTGCCATATTGGCACAGGTACTCATTGATGGCCCGCTGCTGCGTGTGCAGCCGCTGCAGCATGGCCAACGTTGAGTTCCATCTGGTGGGCATGTCACAAATTAGGCGGTTCTTGGGCAGGTTGTATTCCCTTTGGAGGTCAGTCAGCCGAGCAGTGGCATTATATGACCTCCGAAAATGCACACAGACTTTCCTGGCCTGCTTCAGGACATCCTGCAAGCCCGGGTACCTGCCCAAGAACCGCTGCACCACCAAATTTAGGACATGCGCAAAACAGGGCACGTGGGTGAGTTTTCCCTGTCGCAGGGCAGAGAGGAGGTTGGTGCCATTATCGCTGACCACCATTCCAGGCTTCAGCTGGCGTGGCGTCAACCACCTCTCAGCCTGACCCTGCAGAGCTGACAAAACCTCTTCCCCAGTGTGGCTCCTGTCTCCCAAGCACACCAGCTCTAGCACCGCATGGCATCTCTTGGCCTGCATTCCTGCGTATCCCCTCGTACGCCTACAGAGCACGGCTGGTTCGGAGAAAACATCCCTACAGGAAGAGGCCACAGAGGAAGAAGAAGAGGAGGGGATGGAGGAAAGAGGTGTATCACAAGCAGTAGTATTGTTTTGGAGGCGTGGTGGCGGAACAACCTCCAAAACTACTGGACCTTGCCCTGCGTCCTTCCCAGCTGCCAGCAGAGTCACCCAATGCGCCGTAAAAGACAGGTAACGTCCCTGTCCATGCCTGCTGGACCATGAGTCAGCGGTAATATGCACCTTACCACTGACCGCCCTGTCCAGCGAGGCATGGACATTGCCTTCCACATGCCGGTAGAGAGCCGGAATAGCCTTCCGTGAGAAAAAGTGGCGTTTTGGTACTTGCCACTGAGGTACTGCACATTGCACAAACTCACGGAAGGGGGCAGAATCTACCAACTGAAAAGGTAGCAGTTGAAGTGCTAGCAATTTCGCTAAGCTAGCATTCAACTGCTGGGCATGTGGATGGCTGGGCTTGTACTTCTTTCAGCGCTGCAGCAGCTGGGGCAGGGAAATTTGCCTGGTACTATCAGTAGATTGACCGCTACTACTAGCTTGTGACACACCTATTTCTACACCTTCACTGCAGGCTTCAGAAAGGACTGGGGGTCTACTGGGGTTGGAGGTCCCAGAAGGGCAAGGGGGGGTACGCTTTTGTCTTTGGTGTGGCTCTTTCTGGTGTGCTTGCCAACGAGCTGCATGGCAGGTCGACATATGTCTGGACAAGCATGTGGTACCCTGGCGGTTGATGTTTTGGCCACGCGAAATACGCTTGCGACATAAGTTGCAAATAGCAAAGGTAAGATCTTGTGGACATGTTTCAAAAAAGGCCCACACCAAAGAACTTTTGTTGTACCGGTCAGACACAGCAGCGCCATGCACATGCGCCGTAGATGTGCGCTGTAATGCAATGGGTGTGACCTTAAGCTGACCCCTGGAGGGCATCCTGCCTCTTTGGAGATGTGCCTGTGACTCGTCCTCCTCCTCCTCCTCCTCCTCCTCTCTCCTATCAGGCACCCAGGTAGAGTCAGTGACCTCATCATCCCCTCCCTCCTCATCACTGTCAACAACCTGGCAGTATGCTCCAGCTGGGGGAACATCATCACTGACAAATTGCTGTCCCTCTCGGACACCCCCTCTCCCTGGGCTCACATCAATGCCTTCCTCTATCAGTGTTCCGTCATCGGAGTCTTCAAAACGCTGCGCATCTTCCTGCAGCATGTACCCAACAGTTCGGGGGACTCCTCAGGAGGACATGGTGGTACTAGGGAAGTATTGTGTGAAGCCATTGTGCAGAGGGAAGAGGACGCCTTGGCAGCTGCTTTGCCAGATGAACTTTGATCAGTCTGTTTGAGAGAGGATGAGGACGGCTTGGTCATCCACTCTACTAATTTCTCTGCATGTTGAGGCTCAACACGGCCAGCTCCCGAAAAGAAGGACACACGGCCACGGCCACGGCCACGTGCTGAAGAGGATGCACCACATACAGTAGGTGACTGGGATATTGTGTCAATCTCGCTCCCTTTCTCGGCGAGATTGACCACCTACGAGCCCCATCGCGGGAGCCAGCGCCGAGCTGGCTTGCCGCGATGGAGAGCGAGCGCGTCATAGAAGCGACGGGGATCCGACGCGGATTCCCGCCAATTCTACACGTGGGCGGAGTTATGAATCCTGAAGGAGAAATCCCCGCCGGATTTTTAAAGAAAAATCCGGCATGGGTTCCCCCCTCAGGAGCATAACGGGCCCTTAGGTCGGTTACGGGTTGTAAGGAGACCCCCTACGCCGAAAAAACGGCGTGGGGGTCCCCCCACAATCCATAACAGACCCGTATCCAAAGCACGCCGGCCGGCCGGTCAGGAAGGGAGTGGGGGCGAGCGAGCGCCCCCCCCCTCCTGAGCCGTACCGGGCAGCATGCCCTCAACATGGGGGGGTCAGGTGCTCTGGGGTAGGGGGCGCACTGCGGCCCCCCACCCCAGAGCACCCTGTCCCCATGTTGATGAGGACAGGGCCCCTTCCCGACAACCCTGGCCGTTGGTTGTCGGGGTATGCGGGCGGGAGGCTTATCGGAATCTGGAAGCCCCCTTTAATAAGGGGGCCCCCAGATACCGGCCCCCCACCCTAAGTGAATGTGTATGGGGTACATTGTACCCCTACCCATTCACCTGCAAAACAAAAGTTTAAACACAAATAAACCACACAGTGTATTGAAATATTTTATTAGTTGGCCGCCGGGGGGGGGTGTGTATGATCGCTTTTAGAAAAGCGCCCCCCTCCGGCGGGCTTCTGTGGGGGGGTGGGTGCCGCCGTCTGGTTCTTTTCCGCCGCCGGGGGGGGCGCTTTGATAAAAGCGCCCACCACCCGGCGGGCTTCTTTCGACGTCTTCGGCGGCTGGGGGGTCTTCTCCCACTCTCCGGGGTCTTCTCCCGCTCTCCGGGGGTCTTCTCCGCTCTCCGGGGGTCTTCTCCGCTGTCCGGGGGTCTTCTTCTTCTTCAGGACTCGCCGCCGCTATCTTCGTGTGTTAGCTCAATTACTAGCGGCGGCGGTCCCCTCTTCTGCGACGTCGGCGTCTTCTTCTTCTTCTCCTTCTTCTGCTGTCCAGATGTTGACGCGACGCTTCCTCCCGCTGTTATGCCCGGCGCGCGGCTCGCAGCGAAATATATAGGCCTGTCTTGTGACGTCGCAGTCCCATCATGCTCCGGTAGGTATTAAAGGGGGCTTCCAGATTCCGATAAGCCTCCCGCTCGCATACCCCGACAACCAACGGCCAGGGTTGTCGGGAAGGGGCCCTGTCCTCATCAACATGGGGACAGGGTGCTCTGGGGTGGTGCGCCCCCTACCCCAGAGCACCTGACCCCCCCATGTTGAGGGCATGCTGCCCGGTACGGCTCAGGAGGGGGGGGGCGCTCGCTCGCCCCCACTCCCTTCCTGACCGGCCGGCCGGCGTGCTTTGGATACGGGTCTGTTATGGATTGTGGGGGGACCCCCACGCCGTTTTTTCGGCGTAGGGGGTCTCCTTACAACCCGTAACCGACCTAAGGGCCCGTTATGCTCCTGAGGGGGGAACCCATGCCGGATTTTTCTTTAAAAATCCGGCGGGGATTTCTCCTTCAGGATTCATAACTCCGCCCACGTGTAGAATTGGCGGGAATCCGCGTCGGATCCCCGTCGCTTCTATGACGCGCTCGCTGGAATGTACTTTTACTATTCCAGCGAGTGCGAGATGTCGGCAGCCTGTCGCCGAGATTCAGCGCGATGCTGGCGTGCTGAAAACACATTCTCGGCGGCAGGCACTACCAGCGTTACCTCTACATGCAGAGCCTGCTTGCCCTCGTGACTCTCTGCCTCTCTTTGTTGTCCTTCCAGACATATTTATGCGCTCAGGTGGTATATAACAGCACACATCCAGTGACACTAACTGCGCTCAGGTGGTATATAACAGCACACGTCCAGTGACACTAACTGCGCTCAGGTGGTATATAAAAGCACACGTACAGTGACACTAACTGTGCTCAGGTGGTATATAAAAGCACACGTACAGTGACACTAACTGCGCTCAGGTGGTATATAAAAGCACACGTACAGTGACACTAACTGCGCTAAGGTGGTATATAACAGCACACGTACAGTGACACTAACTGCGCTCAGGTGGTATATAAAAGCACACGTCCAGTGACACTAACTGCTCTCAGGTGGTATATAAAAGCACACGTCCAGTGACATTAACTGCGCTCAGGTGGTATATAAAAGCACACGTACAGTGACACTAACTGCACTCAGGTGGTATAAAACAGCACACGTCCAGTGACACTAACTCCGCTCAGGTGGTATATAACAGCACACGTCCAGTGACACTAACTGCGCTCAGGTGGTATATAAAAGCACACGTCCAGTGACACTAACTGCGCTCAGGTGGTATATAACAGCACACGTCCAGTGACACTAACTGTGCTCAGGTGGTATATAACAGCACACGTGCGGTGACACCAAATGCGCTAAGGTGGTATGTAACAGCACATGTGCGGTGACCCCAAATGCGCTCAGGTGATATGTAACAGCACACGTGCGGTGACACCAAATGCGCTAAGGTGGTATTAAACAGCACACGCACAGTCAGAGCGACTGCGTTTCTGTGCAATTTAATAGCCCACTTGCATTAACAGCAACTGCCTTTCTGTGCAAATAAATAGCACACGTGCAGTAACAGTTAATGCGTCTATGTGCAATTAACTAACACGTGTACACTAAGGCCTTGTACACACAATGGGATTTATCCGCTGTAAACGGTCCCCGGACTGTTTACAGCGCATATTTACACCGGGATGTTTTGATTCGATGGCTGTACACACCATCGGATCAAATTCCCCGCCGGCGGACAGCGCGGTGACGCGGCGGTGACGTTGATGCCGCCACGTCACCGCACCAGGAAGTAAACACTTCCGTGCTCATGCGTCGGATCCATTCACAGGATACGACGCATGTGGGGGCAGATATGTCCGCTGGTTTGCCGTACTAACCAGCGGACATATCTGACGGGCAGCTATCTGGCGGAAAAATTCCAAAGCATACTTTGAAATTTTTCCGCCGGAGGAATCCGGACAGAACGGTCCGTTTGACCCTACACACGAGCGGATTTTTCGGCTGAAATGGTCCGTCGGACCATGTTCAGCGGATTTATTCCCTCGTGTGTACAAGGCCTAACACGTTAGAGCATCAAGCACAATCTCCTGCCTGACAAATACTAATAGCAGAACTAGCTAAGCTATACAGTTTATAAATATATTGACAACTCCTAGGGATGTGAATATATTCTATACAAACTGTACATTTAACTATATTAACTAGTAGCCTCCCTGATCTATCTATCTACCTATCTATCTATCTATCTATCTATCTATCTATCTATCTATCTATCTATCTATCTATCTATCTATCTATCTATGTGAAAAGACACTGTGGGGTAGATTCATGTACAGATCCGACGGTGTATCTACTGATACACCGTCGGATCTGTGAGATCCGACGCTCGGATCTATGCGGCTGATTCCTCGAATCAGGTTCCGCATAGATCTCCCTTAGAGCCGACTGGTGTAAGTGAGTTACACTGTCGGTTCTTAGGCTGCATTCTCCCGCCGTCCGCTAGGTGGCGCTTCTTTTTTTCTACGCGACGAATATGCAAATGAGGAGAACCGCCGATTCAGAACCGAACGCCCGGCCGTCGCTTTTTTTTTACGTCGTTTGTGTTCGTCTTTTTCCGGCGGATCGTTACCCCTGCTATATGCGGGGTAAGTGCGGCGGATCCTATGTTAAGTATGGCCGTCGTTCCCGCATCGAGTTTTGAATTTTTTACGTCGTTTACGTAAGTCGTCCGGGAATACGGCCATACGTTAATTGCGTTAACATCGAAAACAATGACGTCCTTGCGACGTCATTTAAAGCAATGCACGTTGGGAAATTTTGCCGGCGGCGCATGCGCAGTACGATCGGCGCGGGGACACGCGTGATTTAAATAGTAAACTCCCCCTAGCCGCGGAATTTGCATTCCGCCGGGGGATTTACGATCCGCCAGGGCTAATTACGAGGCAAGTGCTTTCTGAATACAGCACTTGCCTCAAAAACTGGCGCAGGCGGATCGTAAAAAAGATAGATCACGCGGATCAAAAGATCCGCTGATCTACATGAATCTACCCCAGTGTCTCTATCTATCTCTCTCTCTCTCTTTCTGCCTGACTGCAAAGCAAGCCGGAACACACTACACGAGGCCGCCCGAGAGGCGGCCTTTTATAGTGTGGGGCGTGTGCTAAAGCCCTGAGCCCTAATTGGCCAAAGCACCCAGGCTTTGGCCAATTGGGTCTCTTCGTTTTTTGGGCGCTGTGATTGGCCAAGCATGCGGGGTCATGGTGCATGCTTGGCCAATCATCAGCGCTCAACGCCACAGTGAATTATGGGTCATTCGAATTTGGCGCAAACGACCCGATTTGTTCGTTTTCGACGAACGATCGAACGGCCAATGTTCGATGCGAACATGTGTTCGCATCGAACACGAAGCTCATCCCTATCGGTAAGTAGGCTTGGTTATTCCCTGGGCATTCCCCATTTTTTTTTGTTATCTGCTTTAGCCTTCCAATGCTACTTACTGCTATGGCCAGCTATAGATGGGGTAGTGGATATGTTTATGTTTCACCTGTGGTGCTTGTATTGGTCCAGCAACACACCAGACACCTTTGCAGCCATTGTGCTGTATGCTGGGTGTTTGGTGTGCTCCTGCACCGTTAAGGAGGGGTGGCTCCCCTTCAGTCCACCTGCCCCTATCTATCCATTAGAATGCATGTGCCTCCATTGTGGGGACACTCACTGTTTAGTGTTAGGACCACAGAATTATGGGCTGCCTTGGCGCGGGTCTGTGGCTCACGCATTTGTTTGCAAATGCGTGCGGACAAAACCCTTGTTTTTAACACATACTGTTAGACAGGTTAATTGGTTGCCTGCGAGTTGGTTGGTAAGTAGGCTTGGTTATTCTCTGGGCATTCCCCAGGTTTTTTTTGTTAGGGACAAAAGGAGCAGGGAACAGACATCTGACTTAACAACTATGGCCTGGGAGTTTCTCACTTTCCTGTCTAATCTTGTCCCATTAAGGGGAGCGCCAAACTGATTATTTTCCCCGGGGGGGAGGAGCGGGTTTGTCTGGGCGGCCTGTATGGGAGAGACCTGCCACTGTCAAAGTGGGCCGGTCTGGATGAAGTCCAGGGCCACATTTTTGTCCCAGTCCAGCCCTGGGTTTAGTATATAACACAAACCAGTTGCATATACTTGGCATTGTGTAACTTACTTGATCATGCTAGCTACATATTATTGCATATATACTGCACTGACATTGTTTTGTTCTTGCATGACACTGAGACTGCTGTTGGTAATCTTTACTTCATTACTTTCTCTTTTTAAATCACTATGTTAACAGGACAAAGTCCTACAACGTTGTAATAGATATGAATGTTATGGACTGATAACACTGTAAACCTCACTTGGAGAAGATGAAGGAACTAGCTGTCTTTCTCTGTGTATTGGGCATCACCTGTTTTGCAGGGGTGAGTTTAAATTTCACTATGTATCTTCCATGCAAATACATCTCATTTCTTGGTGTAGTCTTTGAAATCTCAGGCTTCAGTTAGTTCAGTCTAAAACAGATATTTCATTGTTCGGTGGCTGCTGGAGAGTTATGAACTCTGATGGTATCTTCTATCATGCCAATGAGTATGAAATAGATAATACTTATACTCATTCACAAAAGAAAAAGCTGTGACCCTAGAAACAGACACCCAAAACATTTCTTTTAAAGTTCTTTAAAAAAAAAAAAAAAAAAGCCCCCAAAGTTCCTGTGTTGTAATCTATTGTAGACATGTACACACTGAAATATTTAGTTTCCGAATTTCATTTTCGACCGCAAAATAAAATGATTTAGTTACTTCCGAAATTCGTTTTTATTTGTTTTGTTTTGTTAAAAAATGCATTTGTCTGAAAATCCAAATTGATTAAGGTCAAATCTGTCATTGAAGGCTTATGGTGTCTGTTGAATGTTCTAAGAAGATTCGAAGGAGCAGCTAAACTGTACAACACCACAATCGTACATTTATAGTTGAATGTTCCGTCTACAAGCTATAGTAGAATTCTAATGTTGTATGACACTAGTAATAATTATATTTATAAATTATTATTACTAGTCAACCAACATTCAAATTCTTCTATAGCCTATGGGCGGATGCATTTGGCCATTAATGTCCGCTTGTGGCGATCGTATGTTTTTAGCTGCTTTGTTGAATCTTCATGTCTCTATAATGTTGAATCTTTCCTCCTGTTGAATAATATTGAACTAATAGAGTTAGGCTAGGCACATTCAAATGCAGATTCGATAGACACAGATGGCTATTGTCACCATCATGTCGAATCTTCTATCTATATAGAACCGAAAATAAAGCATTTTTTATGTCGGATCTTTCGGATTTCGGACTCTGCACATTTGTCTTCGTTTGTTAAAACAAACGCGAAAATCCCCAAAATTCGGACAAAAATGCATTTGGACAAAAAAAAAAATGCACATGTCTAATCTATTGTCAATCATGTTGCCCAGCAATGCAGATCCATGTCAACACCAAAAGAAAAAGAAAAACCTTTAGCTGATGAGACATGTCCTGCTCGCTCGCATATCATCCACTGAATGGAAATTTTGGTGGATGACAGCCATTATACACAACGGGGCAGGGTCTCCCTCATAGATGACATTGCTTACATGACTGGGATTCCCATAAATTTAAGTCAGTGGGGTTGGTGACATCACTATTAGTGAAGGACATGATGGTGCCTGCACAACCAGTGTCTATAATGACCATTAAAGTCACTGTCAATTTTTTTTTAGATGACTGGGGATTTCTAGCTAGGTAAGTGCCTACACCCGCTGGCATCCTTAGCAACCATTGACAGCAGGAAGCTGGTTCCTTTTGCATATCAAGATTCCTTTTGCATATTAAGTAACCTGTCAGGCAAAATGGTACTTATATTTTATGAATAACTAGCACCAATTGTTATTAATATTATTTAACCAATGTTTATTACCAGATTATTTCCAATATTTTATGGAGAGACCATTTCAATATTGTGGGTAATCATCCAGTTACATTGGAAGCCACATCTACACCAACATTTCCAGTGACCAGCCCTCAAAGTCAAGAACTTAACGATCTGCTGAAGATAATTGAATGGCCCCTGGCTCCAGCCAATGTATCCTTGGAATTTTCCACCCACCCGAAAACTTCTGAATATTTTATCATCAATCCTCGGGCTACTAATGTGATTGGTGAATCACTTGAGGTTCTAATTATTGCTAAGGACCACAAGAGCCGGACAAAGAACTATGGAGGGGATTTATTTCATGTGAAGCTTCACTCTTTGAGTCTGAAAGCCGGAGTGAGCGGCTCTGTTACAGACCATAATAATGGTTCCTATACAGCAAGGTTTTTTCTTCAGTGGTCTGGAGAAACTATAATCTCTGTTAGACTCATGCATTCCAGTGAAGCTATCGCAATTTTACATCAGAAGAGGGATACTCGACCAGACAAGGTAATGCAATGCATGGTTGGTAAGGATCATAATAAAAAGCTTCTCCAAGAAAGAGTAGCATTTACCTCTGCTTACAGTGATGAGCAGAGCGTTTTTATCTAAATACATTTTGACGCTGGAAAAATTGTGCTAAAGCAGATACTCCTATTTTTGTTTATTAAAGCGGGGGTTCACCCAAAAAAAATAAATAATAATAATTAACATTACATGCAGGCAAGTTGTTATAATGATAATCAGCGTTTTTTAAAAAAAATCCTTGCCGTACATACCGCTTTAGATGTATATGTTCACCGTGGCGTCCGGGTATAATCAGCGGAACTGGGCGTTCCTAATTGATTGACAGGCTTCCGACGGGTGCATACAGCGCGTCACGAGTTGCCGAAAGAAGCCGAACGTCGGTGCGCAGGCGCCGTATAGAGCCGACTCGCAGTCCGGCTTCTTTCGGCAACTCATGACGCGCTGTATGCGTCGGTTGGAAATCTGTCAATCAATTAGGAATGCCCAGTACCGCAGATTATACCCGGAAGCCACAGTGAACATAAACATCCAAAACAGTATGTACGGCAAGGATTTAAAAAAAAAACACAGATTGTCATTCTCGCCAACAACTCGCCTGCATGTAATGTTAAAAAAAAAATTTTTTTGGGTGAACCCCCGCTTTAAAGCGGAGTTCTGACTCGGAAAAAATACAATACAAATACTGTAGCTGCTGACTTTTAATAAAGGACACTTACCTGTCCAGGGAGCCCAGGTGCAGGCGCTTGCATCCTAACAAGGGAAACAGGAAGTAAAGCCTCTTTCTGAACGGTAAACAATAAAAGCAACAATCAGTGCACAAATAATCCAGTTAAAATAAAAATATTGCAAGCTGAACACAAAAAAAGGTAATCACAACCTTAAATGTAGCAAATGAAAAA
Source organism: Rana kukunoris (assembly GCA_029574335.1). Taxonomy (NCBI): domain Eukaryota; kingdom Metazoa; phylum Chordata; class Amphibia; order Anura; family Ranidae; genus Rana; species Rana kukunoris. The sequence goes on from CM056051.1 coordinate 527,630,444, forward strand.
GATATATGTAAGTGCAGTGCAATAAACTCCATATAAAAGTAACTGAAGATGACACCCATAAAGCGAAAACTCTTCAAACAAAAGTGATGTAACCTTCACCAACAAGAGAAATGCTTCCTTGTTACCAACTGGTCAAAACAGCTTGGTCTCAGGCCGCGTACACACGGCAGAGAACCTCGATGGGCGGAAAAAAACATTGTTCTCGCCCGGCCGTCAGATTCGGCGACCAGCCCGTCGGGAAGGGCGACGAGCCATTCATCCCGACGGGCCATCGAGCAAATAGAGAACCTGCTCTCTATTTCGGCTCGGCGGCTTTCCCGACGGGATGCTCGCCGAATCCGTACACACGGCCGAGGTTCTCGGCAGAATCAGGATGCCAGCGAGGTTCTCGCTGGTTTCTGCCGAGAACCCCGGCCGTGTGTACGGGGCTTCAGCATTGGACAGAAGATGCGGATGGATCCAGCAGAGTGGTAGGTAATCCGATCAGATATAAAAAAACAACAGAAAACACGATCTCAGTGTAGACTGTTTGTATTTTATTCCAAGGGTAAAAAAGTTCACTATACAGAAAAAATCCTAGACTGGACAATAGGCACAGGAAAATCCACTGGAGGACTATCGTCTGATATAGCGAATGGAATTAAAACCATAAAAAACATGGCATGTAGCCATGGTGTACAGCTGCAGACAGCAATGGAAAGGAGGTGTGTGACGTCACAAAGCTCCTCCCCCGTACGCACGTTACGTCAGCCCCACCTCTGACGAAGTCCAATTGGATGTAACGTGAGTACGGGTGAGGAGCTTTGTGACGTCACCCGCCTCCTTTCCATTGCTGTCTGCAGCTGTACACCACGTTTGTACCCTTGGAATAAAATACAAACAGTCTACACTGAGATCGTGTTTTCTGTTGTTTTTTTTATATCTGATCGGATTACCTACCACTCTGCTGGATCCATCTGCATCTTCTCTCCTATGCTGAGACCAAGCTGTTTTGACCAGTTGGTAATGCTAATGGCCCATCCCATCTTATCGGATTACTTACCGCTCTGCTGGATCCTTCCGTATCTTCTCTCCTATGGTGAGACCAAGCTATTTTGACCAGTTGTTAACGCAAATGGTCCATCCCATCTGGTAAGGAAGCATTTCTCTTGTGGGTGGAGGTTACATCACTTTTGTTTGAAGAGTTTTTGCTTTATCACTGGGTGTCATCTATTGTTACTTTTATATGGACTTTATTGCACTGCACTTACATATATTTTTTTCTTTCTGAATGGTCCCTGCTGTCTTCTGGGACCTGTGTGTCTCCCAGAAGGCAGCGGGGGGAGGGGCCAGACATTGCGTAGTTCGCCTGCACAGAATGCACTGATCTTTCACCGGAAGTGGGCGAAGATACCTGAATTTGACAAGTATTCCCTCCCCCTGAAAGGTGTTAAATGTGCCACCTGAGGGAGGGAGGAATCCAATCCGTGGAAGTTCCATTTCTGGGTGGAATTCTGCTTTAAGCTGCTTATCTGCTATATCTGCTCTGTGGTATATTCACCACAGGCCTTGCCTAATTCAATGTGCATATAAATGTACAATTCCTCATGTATCACAAACTTACTGAGCGACATACCAGAGGACTAGGGGCACTCTTTACGTTTAGAGGAAAAAAGTCTAAAGCCCTGTACACACGATCGGATATCTGATGAAATCTAATCCAATGGATTTCTCGGCGGATATCTGATGAAGCTGACTTTCATCAGTCGTGCCTACACACCATCCATCAAAAATCTGACCGTGTCCAACGCGGTGACGTAAAACAATGATGTTCTGAGAAAAAGTTCAATGCTTCCGAGCATGCGTCGACTTGATTCTGAGCATGCGTGTATTTTTGACCGATGGACTTTCACACCGACGATCGTTTTTTTCTGTCGTTTTTTTATCCATAGGAAATTTCTAAGACATGTTCTATTTTTTTTCACCGATAGAAAACAAACAAATGGGGCCCACACATGATCGGTTTGTCCGATAAAAATGGTCCATCGGTCCGTTTTCATCAGACAAACCGATCGTGTGTACAGGGATTTAATCTCCAAATCAGGTTTCTTCACAGTAAGAGCTGTGAAAATGTGTAATAGACTCCCTCCAGAGGTGGTTCTGGCCAGTTCAGTCGATTGCTTTATAAAAGGCCTGGATTCTTTCCTAAATGTAACATAATATATCTGGGTACTGACATGCATAGGTAAGGTTGATCCAGGGAAAAATCTGATTGCCTCTCAGGGGATCAGGAAGGATTTTTTTCCCCTTTCTGTAGCAAATTGGAGCATGATCTGATGGGGTTTTTGCCTTCCTCTAGATCAACTGTGGGTGTAGGTTTGTGTATATAGGATTGTATATATTTTTTTGGTTTAACTTGATGCACTTGTGTCTTTTTTGAACTATGTAACTATACCAGTGTAGCACTACCCCCGTAAAAGCTTCTGGTTTAGATTTGGGATTTGCACGTTACCTCTAAGTTCGTTGTTAGGGGAATAAAGTCTGTATACATTGCAATGTCCACACACAATGTAAAACCTTCAACTGTTAGGTTTTATTTTTGCTACATAAAACTTGTGAAGAAAGTGAAGAGTATAGAGAGAAGGGGAAGGTACAGGTACTTGATACAGAATGCACAAAAATGTCTAAAGTGTCTAAATATGTCTAAAGTTCCAATATTCACCTCTCACATGGCCTAGCAGCCGGAATGATGCATGGACAGTATGAGAACAGTCTCTGCCATAGACCATCTGAGAACGAGAATGGATAGCCAGAAATCCTCTGCCACAGGATTTAAGTCCCAAACTTCAAGCCTTACAGTAAGAGAGCCTTTAAGCCGATCCGGCGGACTGTAAGACAAGTAGAGTAGTGGATCCCTGTATAACGAAGTCACCAGGCCTAACCAGAGACATTAGCTTGCTTTGCTTGGTCTCCTCCAGGGCAGGTCCTCCCCCAGGTTTCCTTTGTTAAGCGCTTCCCTCACTTGGATGGACAGCATGGGATCCTCTTTAAAATCATAGTCCCCAGCCAGCATAGCTGTGCCTACTCAATAGAGATGCAGCCTATGACCAACGTGGTCCTGGGGCTGGAATCACACACACATACCTCGTGCCAGGAGGGCCACGAGGCGAAGGCCCCCGAAAAACTGCGTCTGCTTCTTAAGTACCCCTTACCGGCATGCACAGCGGGGCACCACTCCCACTGGGCTGCTGCCGAGAAGGGTCATCTACTACACTATGGCTTGCTTATTCTCCAAAATTGGCCTGAGGTGGTAATGCCACCTACAGGCAACAGTGGGGAATCTTATGAAACACAACCATAACCAGAACAGAGATCAACTCTAATGAAATAAAACAAAGTCTGAGCCCACTATTGGCTCAGACACCCTCTAAATTTAGAATAGCGCCACAGTCATTGGGAGCAGGGTGCTACACCAGTATAGATGTCACACCACTTCCCAAAACTCAATCTTTCTAAAACTGAGCTTAAAATATTTCCTCCTCCCCGATCCCCTCCTAATGACTTTACCATTGAGATCAACGGCACAACCATTGGTCCCTCCACACATGCCAGGGTGTTGGGTGTACTCCTTGACTCTGACCTCTCCTACAACCCCCACATCCAATCACTGGCTAAATCCTGCCGTCTTAACCTCCGCAACATTTCCAGAATTTGAACCTTCCTGACTAATGACAGCACAAAACAACTTATTCACTCCTTGATTATTTCCCACCTTGACTACTGCAACTCTCTCCTCACTGCCCTACGTTTATACAGGCTATCCTCCATTCAGTCTATTATAAATGCTGCTGCCAGAGTAATACACCTTACTAACCTATCCGTGACTTCTGCCCCTCTCAACAAATCCCTTCACTTCATCATATAAAATTCAAAAGACTAACCACAACATACAAGGCCATATACAACATCTCCCCCACCTTCATCACCAAACTCATCTGCAGATGACACCCAAATTGTCCTCTCCGGTCCTCCCAAGACCTCCTGATCCCTTGTTACTTCCTCACATGCTCACCTCCAGGACTTCTCCAGAGCCTCTCCCATCCTCTGGAACTCCCTGACCCTGTATGTCTGGTCAATCCCTACCCTGCTTGCCTTTAGACATACCTTGAAAACTCATTTATTCAGGGAAGCCTACCCCATATCCACCTAATAACCCAAAACCGAAGAAAGGCACCCTCATTAGAGTGAGAGAGAAGGATAGAAAGAATGAGAGAAAGGAGAGAGAGAGAAAGAAAAAAAAAACACGGGGGGGGGGGGTAGCTAGAATGGAGAAAAAGAGGGGCAAGTAAAAGCAGGAAAAAAGGGGGAGAGACAAATACATTTCTAGGCAGGGGGGTAGAGGCAGGGGGAAAAACAAAGAAAGGACAAGTGAAAGGGAAACATAAGTGGATACGCACCCGCCCCCCTTCCCCCACTAACTCAAGCACAATGGCGAAAGCAATGCCGCGGTCGAACGACAACCCTAAGAGACAAGCTGAAGGTATCTGACAGTGGTTAAAAAAATTTTTTTTTCCATTTCTACTGGAAATCCTGATGAATATTTTGTTAGTCTGCATGAAATTTACTGAAATGGGTGTACACGGAATCTAGTGCAGCTGTGCATAGTAAGCAATCAGCTTCCAGGTTTTATTGCCAAAGCTAAATTGAAGTTATAAGCTGATTGGCTACCATGCACATCCCCGCCAGATTCTGTGTGCACCAGTTTTAGTAAATCCCCCCCTGATGTGTTTTCTTTTTGGCTTACAGCTGTTCTTTAAAGGCTACTTTGAGAAAAATGGGACCCAGGAAGTGGTTGAATGCAATTTTGATCTGCCTGGGCAGGACGTCTGTGAATATTATGATCAGCACAATGGAGAAAAGTGGGTGTGTCAGCGGCCAAAGGTTCTCCCATGTGACTCTTATTTCTACCACTCAATGGGAGGAATTCGCAATGTCCTAAGCAAAGAAGAGACACAATTCTTCTCAATGTAACTTTTTTTTCTATTTTCACCTTGTTCCGTAATACTGTTTGTAAATGTAACGCTCACCCCCGAAGGAGCCGCTGATTAGTTTGGGACCGGCATGTTAGGTTACCAGTGATTCTTGTCTAGGGATAATATTAGTGAAGGTGGTTAAAGAGCAAGTGTCCAGACGTCAACTTGAGTTTTTAATGCTTTATTCCAAGGCCCAACACGGCCAACATCAACATGACACATGATAGAGAAAAGGTTGATGAGCAAAGAGAGAACTGTAATATCAGGGCTTGGATATCAAAGAGAGAGCAACCCTGCTCTCAGCACAGTCAAGTTCAAACGTCACCACTCTCACCAGAGTGGGTAACGTGCCCCCGAACAGGCGATTCACTTGAGCCTGGAAGCCGAAGGGCCACTTTTAATCAAAGTCACTGGGAGGAAACAGGGACTCTGTCACACGTCTGATGAATTTCTCTTAGGTTTGTCAAAGCTAAATTGTACCTGTCATGTGGTCTGGTGACTGGATCCCCGGTGGTTCGTCCAGGCCTCGCAGACAACCTCTGCCTCTGGGTTCTCCTGAGCCGATCCCCCACCGTTCAGCTCCAGCTTAGGATCTGGGACCCAGCAAGCCGATGGGGCCCCTCTCTGCATCAGAATAAGATTCCGCTGGGTACGCAACCTCGGCCAGGCGGGCCTTGATGGCGGGGCCCATGGATGCGCACACCCTAAAGGTGGATGCCGCACCTGGAACTCGGGCCCCGCATAGCACAACTCACGCAGGCGACTGCCCCAGATATACCCTCCCGCCAGCACTTCCAGAGAAGAAAAATGCTCCTCTGATTGGCTGCTGGAAGAAGGTGGGTCTGTCAGAACCCCCTCTAGCGCCGACTGTCACTTTAGGGGTAATAACACCCCCCTGACATGCAAACCGACCTACAAGGCAGTTTCAAATGGCAGCGCCCCAAATTTAGGCAATTTGTGAATGGGAGTAACTTAACTCTCCCATTCCCCACTAACTTTAGCGTAGCACCCCACCAAAGGGGGGTGGGGCGCTACATAAACCATTGAGTGGTTTTAGCCATGATATAGTAACATTTAGTTATAACCCAACTCCAGTCCCCATGTTTTTATTTGTATGCGTTTCACATTTAAAAATAAATAAATTAATAAAAAATACTCCCTGCAATACTCACCCTGCGCTGTCTCCTGTTAACTTGCTGTTTTGCAATCTAGGGCTGGCCATTCTCCAGATCAGGGGGTCTCCAAACTGTGGCCTGAGGGCCAGATGTGGCCCTGTGCTAGCCTTTATCCAGCCCTTGGGGCACTATTCCTCCCATTGACACCAACATTATCATTACCAAGCGCCCAGAGGCGATTAAATTCGCATGTGTTGCGCTATACAAGTTTTTCATTCATTCATTCATTCAATGCCATCAACACGGAGATGATGCAACATATAATCAATCTATAGGTCTCCACCACCGCCCCCAGCTCGCTATAATCCAGGGAAAGCATAAACGTAACATATATACCATCTCCAAGGTTAACAAATAATTCAAAACTACCAACCGAACTAACCAATTTGTTAGAGGTCCTACTAATAATAATTAGAGAGATTTTGACTGTAAAATTCCCAAATTCACCAGCGTTCCAAGCGATAAAACACAATTCTAATGCCACATACACACGACTGTTATTCATGTCATGGAAAAAAAATATATATATTTCTCAAAGTGATTCCTCTCAAGCCTGCCTTGCCTACACACGATCAAGATAAAAAAATGCTTGAGCAAAGCGCGGTGACGTACAACTCGTACAACAGCACTATAAAGGGGAAGTTCCATTCGAATGGCACCACCCTTTGGGCAGCTTATGCTGATTTCCCCGTCTCAGACCTTGCTTTCCCCCCTCGTTAAAGCGTGCACACAATCGTTTTTTAAACAATAGATTTTTATTAAAGTTTTTTTCAGTTTACAATCAGAAGTGCTCAATTAAGCAGAGTATCGTAGTACATAACAAGAAATAAGTAACATGAAATACGACAAGCGCAATGTGGCAGTTTTTTTGTTCCGTTTCGTATCGTTCCGTAGGTTCTTTTGCGTTAGTTTTTCGTAAGACGCCCGTTTTCCCGTTCGTTCCCGTTCGTTTTTGGTACGACGCGATTTTTTCGGATTCCGATCGTTTCGTATTTTCGTTACCGTTTTATTTTCGTACATGCGGGGTGGTTCGTTATTCTGTTTAATTTATTGTTGTTTCTTGTTAGACAATAATTTTCGTGAATTTTCGTCATTTTGTACTTTCGTAAATATATTGCTGTATTCGCTGCACTTTCAACACGCGGCTCATCCATAGTAACTATTGTTAAGCCCCATACATTTGGTCAGACTTTTTTAACAACAAACATAAAAACGATCGTTTTCTGATCGTTCTCAGAAAATTTGTTTGTTTTTAAACTCCATCAGAAAACCATTTTTGGGTTCAAAAGTCTGGCCAACTGATCTCCTTTCAGATGAAAATCCACAGAAAAGTTTATTTGGCTTTACTCAGCACAAAAAAAGCTGCTTCACTCACTGCATTCTGCAAATCTTTTGTTTATACCATAAACAAAGATTTGCATTCTGTATTTAAAGACAATACAGAATGCCAATCTTTTGTTTATACTATAAACAGAAAATTGGCATTCTGTATTCAAAGACAATACAGAATGTCAATCTTCTGTTTATACTATTTTTTTTTTCATGAAGAAAAATTACATTTTTTCTTCCTTCCGGCGGATCGGATGAATACGGACACACGGTCCGTATTCATCGGATTCCCCATAGGGGAGAGCGAAGGAGAGACAGGGCGGTCCCTGCACAGTGTGTGGGGACCGCCCTGTTCGCCGACAGCTCAGCGGGGATCCCCGCTGAGCCGACGGACACACACGGAGCGGACCGAAAAATGGACCGCTCTGTGTGAAAGGAGCCTTAAAGACAGAATTCAATGTCAGAATTCCGACTTTTTAATCGTTTAATTGTTGTCAGAAAATTTGAGAACCAGTTCTCAAATTTTTGTTATCGGAAATTCTGACAGCAAATGTCCGATGGAGCCTACACACGGTCGGACTTTCCAACAACAAGCTCCCATCAAACATTTGTTGTTGGAAATTCCGAGCGTGTGTACGCGGCATAAGGGTGGTCCCAAGGCTCTTACATAGCTAATCAGATCTAGACCTTGCATGTCAAGCTGACAGGGGATCCTGCCATTTTCCACCCAGTGTGGAACCATAGTAGATGTACAAGGTAAATCCTAGACCATTAATTAGTTAAGAGTGCACAAAACTTTTAAAGGCCCGTACACACGATCTGACTTTGACAATAAACCTCCGATGGATCTGTTTTTGCAGACAATCCAACTGTGTGTACGCTCCATCGGACAAACTTTTTCACTTTTTCACTTTTTCATCGGACAAATGTTCACTGTGAGAACAGACAAACTTTCCGTCAAACAAATTTCCTAGGTCAGCTAATTCGATCGTGTGTACATAAGTCCAAAGTACAAACTCATATGCTCAGAATCAATGTTAAAGATCAGACAACAGTAGCGGAAGTTGCCCAAAGGGCGGTGGTAAAGAGCAGAAAAAAACAGGTAGTATGTCTATTACGTCACCACGTTCGTGTTTGTTGGCTGAAAAACCATACCATGTGTAGCTGCTCAGATCTTAACCTTTGGTGTCAAGCATTTTGCACCCAGTGTGGAAAAATAGTAGATGTAGAAGGTAAATCCTAGAGCATGAATTAGTTAAGAGTCCACAAAACTTTCAACAGTAACCTTTCCAAAATGTTGATTGGTTAAGGCTGCTTGGCAACTCTCAGCTCTTTGACTTTCTTGGGTACAAATGACAAATAGACAGCAACCCAGGAAAGTGACAAAATAAAACAGAGATGTGGTTAGGTTCAGACCAGTGCTGTCTTAATAGCATTATGGGCCCCTGGGCAATGTAATGCTCTGGGGTCCCTACAATGGAGACAGCACAGGTAAACAGACCAGTTATCCCCCCAGCACTCTGACCCCTCTACACCCCAGATATCCCCCCAGCACTCTGACCCCTCTACACCCCAGATATCCCCCCAGCACTCTGACCCCTCTACACCCCAGATATCCCCCCAGCACTCTGACCCCTCTACACCCCAGATATCCCCCCAGCACTCTGACCCCTCTACACCCCAGATATCCCCCCAGCACTCTGACCCCTCTACACCCCATATATCCCCAAGCACTCTGACCTCTCTACACCCCAGATATCCCACCAGCACTATGACCTCTCTACACCCCTGATATCCCCCCAGCACTCTGACACCCTCTACACCCCAGATATCCCCCCAGCACTCTGACCTCTCTACACCCCTGATATCCCCCCAGCACTCTGACCTCTCTACACCCCTGATATCCCCCCAGCACTCTGACACCCTCTACACCTCAGATATCCCCCCAGCACTCTGACCCCTCTACACCCCAGATATCCTCCCATCACTCTGACCCCTCTACACCCCAGATATCCCCCAATCACTCTGATCCCTCTACACCCCCGATATCCCCCAGCACTCTGATCCCTCTACATCCTAGATATCCCCCTGCACTCTGACCCCTCTACACCCCAGATATCCCCCCCAGTACTCTGACCCCTCTACACCCCAGATATCCCCCAGCACTCTGACCCCTCTACTCTCCAGATATCCCCCAGCACTCTGACCCCTCTACACCCCAGATACACCCCAGCACTCTGACCCCTCTACACCTCTGATATCCCCCAGCACTCTGACCCCTCTACACCCCATATATCCCTCCAGCACTCTGACCCCTCTACACCCCAGATATCCCCCAGCACTCTAACCCCTCTACACCCCAGATATCCCCCCAACACTCTGATTCCTCTACACCCCAGATATCCCCCCAGCACTCTGACCCCTCTACACCCCAGATATCCCCCCAGCACTCTGATTCCTCTACACCCCAGATATCCCCCCAGCACTCTGATTCCTCTACACCCCAGATATACCCCAGCACTCTGACCCCTCTACAAACCAGATATCCCCCCAGCACTCTGACCCCTCTACACCCCAGATATCCCCCCCAGCACTCTGACCCCTTTACACCCCAGCTATCCCCCCAGGTGTACCCTCTCATTAGGACAGCCCTGGTTCAGAGTAGAGATAAGGCTGGAGAGCAGACAAGTCTACTTTAAAACCAGACAAAAGAATGGGACAATTAGCTCACAAAAACTGCCATAGGCTGTTTGCTCTTGAAGTGATGAAAGGCACTGAAGTAACATCCCAGGTATGTCTGCAATGAATATCACATTGATCAAGCAGAGGCACCCATTGAGAAGCAGAGGGATACTGGGCAAAAGGCTGAAACGTAGGTAAGAGAAGCAGATCCATAAAGCAGGTTAGTTCTTTTTTCTCGAGCAAACTAGAAAAAAAAAATCTTTACAGGGAACAAAGTACTCAACCAGGCATACAGTACTAGTTTTATATCCAACATTTTTTATTTGTTATTGACGCCATATAATTTATTTGAAGACACAGTTTCAACTTTTAAGAACCTTACTTCTTCAACCCCGTCAGGTCACTCATTGACCAAGAAATCCCATCAAAACTTTGGTCGCTTAACGTCCTTCCTCAGAAGAATGCCACAAAAGGTATGTTTTTCAATTTCAAAAACATGTTTCTTACTAAATGCAACTGAATCCAACTTGCTTGAACCATGTGCCAAACTATTATCAAACCTTCAGTTTTTTTTTTTATACTGTGTTTGCCAATTCACGTGCACAAAAGCACAAAGAGGCTTTCATAATTAAAGCAAGTCTCCATGCTCAAAGATAATATTGATATTTTTTTCTGTTTTTATTAACCACTTAAGCCCCGGACCATTTTGTTGGCCAAAGACCAGGCCACTTTTTGCAATTCGGCACTGCGTCACTTTAACTGACAATTGCGCGGTCGTGCTACATGTCTCCCAAACAAAATTTACGTCCTTTTTTTCCCCCAAAGAGAGCTTTCTTTTGGCGGTATTTGATCACCTCTGCGGTTTTTATTTTTTGCGCTATAACAAAAATAGAGCACCAATTTTGAAAAAAAATTGCATTTTTTTTTCTATAATAAATATCACTAATAAATATATAAAAATACATTTTTTTCCTTAGTTTAGGCCAATATGTATTCTTCTACATATTTTTGGTAAACACAATTGCAATAAGTGTATATATTGATTGCTTTGCGCCAGGGTTGTCCCGATACCACTTTTTTAGGACTGAGTACAAGTACCGATACTTTTTTTCATGTACTTGCCGATACCAAATACCGATACTTTTTTTAAATGTCATGTGACAGTTTTCAAACCACAATACAGACTAAGGATATTTCCTTTAGAATTATGAAGAACTCTAACTCAAGACATTATAAAAGAATAAAAATGAGTAAAAATGAATAAAAAAAAATTATTTGCGTGTCACGAAGTACTAAAAAACTCAAAGAATTTTCACAGAACATGTTGATAAATACAAAAAAAGTATCGGCAGAAACATCGGGAGCATTTGCGCGAGTACATGTACTCCCGCAAATACTCGGTATCGGTATCGGGACAACCCTAGTTTGCGCAAAAGTTATAACGTCTACAAAATAGGGGATAGAATTATGGCATTTTTATTATTCATTTATTTTTTTACTAGTAATGGCGACGATCAGTGTTTTTATCGTGACTGTAACTTTATGGCGGACACATCGGACACTTTTGACACATTTTTGGGACCATTGTCATTTTTACAGCGATCAGTGCTATAAAAATGCGCTGATTACTGTGAAAATCACACTGGCAGTGAAGGGGTTAACCACTAGGTGGCGCGGAAAGGGTTAAGTGTGCCCTAAGGGAGCGCTTCTAACTGTAGGGGGATGGGCTGTGTGTGACACAACAGTGATCACCGCTTCCGATTACAGGAAGCTCACTGTGGTCAGTGTCCTGTCACTAGGAAGACTGGGGAAATGCTTGTTTACATCAGCATTTTCCCCTTCTTCCTCACCATGACATGATCGCAGGTATGCCCACGGACATCGAGTCCGTGGGACCCGCAGTCAGAGTCAAGGAGCTTGCGGTGGGTGCCTGTCCACAATGCCGCTTCTTAAAGGGGACGTATATATACGTCCTTTTGCCTGCCAGTGCCATGCTGCAGACGTATATCTGCTTGCGGCGGGCGGCAATCGGTTAAATAGGGAATGGTAAAAACCATTGTTAAAATTGGGATTCGACTTGTGAGCAGGGCTGTCTTAATGAAAGGGCACACCTGGGCACTGCCTAGGGGCCCCAGCTGCATGGGGGGTCTCTGCACTATCCCCAAAGCAGGGTGTAGAGGGGTCAAAGTGCTGGGGGGATATCTGGGATGTAGAGGAATCAGAGTGCTGGGGGGATATCTGGGGTGTAGAGGAATCAGAGTGCTGGGGGGATATCTGGGATGTAGAGGAATCAGAGTGCTGGGGGGATATCTGGGGTGTAGAGGTATCAGAGTGCTGGGGGGATATCTGGGGTGTAGAGGAATCAGAGTGCTGGGGGGATATCTGGGGTGTAGAGGGGGTCAGAGTCCTGGGGGGATATCTGGGATGTAGAGGAATCAGAGTGCTGGGGGGATATCTGGGGTGTAGAGGGGTCAGAGTGCTGGGGGGATATCTGGGGTGTAGAGGGGTCAGAGTGCTGGGGGGATATCTGGGGTGTAAAGGAATCAGAGTGCTGGGGGGATATCTGGGGTGTAGAGGGGTCAGAGTGCTGGGGGGATATCTGGGGTGTAGAGGAATCAGAGTGCTGGGGGGATATCTGGGGTGTAGAGGGGTCAGAGTGCTGGGGGGATATCTGGGGTGTAGAGGGGTCAGAGTGCTGGGGGGATAACTGGTCTGTTAACCTGCGCTGTCTCCATTGTAGGGGCCCCAGAGCATTACATTGCCCAGGGGCCCATGATGCTATTAAGATGGCCCTGCTTGTGAGACCCAAAGTTGAATGACATGTCAAATTCAATGTTAGCCAATGAAAACAGTCTTAATTAGCACTACTAAAGTCATTCCTTTACTACTTCAAGGCGACCTCTTTTATCAAAGTAGTACTCAAATGGAAGGACAAAGGCTTAGTTGAAGTTTGCTCCCTATTTCAAGTCTCGAATGGCAATCCCAAGCCCCTCTCCCAAACCATCAGAGAATATGCTCTACCCCCTGGTCACTATTTACAGCTCCTACAATATGTGGACTTTATAACCAAAACATGCCCCAAGAAAACAGTCAGATTCCAGCCATCCTTTATAGACAGACTTGTCTCGGACAAGAAACATTCTATATCAGACATTTACCGTCCATTATCTATGGAATTTATCAAACCCCTGCACTGCACCTCCATGACGTCTTGGACTAGGGACCTACCGGATCAGGTCACTATAGACGATATTGTAAGAGGTTATAGGGTCACCAGGTGCATCACCCCCTGCGAATTGTGGAGGGAAACGCAATTTAAATTGATGCACAGAGCATATTTTCCGTTCTCCACCACAAAATCCCCTGACATTGGTCCCGCCTGTCCTTGGTGTCTAACCTTAAGGCCCACTCTACTGCACCGCTTCTGGACTTGTCCCCCTATTGACGCGTTCTGGTCTTCGATTCTCCAACACGTTCAGGAAGTGACTAGCCATCCCTTGAGGAGAGGCCCCTGCCTCCTCCTGTTTGGGTGCCCCCCCCAATGCCTAGCAACCGATGAAGAATACATCTTACTCCCCCAGGGCACCAAACAGTGGATCCTCCTCACGCTGTTAGTAGCCCGGAGAACTATTCTCAACCACTGGATCACGGCCACCCCTCCCTCCCTGACGGAAGTAATAAGCCAGATGAAGTCCTTGCTTTATAAGGAACACTTGGATCATTATTCCTCTCCCTCACATTCAAGCGATAATTTTGACCAGAAATGGTCGGCTTTTATTAAACATTCTCTGTCAGACACTGAGCGTCAGAATCTGCTACCCTCACCTTTTACTTTCCTGACCCCACTTTGACTCCTGAGGGTTATCCCTCTTGAACTACAACCCCCCCCCTCCACCGCACCCTCTTATCTGTCTACTCTTCCTCCACCGGGTGACAAGTCCAGATGCGTTATGTTGGGTTCTTTATAAGATACAGGTGGCCCTACCAATGCCTGTACTGAACTGAATGATTATTTGGGAATGACTTGCTTAATGTGCACCTCTTTCCGCTTTAACAGCCTTGGTCGTCTATTTGATATTTAATGTGCTGCCTCATTCTCTTGTTTCTTCCCCTCACCCCCCCCCCACACCTCTTCCCCTTCTCCAAACTCTCCCCCTCCTTTCCCCCCCCATTTCTCTCTTCCCCCTCTTGTCTTACCATTGAATGTTATTTCCACCCAAAGAGTTATTGACTATATATTTTCTTCCCTTTTTACTTGTACCTGCTTTTGACTGTCTGTTGATATTGTACTCTACTTTTAAACCCAATAAAATATTTTGGAAAAAAAAAAAGTAGTACTCAAGTCACATGACCAAGTCGCACCGCAAGTTGCACGGCTTTCAGGTCATGGCAGTGTGAATGAGCCTTAGCCACATTTACAGTAGTATATTGATGGTATCTATGACAATAGTGATTGTTATTATTTTTCTCTAGGTACGAATGTTGCATGTATCGCTGGACTAAAGACTCCAAACCCCTCGGGATTCTATTACCAAGATGTCTGGAAGTCTCTGGTCTGCTCCAATAAACACTTTGATAATCATACTGAAGCAGCAAAATGCCTTGCTGGGAAGATTGTCTACATGTTCGGAGACTCTACAATGCGACAGTGGTGGGAATACCTTGTGGCTTTCATACCAAGTATGTAACGTAACAGAAAATGAGTAGATCCCCTGTCAGGTTTTTGCGCTCTTTGTGTCCTGCTGGGTAGATTTCACTTTGCTTCCTGACCTAGTAACAAAGGGCACATCTCCTATAGGGAAACATACAGCAATGACAATATACCACTGCTTCTAAACTACTCACACTCTACGGCCCCGATTTATGTACCACGGCGTATCTTTGTGCGGACGTAGCGTATCTTATTTACGCTACGCCGCCGCAACTTAAAAAGGCAAGTGATGTATTCACAAAGCACTTGCTCCCTAAGTTACGGCGGCGTAGCGTAAATGTGCCGGCGTAGGCCTGCGTAATTCAAACTAGCTAGGCAGTGGGCGTGTTTTATTAAAATCACCCGCGACCCCATGCAAATTATGTGCCGAACGAACGGCGCATGTGCCGCCCGTGGACGTATCCCAGTGCGCATGTTCAGAAGCACGTCGGATAGAATGCCTAAGTGACGTAGGCGCGCAATGTTTACGACAAGTGAACGTAACCTATGCCCAGCCCTATTCACGTACTACGTAAACGGCGTAAACAACGGAGATACGCCAAAGTAATTCCTTTGTGCATTCCGGCCCACATATATATCTCAATGCATTCTTGGTGTGCTGCAAAAGAGTCGTGGAGAAATGTGCCTAAATAAAATGCAAGACACTCCAGCTCTCACCTATCAAATAAAGTAAAGACCAAAGTACTCGCATTGAAGTTAAAGGAACACTAAAGGCATTTTATACTTACCTCCACTGTGCAGCTCGTTTTGGACAGGGTGTCCCCGAACTCCGGTCTTCTGGGGTCCCTCGGCTGCTGTCTTGGCTCCTCCTCACAAGAGCTTTCCACCTTCATGCGAGCTCCCTCGCATGGTGGAAAGCTCTTGTGAGCGCGCTCCCGTCATACAGTATCACTCGCCCTCGGCACGCTGCATCATTGGATGTGATTGACAGCAGTGCCAGCCAATGGCTGCGCTGCTATTAATCCGTCCAACCTAGCCAATCAAAGGCCAGGCTGGGAACTGAACAGGATGACGGGGACGCGCATGGGACTTTCGAGGGGAGTGGTAAGTAAAACGAGGGCTCGGGGGGGGGCGGTGCTGGCGGATGTTTGTTCACCTTAATGCATAGGATGCATTAAGATGAAAAACAATTACCTTTACAACCCCTTTAATGGAAACGAAAATAATTAGTTCCGCATTGACTTAAGTGGGATGCAATACCGAATGCGGCCAGAGGTGGGGCGCCAGAGAGCGCCGAAAACGTCCGAAAAGGCCCGAGCAAACTTCGGCTCATTTCATGCGCCCCCGTACCTCAGGCCAAATGAGATACTGCAGGCCAATGCTCGGCTTTTCTCGGCTCCTCGGTTTCCTCAGGCCAAATGGGTTATGCAGGTCTATTTTCGGCTCTGCTCGGCTTCTGCACCCCTGTATATCAGGCCAAATGAGGTACTGCAGGCCTATATAGCTAGAATTCTGCTTGTCTTGCGAGTCAACACTCACAAACCGAGTCAGAATTTAAAAAAAAAAAAATCAAAATGCTCTCAAACCAAGTTACTCTTAAACCAAGGTTCCACTGTATATATTTATGGCATTTATTTTACAATACATGACAATACGTATAAAAATTACCTGTGAAGAGTGTATTAACTTTATAAATTATATAAGGTATAATGTATAATGTGCTTATATCTCAAACAAAAGTATTTGCTTGTGTTCTAAACTACTTCTTCTTGGGTGGACATCATATGAAGTCCTGCACTTCGAGCTGCAGGCATCACACAGATATCTATTTTTTTCAGCTGGCAATTCCATCAAACCTCTTAAAGGGGTTGTAAAGCTTCACGTTTTTTCACCCTAATGCATCCGATGCATTAAGATGAAATGACATCCGATGTTTACAGGCCCCCCCAGCCCCTCCTCCCCCCCTTTTACTTACCTGAGCCCTCAAAAGTCCCACAACGTAAACTTGCTGGCTTCTTGGCACTTCTCAGCTCTTCATTGAATGGTGGATAGCAGCGCAGCCATTGGCTATTGCCTATGCAAGCTAACCCCCTTGGGAGAGTGCTTCCCAGAAGGGGGTTAGCTCTTGTGAGGAGGAGCTGAGACAGCCGCCGAGGGACCCCAGAAGATGAGGATCGGGCCACTCTGTGCAAAACGAGCTTGGTTTTGGGTGAGTATGACATGTTTGTTATTTAAAAAAAAAAAAATCTTTACAACTCCTTTAAAGCTATCTCAATGGCTGTTTAGCCACTTGATTGCTTTTACAAGCTGTGGGAGGGGACACTCCCCCTCCCGTCACCCTCCAGTGCGTCTCAGGTTTTTTTCATGCAATTGGGGAGCTGGCCGTGGACTAGATGTTCTCCAGCCATCTCTATGACTCTAGGAGGATTTTTTTTTTTTTTTATCTCAGGCTTTTCAGCATAGAGGAGAGATTTCTCCGTAAACAGGACTTACATGCCCTATTCCTATTACAAAGGATGTTTACATTCCTTGTAAAAGGAATATAAGTGATCAAAAATGAATAAAAGGGAAAGTAAATGTGAAAAAAATAAAAAAATAAACAAAACAAATAGATAAAAAATGTAAGGCTGGGTTCACACTTGTGCGTGCGATTTTCAGCTCTTTTATCTCTGCAGATAGATAAGGGAAGTGTTCAGCAGATTAGCTCAGTTTTTGCTGCGAATTTGGAGACCTGGGAGAAGTTCTGAGTGAGAGGAGAGTGGGGGAGAAATGTATTGAGCTGAATGAGAGGAATTCCTGAAGAGAACTGAACACATCTGCGAATCAGCTGCGTACCCATAGAAGATAATGGGACTGAATTCGCACCTGAGCCGCACCGCAAGGCCTCCACAACGCATACGGATTTCCGGCAATGCGCAGTGCGAATGCATCGCACATACTGTATGTGAACCAGCCTCATTGAAAAAGATGTATTTAGAAATGTTCTGCGTTTTGGATGCGGTTGAAACCGCAACCAATTCGCATAGGTGTGAACCCAGCCTAAAGCGCTCCATCTCCTCGTGCTCGCACACAGAAGCGGACACATACGGAGGTCAGGCCCGCACATGTAAATTGCTTTAGAAACCACACATGTGAGGTATTTCCGCACATATTGTGAGAGCGAGAGCAAAATTCTAGCACAAGACCTCCTCTGTATCTCTAAACTGTTAACCAGTAAACATTGTTTAAAGTAACTCCATTGGAGATTTTTAAGTACCAAAGTTTGGTGCAATTTTAAAGTTTAGGGGCCAGATCCACAGAGAGAGTACGCCGGCGTATCTACTGATACGCCGGCGTACTTTCAAAGTTCCCGCGTCGTATCTATAGTTTGAATCCTCAAACCAAGATACGGCGGCTTCTGGGTTCGATCCGACAGGCGTACGCCTTCGGATCGTAGATGCAATACTTCCGTGACCGCTGGGTGGAGTTCACGTAGTTTTCCGCATCGGGTATGCAAATTAGCTTTTTCCGACGATCCACGAACGTACGCGTGGCCGTCGCATTCTCTTACGGCGTCTCTAGTCGGCTTTTTCTGGCGTATAGTTACAGCTGCTTTTTTGCGGCCTATAGTTAGACTTGCCATGTTAAGTATGGCCGTCGTTCCCGCGTCAAATTTTTTTTTAAATTTTGCGTAGTCGTCCGTGAATAGGAATGCACGTTGTTGCAACGTAATTTAGCGCAATGCATGGTGGGAAATTTCTGAACGGAGCATGTGCAGTTCGATCGGTGTGGGAACGCGCTTCATTTAAATGAATCACGCCCCCTAATCGCCGATTTGTATTCCGCCGCCAAAAATACACTACGCCGCCGTAACTTACGGTGCAAAATCGTTCAGGATTCGAAATTCCGCCAGGTAAGGTACGGCGGCGTAGTGTATCTCTGATACGCTGCGCCAATCTATTTCTATGTGGATCTGGCCCTAGGTATCTATTTTCTCAGCATAACATAATCTGTCACATTATACAAAAACTGGGGTGAATATTGTGTTTTTTTATTTTTTTTATGATAAAATCAAAAAAATCACGTTTGAAAAGTTGCTGCACAAATACAATGTGACATAAAACATTGCAACAACTGTCATTTTATTCGCTAGGATCTCTGCTAATGAGTGGAGAAAACTTTCCAAACAGGACAATGGATAGGGAAAAAAATGCAATTGAATCATTATCTTCACTTTGATTAATTTGTTAACAATGCCTTTCATTTTATTTTCAAATTCTTAGCTCTGAAGGTGATCAGTCTTCATGCGCCTCAAGCGATAGGTCCAATTCTAGCCACAGATGCAGAACTCAATTATTTGGTGCAGTGGAGAGCCCACCAGAAACCTTTACGCATGGCACGTATTGGAGTACATGACCTACATTACATTGCTTCAGAGCTGAATGACTTGGGGATCCGGAAAGGGATGGTCATTGTGATAACATGCTGGAGTCACTTCGTTACTTACCCTGTTGGACTGTATATCCGGCGGCTATATCACATTCGAGAAGCGGCAGCTCGGCTGTTAGAGCGCAGCCCTGAAACAAAGATCATCATCAAATCAGCCAACACTGGCTACCGGTTTCACCACGGAAGTGACTGGTTATCATTGCAGCTGGACACATTGATGAGGGCTATGTTCTCTAATCTACCAGTCACCATTCTTGATGTTTGGCAGATGACCTCTTGCCACCGAGAACCTGAAAATATTCATCCTCCAAAGATAATTATTAAAAATGAGGTAGACTTGATGCTTTCATTTATATGTCCTTGGTAAGAATCATGGCCCGGATTCACATACATTGGCGCACATTTATCTCTTTTACGCTACCCCCGACGCAGCCCAGAGAGGCAAGCATTGAATTTACAAAGCAAATGCTCCCAACTCTGCGCCAGCGTAGCGTATATTTCGTAGACGTAAGCCGGCGTAAGTGGAAGTAGGTAGAAAGTGGGCTGGAAGTAGGTGTGACCCCATGCAAATGATGGGCCGGGCGCCAGACAAGTATTTAAAACTAACTGCGCATGCGTCGAGACGTGGACGTATCCCCGTGCGCATGTGCACAACCACATTGAAACAACTGCCTAAGATACGCCGGATCACTGTGTACGCCGTGAACGTAACCTACGCCCAGTCAGACCCACGTCGGCCCATATTCACAGACATCCAACGTACAATACGTAGGCTTGTGTTCCCTGGGTTGCGCCTCATCTATGGGGAATAACTTTACGCCGGACGTAAAACATACGCAAACCGCATATATCATGCGCCGGGCACAAGTACATTCGTGAATCGGCGTATCTCCCTCATTTGCATATTTGAATAGAAAATAAATGGGAGCGCCACATGCGTCCAGTGTAAATATACGCCCACTCTACGCCGGCGTAGGCAAGTTACGTTGGTGTAATTAATTCTATTTTAAGGCGTACCTTAGTTTGTGGGTCCGGTGCACAGATACGACGACGCATATTTGTACTTACGCGGCATATCTGGAGATATGGCGGCGCAAGTGCTTTGTGAATCCGGGCCCATGTTTTTAACAGTGTTTGGAGCACATTCTTGCAGATCTTAGTAGCACCTGCTATTGAAAGAACCGAGCAAATGTTATGAAGTGCTCTGGTTGCTGATGGACAAATATCCTGAGCAAATAGCAAACATATTCAAATGTAGACCAGCCCACTGTGGCTTGATCGGACTGCAGATTTTATTCATATGTAAACTTGATTGTTAAATTAAAATGTAATGCGTTCTATTATTTGGTCTATTTAAAGTGAATTTCATTAGGATCAAGCAAATAGGATAATGCAGAAGTAGACCTTTTTCTAGGACAACCTGTAGTAGAGTTCTATTTCCCCCACCTCCCTAAGTGCAGCCCACCTAGGATAATATTAATTGTACTACTTCCTGATCCAGTGATCTTTTCTCTGGCCAGACCGATTTTTTTTCCTATTCACTTACTTAAAGGGACTGCTGGATGCCCCTGTGAGAAATTAATCCCATTAAAATGAATACGGCCTCCGTGTGCATGTGCAGTATAATGTGAAACTGGCCGAGATCTTGTTAGCTGCCTGATGTGTGTGTAATAGCGCTGGACTGTTAGGCCGCGTACACACGAACCGAGAACCTCGTCGGGCGAAACTCATCGTTCCGCCCGTCGAGGTTCCCGATGAGCGGTCGAAAAGGTCGTCGAGCCAAATTTCCTCATTGAACAACGAGGAAATAGAGCTTGTCGAAAGTGTACACACGACCAGTTTTCTCGGCAGAATACGTCTCCCAGCGAGCTTCTCGCTGGATTCTGCCGAGAAACTCGGTCGTGTGTCCGGGGCCTAAGAAGTAAAAACTTTTGGATACGCCGTAAAGTGCTCTTTACCTCAAAGAAGCTAATCCATGTTAAAAATCAGTGGCGGCCAGCAGTGTCTTTAGGTTTTGTGCTGCCCTAGGCCTAACTAAACTTGCGCACCCCCTAATTTAAATATGACCCACCCCTTCCTGTCAATACCATACACCTTTCTGTTTAAGAAAAACCCTTACATTTTTCAGTGGGGACATTAGTTCTGAGGGCCTGGGGGGGGGGGGGGAATGTATTCCCTTAATTTGCAAAGATTTCCTCTCACTTGCCGTTTGGCTATGGGGCAGTAAGTGAAGGGAAGTCTCTGCAATGGGACAGGGATGGTAAAAAAATAAACTGACAGGGGCTATAACCTTCCCTTACTCTATCCAACATAAAAAAAAAAGTGTTGTTTATAGTTCTACTTTAAGCACACATTTCTGATAATTTTGTGGAGAGGACTAAGAAGATATAACCATGCCAATGGTGCAGCAAAAAACATAAAGCACAGTGAGGAAGGTTTGTGGTCCAGGATGATAAGACAGTCAAAATTACAAGCAGCTTTATGAGGGCGCTAAAACAATTTGCCTCTCAGCCCAGTCCGCCCCATAAGACTGGCGCTACACTAACAGTGTAGCGCAACCCGGGGGGAACTCTTTCCATGCTGCCCCCCTGCAAAGTGCTGCTCTAGGCATGGGCCTTGTTGGCCTAGGCCACGATACAGCGTTGGTGGCGGCTGGTGCTCAAATTGTTTGGGGGGGGGGGGGCACAAACAAACTGAAAAAAAAACATCAATTGCAGCCACTGTGCCATCAAACGCAGCCACTATGCCATAAATTGCAGCCACTGTGCCATCAATTGCCACCACTGTGCCATAAAACGCAGCCACTGTACCCATCAATTGCTGACACTGTGACATGAAAAACAGTCGTGTGGACGCTTTAACCACTTTAGCCCCGGACCATATTGCTGTCCAATGACCAGAGCACTTTTTGTGATTCGGCACTGCGTCGCTTTAACTGACAATTGCGCGGTCGTGCGACGTGGCTCCCAAACTAAATTGGCGTCCTTTTTTCCCATAAATAGAGCTTTCTTTTTATGGTATTTGATCACCTCTGCCGTTTTTATTTTTTGCGCTATAAACAAAAATAGAGCGACAATTTTGAAAAAAATTCAATATTTTTTACTTTTTGCTCTAATAAATATCCCCCAAAAATATATAAAAAAACTTATTTTTTCCTCAGTTTAGGCCGATACAAATTCTTCTACATATTTTTCGTAAAAAAATCGCAATTAGAGTTTATTGATTGGTTTGCGCAAAAGTTATAGCGCTTACAAAATAGGGGGTCGTTTTATGGCATTTTTATTAATATTTTTTTTTTACTAGTAATGGCAATGATCAGCATTTTTTTTCAGTACTGAGACATTATGGCGGACACTTCGGACACTTTTGACACATTTTTGGGGCCATTGGCATTTTTATAGCGATCAGTGCTATAAAAATGCCTTGTATTACTATAAAAATGCCATTGGCAGTGAAGGGGTTAACACTAGGGGGCAGGGAAGGGGTTAAGTGTGTTCCTGGGTGTGTTCTAACTGTATGGGGGGGGGTGGACTCACTATATATACTGTATATTGGAAGGTCCATGTTCTCCAGTCCAGTGTTGCCAACCTACCAGATTGAAATTTACTAGCACGACACCTGAAATTTACTGGCACAGCCAAGTTATTCCTGGCATTTCACATAAGGATCTAAGTTACTTAGGTGCAAATTTCAGTATTTAGGCTACAAACAAGTACGCTAGGCAAATAAATGTGATTTAAGGTAGATATTAAGGTAAAAAACATATTTTTGTTATTTTCGATATAATAAGGGCAAATTATTTAGTCACATCACCTCCTGCCTCCATCCCCCTCTGCCACCAACACCCCCTGGCTTCACCCCCCTCTGCTGTGCCACAATCTCCACCTGCCTCCAATCACCCCCTTCCTCCATCGTACCCTGCCTCCATCCCCTGTGGTGCCACCAACAACCCCTGTCTCCATCCCCCACCCTCTGCGGTGCCACCATCCCCCTCTGTGGTGTCACCAACACCCCCTGCCTCCAATCACCCCCCTGCCACTAACACCCCCTGCCTCCAATCTCCCCCTGCCTCCAATCACCCCCTGCCTCCATTGCCCCCTGTCTTCATCCCCCTGTGCTGTGCCACCGCAGCCACCATCACCCCCTGCCTCCAATCACCCCCTCCCCCAAATCACCCCCTGCCTCCAATCTCCATGAGCAGTTCCAAGCCGAACCAATCTCGGCTATTTTTACTGGCACATTCCCGCAACCACAGACATTTACAAACGGTAGAAAAAAGTGACAGTTTTTACGAACTGTCCGTAAAAATATGGACGGTTGGCAACACTGCTCCAGTCTTCTGTATCTATTTCTATAATGCAAAGGTATTGGCCAGGGAATGACGACGTCAAATTTTACGTCGCGTACGCCAGTTTACGTCGCATACAGAGTTATTTCGACGTAACTGTGAGCATGCACAGGGAACACGTCTGCTGCTGGGGAGAGGCCTGGACTGGCCCTTCTCCCTGGAGTCCTTTCAGCCACTGGAGAGATGACAGGATGGCTGGGCTCAGTCCATCATGCTGTTGGGGATCTGGGCCAACTGGCCACCATTTATGGGGTAAACCAGTGGAGACTGAAGTCCCATCCACTGGTGTGAGGTGAAAATCCCCCGGTGCTTGCAAACCAAAGCCGACATCCTTCTGTTTCAGTCCTGTACCATTTTCTGGGGTTGTGCCAGTGGAGACTGAAGTCCCATCCACTACCCCAGGAACCCCTTCTTCTGTTAGTGGGGAGTAGAGGCCCGGGGCACTCTGCTCTGTTGCCAGCACTTCCGCTGGGTTGCTGCGAGTGGAGACCACAGTCCCATCCACTACCACAAGGTCCCCCTCTTCCGTTATATATATATATATATTTTTTTTTACGAGTAATGGTGGTGATCTGCAATTTTTAGCGGTATTGCGGCAGGCAGATCGGACACTTTTGACACATTTTTGGAATCAGTGCTTTAAAAATGCTGTGTAAATGTCACTGGCAGGGAAGGGGTTAACACTAGTGTTGAGCAGAATTAGCCATATTCGATTTCGCGATATATCTCGAATATATAGTCGAATATTCAAGATATATTCGCTAAATACGAATATTCGTGATATTTTTTGGAAATGAAATGATTGCGAAATTTCGCTATTGCGAATGCGAATGCGAAATTTCGAGAAATGCGGAATGGAGCACTCTGATTGGCTCAGAATATTCGTGATATTTTATAATACAAAATAATTGCGAATATACGGCAAATGCGGAAGGAGCACTCTGATTGGCTCAGAATATTCGTGATATATTACAATACAAAATAATTGCGAATATTCGAGAAATGCGGAAGGAGCACTCCGATTGGCTCAGAATATTCGTGATATTTCACAATACAAAATAATTGCGAAATTTCGAAAAATGCGGAATGGAGCACTCTGATTGGCTCAGAATATTCGTGATATTTCACAATACAAAATAATTGCGAAATTTCGAGAAATGCGGAATGGAGCACTCTGATTGGCTCAGAATATTCGTGATATATTACAATACAAAATAATCGCGCGATATCGCTATTGCCGAATAATCGCATTGCGATTTTTCGGCAATTTAAAATGATCACTGCAGCTACTCGGCCCAAGGTCTCTAATCATACCAGCAATGCTTTTAGACGTTGATGGGGATCTCTAGGATGTGATCTGTTCTAAAAAAAATTGAAAAAATACGAATATTCGAAATAGCGAATATTCGCCGCGATATTCGAGTTATTCGCGAATACTCGAATATGCAATATTCGTAGCGAATATTCACAATGCGAATATTTGTGAGCAACACTAGTTAACACTAGGGGGCGATCAAGAGGTTAAATGTGTACCCTGCTGATTGTTTCTTACTGTATGGGGATAGGACTGACTAGGGAAGGAGGCATATCGCTGTTCCTACTTACGAGGAAGAAAAGATCTATCTCCTCTCCCCTGACAGAACAGGGATTTTTATCGGTGTATGGGTGTGGGGCGACTGGCAAGTGGTTAAGCTGCCAAAACACAAAGATAGTAAAACAATACTAACTTGTTAATTCAATAAAAACCTTATGAATATAACATTTACAACAACCAATTTTTAAATAAACATCAACCATAAAACAATTTAAATATACGTGTATGATGTTTGGCTCAAATATGTTCTTTAACCACTTCCCATCTGGCCATCAACTATTGACGGCCACATGGTGGCTCTACCATTCCGGGAGGCCATCAATATATGCCCTCTGGTTTCCCGCCGCTGGGGGGCACGTGCGCCTGGCGCGTCACTCAGGTGCAGATGTGCATGCCTGGCGGCTGCGATGTCCACCAGGCACCCGCGATCGGCAGTTACAGAGCCAAGGATATGGATCTCTGTGTGTAAACACAGAGATCCATGTCCTGTCAGGAAAAGGAGACCGATGATGTGTCCCTTGTACATAGGAACAACTATCGGTCACCTCCCCCAGTCAGTCCCCCTCCCCCCACAGTAAGAATCACCTAGCAGGGAACACATTTAACCCCTTGATTGCCCCCTAGTGTTAACCCCTTCCCTGCCAGTCACATTTATACAGTAATCAGTGCATATTTATAGCAGGGATCGCTGTATAAATGTGAATGATCCCAAAATAGTGTCAAAAGTGTCCGATCTGTCCGACGCAAGATCACAGTCCTGATAAAAATCGCAGATAACCGCCATTACTAGTATAAAAAATAAATAAAAAAATGTCATAATTCTATCCCCTATTTTGTAGGCACTATAACGTTTGCGCAAATCACTATACGCTTATTACAATTCTTTACCAAAAATATGTAGAAGAATACGTATCGGACTAAACTGAGGACATTTTTTTTTTTTTTTATTTTTTTTTTAAATGGATATTTATTATAGCAAAAGTAAAAAATATTGTGTTTTTTTTTTTTCAAAATTGTCGCTCTATTTTGTTTATAGCGCAATAAATAAAAACTGCGGAGACGATCAAATACAACCATAAGAAAGCTCTATTTGTGGGGGGAAAAAAAGACGTAAATTTTGTTTGGGAGCCACGTCACGACCGCGCAATTGTCATTCAAAGCGTGACAGTGCTGAAAGCTGGAATTTCGCCTGGGCAGGAAGGGGGTATATGGGCCCAGTAAGCAAGTCGTTAAAGTATTATTATTAAAGCATCATTATCAATCATAATCATGATCATAATCAATCAGTGATACTGACTTAAAAAAAAAATAGAAAAAAATATATTGAATCTGCACTTAGCCCTAGTTTCCACTGATGCAATTTCTAATGCCGCATACACATGATCGGTTAAACTGATGAGAACGTCTGATGGACCATTTTCATCGGTCCAAACCAATCGTGTATGGGTGCCATCGGTTATTTAACCATTGGTTAAAAAAAAAAGAACTTGTTTTAAATTTAACCTAATCGATAGAAAAAAATGATCGTTAGTAGGCACGACCATCGGTTAAAAATCCATGCATGCTCAGAATCAGGTCGACGCATGCTTGGAAGCATTGAACTTCATTTTTTTAGCACGTCGTTGTGTTTTACGTCACCGCGTTCTGACCTGATCGTTTTTTTAACTGATGGTGTGTAGGCACCACTGACCATCAGTCAGCTTCATTGGTTAACCGATGAAAACGGTCCATCAGACCGTTCTCATCGGATGGACTGATCTTGTGTACGTGTCAAAATATGATTTGGATCCCCTGGCAAGTGAAATAACATCAGTTTCTATAAAGTCTTGCAATCCGACATTGATAAAGGGTCCTGTGAAGGTTTGCTGGAAAAAAGGAGAAAAGTTGTAGAGACAGTAAAATACACGTTGCATGAGGCTAGTAGTGATCACTGCTATTATCCATTTATAAATCAATGCTTCCACTCTCCATCCCACTCCCGCTGCAGACTGCTGTAACCCAAGCGCCACACAAGTACCAAAGGGCCACAGTCTGGGAATCAGGGACTTCCCCTTTAAAAATATACTTATTTCTCTCTCATCGCTCACTCTCATGTTACATTCTAAAGCTCATTTATTTCTTTACTGCCTAACTACACTAATAAAAGTGAAGGGTTAGGTGTGCCCAGGAGCTTTGAGCTGAATTGAACTGAAAGGACTTTACTCACATACTGACTTGCGGACAAAGTGGGAATGAAAAGATAAAATGCAGGAGCTTACTCTGTAAGTAAAAGTTTTATTTTTCTGTAAATAATCTGCATAGGCTATAAATGGGGTAATGAGTGCTGGCAAATCATGTTGCTATTATGGAGTTTGCATTAGAGAGCTGAGGGAAAAAATGTGCAACATTGAGGAACATGACAGCCTTGGCAGTAGTTTCCTGGTCATTTATAGTGAATGTGGTTGGTAAGGATGACTCAGGCCCCGTACACACGACCGCTTCCCCCGGAAGAATCCAGCCAGAAACTTGTTGGGAGACGTGTTTTGCCGAGGAAACCGGTCGTGTGTACATTTTTCGACGAGGAAGCTGTCGAGAAATTCGACAAGCCAAAAAGAGAGCAAGTTCTCTATTTCCTCGACGGGAGTCAAATTTGGCTCGTCGTGTTCATCGTCGGGCTAGTTTCCGACGAGAAACTCGAGCGTGTGGAAACCCATGCACCTTTGGTAAAAGTAGCATTTGTAGTGGAAATAGCACATTGTCACGCTGTAACAGAGTGAAAAGTGCTAATGTCTCTCACCAAACTTTTACCTAACACGCAGTAACATGAGATTAGCAAAAGCAGCCCCAAGGGTTGTGCCAATGGCATCGAACCTCCCCTTTATAGTGCCGTTGTACGTGTTGAAGTCACCGCGTTTGAGAACGAGGAGATTTGGTCTTTAACGTGTGTACACAAAGCAAGCTTGTCGAGTTCCTCGACAAACCTTTCAAGGAACTCGACGAGGAAAACGATGTGTTTCACCCGACGAGTTCCTCGAGCGTGTGTACGCGGCCTCAAGGTGATCAGATACTGGATTACTGTGTTCAGAGGGAGTTATAGCCCAGTCTGATGCCGTGTACACACGATAATTTTTCGGCATAAAAAAAAAAACGCTGTTTTTCAAAAACGTCATTTAAAATGATCGTGTGTGGGCTACAGGTTCTGAAAAATGACAAAAAAATTATTCGAAAATGCTGCATTTTTTAACGTCATTTTATTCTTTTGCATCAGAGCCAATCAGAATAACTCGAATATTTGGCAAAAGGAATATTGCGCGATATTCCTTTTGCCGAATATTCGAATTATTGGCTCTTGATGCAAAAGAAGGGCGGAGAAGATAATCGCGCAATATTCCTTTTGCCGAATATTCGAGTTATTCTGATTGGCTCTGATGCATCAGAGCCAATCAGAATAACTCGAATATTCGGCAAAAGGAATATTGCGCGATTATCTTCTCCGCCCTTCTTTTGCATCAGAGCCAATCAGAATAACTTGAATATTCGGCAAAAGGAATATTGCGCGATTATCTTCTCCGCCCTTCTTTTGCCCCCTTATTCTCCTTTCTTTTAAGTAGAGTTAGTGTAGAGTTAGTGTTTAGTGCATATTAGTTTAGTAATAAAGGAAATGATCTCCGGTTATGAGAATTTCGCAATCATTTTCGCATTAGCGAAATTTTGCAATTTTTTTTTTTGGATCAAATATCACGAATATTCGATATTAGCGAATATTCGCGAATATTCTTCTATATATTCGCGCAATATCGCAAAATCGAATATGGCGTATTCCGCTCAACACTACAGTTTAGCCGCTTTGTCAAATCTTCTTAGAACATTCAACCGACACCATAAGCCTTCAATTGATAGATTTGACCTTAGGTAATTCAGATTTTTGAACGAATTTATGCTTTAACATAATAAATGAAATAAAAACGAATTTGAGGAGTAACTAAATAAATGTATTTTTTAGACAAAAACGGAATTCTGAAACAAAATATTTCAGGGTGCACATGTCTAATCAGCATTTCCCTGTTCTTCCTCTCCATGGGACAATTGTGGGTATCCCCTCACACGTCCACAATGCCGCATCTAAGGCCGCGTACACACGATGAGACATGTCCGCTCAAACATGTTCCGACGGACCGTTTGCAGCGGACATGTCTCATCGGATTTTGGTCCAATGGCGTGTACACACCATCGCACGAAAATCCCCTCGATCTGAGGAAGCGGTGTTGTGGCGGTGACATTGACGCCGCCACGTCACCGAACCCGGAAATAAAATGCTTCCGCGCATGCGTCGAATCCATTCGATGCATGCTCGGACAGTTCTATCCGCTGGTTAGTGTACTAACCAGTGGACAGATCCGACGGACAGGTTTGTAGCGGACAAATTTCAAAGCATGCTTTGAAATTTGTCCGATGGACAAACCTGTCCGCTAGCCCGTACACACGATCGGATTTGTCTTCTGAAACGGTCCGTCGGACCAGTTTCAGCAGATAAATTTGATCGTGTGTACGCGGCCTTAAAGGCGACATATATATACGTTGATTTGCCCAGCCGTGCCATTCTGCCGACGTATATCTGCGTGAGGGGTTAAAGAGGACCTTTACTGTGTAAACAATTATTAAAAGTCCAATCAACGTTAGGAGCTGGTCCTAGACCAGTTTGCATTGCTCAAATACAGAGTAGACTGAGAAGTCACATTCTGACAGAGAAGAGCAAACTAAGCTCTGGGGGGGGGGGGGGGTCGAGGGAAACACATTGGGCCTGGCAGGTTGGAGTGCAGGCTGAGGGTGCCACTCTATCCATCCCTCCATGACATCTAGATGTGTGACATCTAGGGGCTACCCCATTGTTCTTTGAAGCTCTACAGGAACCAGGTTGGGTTCCAACCCCTGTCAGCACTCTCTAACTGGATCATGCTAGCTACTAGACATGTGCATTCGTTTTCGTCTGAATGCATTTTCGTCTCAATTTCGGGTGTTTTCGTTATCATTTTAACAAACGAAAATGAACGTGCAGAATCCGAAATCCGAAAAGATCCGACACAAAAAATGTTTTATTTTCATTTTCACTGCTACAACAGTTCGATATAGATAGGAGCTTCGACATGATGCTAACAATAACAATCTGTGTCTACCGAACCTGTGGTCAAATGTGCCTAACCTAACTCTATTAGTCCGAGATTATTCTACATAGAGAGAAAAGATTCAACATTATAGAGACAGTGTTGGGGTAGACCAGTCGACATGAAAGACAAAGTTTAGACGAAGCAGAGGTAAATATACAAACGTTGAATCTGTCATTGAAGGCTTATGTTGTCTGTTGAAAGGTCTAAGAAGATTTGACAAGCAGCTAAACTGTACGACGCCGCAATCGTACATTTCTGGGCAAATTCTCGGCCCATAGACTATAGAAAAATGTAAATGTTTGTTGACTAGTAATAATAATTTATAAATATAATAATTACTAGTGTCATACAACATTAGAATTCTTCTATAGCTTGTAGGTGGAGCGATTTCGGCATCGTACAGTTTAGCTGCTCCGTCAAATCTTCTTAGAACATTCGACAGACACCATAAGCCTTCAATGACAGATTCAACCTTAATTCAATGAGATTTTCGGACGAATGCAATTTTTAACGAAAAACAAGATAAATAAAAACGAATTTCGGGAGTAACTGAATACATTTATTTCTCAGACGAAAACAAAATTCCGAAACAAAATATTTCAATGTGCACATGTCTACACATTATTGCTTGCATTATATACTGCACTGATGTTTTTTTGTTCTGGCTTGCCAGTGAGATTTATGATGATAACATTTACTTCATTGCATTCTCTTATTTATCACTATGTCAACAGAACAAAGTCCTACAAGCTGTCATAGATATGAATGTTATGGACTGATAACGCTTGTAAAACTCACTTGAAGAGGATGAAGAAACTACCTGTCTTTCTCTGTGTATTGGGCGTTGCCTGTTTTACAGGGGTGAGTCTACATGTTACTATACATATTCCAGTCAAATACAACTCATTTATTGGTGTCATCTTTGAAATCTCAGGCTTCCGTTAGTTCAGTCTAACACCACGTACACACGGTCGGAAATTCCGTCAACAAAACCGTGGATTTTTTTCCGACGGAGTTTGGGCTCAAACTTGTCTTGCATACACACGGTCACACAAAGGTTGTCGGAAATTCCGAAAGTCAAGAACGTACAACACTACGACGAGCCGAGAAAAAGTTGAATTTTGTGACTACCCACTGTAGCACTACCCCTGAAGGAGCTGCTGGATAGTTTTGGGCGGCATGTTACCTCTATTTCTTCGCCGTCCAAGGTACTAGATGAGAGCTGAAAAAGTTCAATGTCCACACTTTGCACTTGAACTTGATAAAATAATAAAAGAAGTGAATGAAGAGGTGGAGGGGGAACAGGTAGATAGGTTCAGGTGCATAGTTTCAATCCGGAAACAAACCTGCTTCCAGTGACACAGCTTTCGTCGCCACTCTAGCCAGAGTGGGTTTTGCGCACCCGGATAGGTTTCTCTCACTAGCCTAGCAGCTGGAATGACACACAGAAATTGTACAGTCTTGGCTACAGACCTTCCCACTGATGGAGACACATTTCGGTCCAAAACCCTTCCAGTACAAGATTCAGCACCTGGATCTTTCCAGAGGAACTGCTTGTAGAACTTGAAACTGACAGGCGAGGGGGCGTGGCCGGCAGCCGAGGCAGATGGTCGTGTGAAGGGAGAGCTCCGAGCCGAGAACCCACAATCAGCTATATTTAGCAATACTACCGACCTGGCAGTTTCACAGCAGATACCTGCAAGTCCCTGAGTCATCCCGGTGGTGATGGGGAAGAGGAAAAATGACCGGCACCCGCGGAAACTTACCGGCTTCATTCCGCCGACGAGCACACCTAGGCCGCAAGATGGCGACCGAGCATCGGACTTGCGTGATTCGCCACGCGGCGGGGAGCATCGCGGCCCGGTTATCAGATTAGAGGCAGTAAGGTCCCGGACCAGCAGCGGAGGCTCCTCGCAGGGAACGTCACCAGTCTCCAGCCCGCTAAAAGCCACACAGAAGCGCTCTACCAGCCACAGATACGCAGGTGAGCAAGATGATAACTGTGACTCTCAGGACAATACGAGAGTCTTTATTTAACAGATAAATGAGTTCCCTACCTCCGGTCAGCCGTTAAGTGACACGGTCATGAAGGACATGTTAGTGACATTGAGAGGGTCCCTGCACAGAGACATGATGCTTTGCATCTCACAAATTAAATCTGATGTCACTTCCATAGGAGATAGAGTCAGCCATGTGGAGGACAAGATGGGCGACTTTTCAGGGGCACACAATCAATTGGTGGATGCATACAATGATGCTCAAGAGAAAATTCAGGCTATGAGGGAGAAGAACACTGATTTAGAGGACAGATCGAGAAGGAACAACGTTAAGTAGCGGGGGGTAGAAGAATTAGTGACCCCGGCAGAACTGAGGCAATATGTACAAAGCTTCATCTCTGCCATGCTGCCAGAGGCCCCGGCTGGGGAGGTTATTGTGGACAGGGCTCATCGCCTTCCCAAACCCAAATTCCTGCCTGAAAAAGTCCAGAGAGATGTGATCGCACGTATTCACTTTTTTCATATTAAAGATGACCTCATGCGTTTCTCAAGAAAAAATCATCCTTTACCCGCTCCATACTCAGATATCTCTGTGTATGCAGATTTATCGCAGCATACTATGCTAGCCCGCAAGAAGCTATCTACTATTACCAAGTTACTGCAGAATCACAAAATTCCCTACTCCTGGGGCTTCCCCACCAAGCTCCTAATTGTTAGGGACAACCGTACCCATGTGATCAAAGACATGGAGGACGGTCTGGCTTTAGCTAAAAAATGGGGCCTACTACCAGAGGATGCGCCCAGCTCATCACCTAAACAAGCTCCTACTAGGATGTCCCCTGAATGGTGCACAACCTGAAAGGAACTACTGGGCGTACATGGTCGCCTTTACTCAGTTATCCTTTACCTATTCTTCTTGTTGAACCTGGACTTCCAGGCTGTGAAACGGCTGAAAAACGTCCGAAATGAACAACATATAAAACTGATTATGCTAAATTGGTTGGCATTTTCGCTTTATGTTTTTCTTTTTTTTGTCCTTTGTTTTCCGTTTTCTGTTTTTTCTTATTTTTTTTTGGCTGCACCGCTGTACCTGAGGATCGAAAAGAATATTCGTCTATGCCTGCGAATAGATGGTTTTCATCAAGCACCCCTTTCACCGAGATTTCCTACTGGAATTACACATCTGCTCCACCACTGCCACCTAAAGGTAACATGAAGGAACTTCATTTGAATTTTTCACAATCATTATTCTTAATAGCACTCCCCCTTTCTCCAGGATAATGTCTGTGTCTATCGTATCAATGAATGTTCATGGACTGAACAGCCCGTACAAGAGGGCCATGATGTGGAAAGAAATTGACAAACTCAAAGAGGATGTGTTATGCGCCCAGGAAACCCACTTCATGGCTACTAAACAACCCAAATGCTCCCACAAAGCCTTTCCCTACATCTTTAATGCTCCGGCCCCAGTTAAAAAAAGGAGAGTATTGATTGCTGTTAAACATTCCGTGGCCTTTAATCTACATGAAGCAATCTGCGACCCCAACGGTCGATATGTCATCTTAGTTTGTGATATGAATGGGTCTACATACACCTTGGTGAACCTTTACGCCCCTAACAAGAGACAACATGCCTTCCTCAGGACTTTGCTCAAAAAGGTGGACAAGGTCAAGTAGGGATCTCTCCTTCTCTGCAGAGATTTTAATTGTGTGGTTGATAAACATATGGACTGTTCGGGAAAGAACTCTCCTGGTAGACAGGAGCTTCAGTCTCTCTTGTCTGAAAGGGGCCTGTTTGATCCCTGGAGATGCATTCATTCTTCCGAAAAAGACTATACTCATTATTCTCACCCCCACCGGTCTTATTCGAGGATTGTTTTTTTTCTTTCTGACTTTAATTTGCTCCAAAGGACTGTATCAACCTCTATCCATTCCATTACATGGTCGGACCATGCCATGATCTCCATAGAATTGAAGGGACAGGGCTCTGTTTCCCCGACGTACCTATGGAGGAATAATACTGGGGTTTTGGCCGATCCTGTATGCTCTTCTAATATTGATAAGCAAATTCATGAATTCTTTGAATTAAATGACACAGGTGATACTAGTATAACCACGTTATGGTGCGCACACAAGGCGTTCAGTAGAGGGTTGCTTATTCAAACTGCTGCCAGAATTAAAAGACGCAGAGGGGAGCACTTTACTCAGTGACCTGAAGAAATTAGAAAGTCTGCATAAACAAACGCCCTCCCATACCATAGAAACCATACTATTGGTTTGTAGAGACAAAGTGCGTCTACTGCTCCTATCCAACCACCAGAATTTATTGCGACACACAAAAGCTAAATTCTATGCTCAAGGCAATAAAGCAGGCAAAATGTTGGCCAATTACCTATCCAAAAGGCAACGTAAATCTAACCTCTCTTCAATCAAGGACCCACACACAGGGGTTGTAGAACACCACCCAGTCAAGATAGCGAATGCCTTTATGAGGTACTATAGAGATCTTTATAACCTTAATTCAGACAACACTACACATCAACACTTGGCCCAATCCATATCTGCCTTCTTGGACTCAGTGTCCCTCCCGTCATTGTCGGGAGAAGACCTGATTTCCCTGAACGCACCAATCCTAGCAAAAGAAATTGTAGACACCATCCAAGCCCTGCCGCCAAATAAATCCCCCGGATCAGATGGCTTTTCATCTGAGTACTACAAGACTTTTTCGCAGACACTGGTCCCTTACCTGGGTGTATTGTTCAACAGTGCCGCCTCCTCAGCGTCATTCCCCGAGGAAATGTTGCAGGCTACAATTGTGACTTTACCAAAGCCAGGTAAGAAGCCGGATACACCACAGAACTTTTGGCCTATATCTCTGTTAAATACAGACTTAAAAATCTATGCCAAAATTTTAGCGAACCGACTCGCAAAAATAACCCCCTCTTTAGTTAAGGCCGACCAAGTTGGCTTTGTCCAGGGTAGGCAGGCCCCAGATGGCACGCGACGACTGCTTAACCTTCTCCATGTGATGGAAACTAGAAGGCTTCCCGCGGTGATATTAGCCTTAGACGCAGAGAAGGCTTTTAAAAGGGTCCATTGAGGTTACCTCAAAGCGACTTTACAAAAGTTCGGCCTTCAGGGGATGATCCTCTCTGCAGTCCTAGCATTGTACTCATCGCCATCAGCTAGAGTATTTACGAACAATGCTCTCTCTGATAGCTTCAGTATCTCCAATGGTACTCGCCAGGGGTGCCCACTATCGCCCATAATATTCACTCTGATGATGGAACCTCTGGCTGAGGCTATTAGAGCAGATGATGACATTTCGGGAATCAAAATTGCGAATCGAGACCATAAGATTGGGCTTTTCGCGGATGACGTGGTACTGATTCTCTCCAATCCGACTTCTTCCCTGGCTAAACTTAGCATAGTTCTGCATAAATACAGTGAAATATCTTATTACAAATTGAATGTTACGAAATCGTGTTTGTTGCCTGTAAATCTTACTAAGCATCTGGCCTCTAGTCTCAGGAACAAATACCCATTCCAGTGGATGACCAAATCCATCCCATATCTAGGCATTAATTTGACATTCCCGATAGCTTCTATGTACGCTGTTAATTTCCCGGCCCTGATTGACACTGTTAAAGCTGATCTGCAACATATCTCATCCTTCGAACTTTCCTGGCTGGGGAGAATTGCAGCTCTAAAAATGATTCTCCTTCCTAAATTAATTTACTACTTTAGGACAATTCCCTTGTGCTTACCAGAAACCTTTTTTAAATAAATGGATAAACTGTTTCGGCAATTTGTTTGGAAAGGTAAAATGCCCAGACTCACCTACTCGTCTCTTCAAAAACATAGATTTAATGGCGGGACGGGTTTCCCCAATATGCGCCTTTATTACAGGGCTGCTATTTTAGACCAACTTAAGGCCTGGTTTGAACCAGACTCTACTAAATTCTGGGTGCAGATAGAGAAATCTATTCTACAAAACAGGGACCTTCCCTCATTGCTGTTAGCTAAATTTACACAAGTCCCCTTCGTTTCTCCCTCCCTACCTCCCATTACAGCAAGTCTCTCGGCCTGGGAGGAACTCCACAAGGCAACTAATCCTGAATCTAAAATACGCCAGGAACTTACTAATCTTAGAGTTTACAAACACTTAATCCCAACCTCAATATTCAGATGTGGCTAAATGAGGGCATCCATTCCTGGGGAGATCTAATCCTTAAAAACCCCTCCTCTAAGGCCTCGTACACACGAGGCAATAGATTTGTTCAAAACGGTCTGTCCGACCGATTTGAACAAATCTGTCTGTTTGGATTTTGGTTTGCTCGCGTGTACACACGAGCAAACCAAAATCCCCGCCAGCAGACGGCGCGCTGACGTGTCGGTGACGTGGCGGTGACGTTGACGCCGCCACGTCACCGCACCAGGAAGTAAAACACTTCCGCGCATGCGCCGAATCCATTCGGCGCCGGTGCGAGACGACATGTCTGCTGGTAAGTGTACTAACCAGCAGACATGTCGGGCGGACGGGTTCCCACCCGATAGATTTCAAAGCATGCTTTGAAATCTGTCGGGTGGCCAAATCCGTCGGCTCGCCCGTACACACGATCGAATCTGTCTGCTGGGACGGTCTAGCAGACCGTTTCCAGCAGACAGATTTGATCGTGTGTACGCGGCCTAAGATCTACGCTAAATCCCAATTATTGCACTTCCGCTCCAATCATATCGATTGCTCATATAATTTACAGTGGTGTATGGAGCTACCTTCAATCCAATTACCATAAACCTAAAGGTTTGTCATGGTTTTATGCCCTTCTCCTGAACCCCAAAACTTCTACCAAAACGTCTGGCATGGTGAATTCGGAGAAGGACTTTGGGAATACCTACTCTTTGGAAGACTGGAAAACTGCAATACGATCATGCTACAGATACTCACGCTGCACCAGTGACACCTACCCCCCAATTAGCCCTCCTCTCTCTGACTATCAATAGTATCCCCAAACATTTTTGGACCATTGCTACCCATATATTTATTGCTGCCAGGTAACAATTACCTCCAAATGGAAATCCGCTCAGATCCCGACTATCTCAGAAGTAATACAAAGAGTCAATGTACATTACTCCTATGAAAAACATTTTGCCTATCAATCAAATAGGGTCCCTTCCTTCCTAAGTCAGTGGCTGCCATGGTCGTCTAGATTCGTCTTGGTGGACTAGGGGTATCGAGCTGCTGTTTAAATGTGGTTTATTTACGCATTTTCCTTAGATACCGTTGCACGCACTTTTTTTTTTGTCAACTTTATTGGAGTTTACTTATTATTTCATTTTGCCTATACAGTCCTTTCCATTACTATTGTCTTCTACTTTTTTTTATCTTTATTGAGAAGAAGTTCATCAGACTCCTAGTACGTTTACTGATACCATTTGTAAGACATTGAGAATACCTCGCCTGCTCTTTTACCAATAATGGAACTGATGCATCCACATTTAGCGGTAGGATGCTAGGTTCCTTTTACTTTCCCTTATACACAGGTATGTTCTCTGTATTCTCATTAGTTTTTGTTTATCTATTTACCATTTTACCTGGGTTATTGCCCGTGTAATGTTCTGCTTTACTGTTTGTATTCGATATATCAACACTGTACGGTTATGTATATCTTATGTCTGATAAACAATAAAAAACATTTGAAAGAAACTGACAGGCGATCACATCAAGCCTTTCAGTAAACACTGCATCTTTCCATGAAGTTCAAGGCCTCTCTTGAGACACCAGCCTCGTGCTTGGTCCTCTCCAAGATAGGTCCTTCATCAAGCAGCTTCCTCCCTCAGGACGGACAGCACAGGATCACCTTCCAATGCGTAGACCCAATCTGCCTACTGGGCCTACTCAGAAGATCACAACCCCAGACCAACATGGTTCCGGAGACAGGATTACAGGAACACGCACCCCCGGCCAGGAGGGCCACGCACGGGAGGTGGTGGGAAGACAGACTCAGGATCGACGACCCCAGTCCAGTGACATCTGTCCCTTCAGTACCCCTCCTCCCCAGCATGCACAGCGGGATGATCAACCCAACTGATTGGCTGCCAAGGGAACATACTCAAATGACCATGACCTAGCTGCTGCCACCCTTGGCCTGGAGTAAAAACTACACCCCAGGCAAACAATAGTGGTCACTCACAGCACAGCCATGGCTGGAACAGAAGCCAAATTTGCTCAAAATCACACATGTCTGAGTAAACTAACTCTCAGACTTCCCTCTAAATTTACAGCAGCGCCGGCTCAAAAAGGAGCAAGCTGCTACACCACTTTTACACTATTTTTTTATTTTTTATTATTAAATAATCTCTGGTAATGCACTAGGTGTGCGTGCCTTCCATTTCTGTTTTTCTTATAATACAATTCAATGGCAGTGGTGACCTCATCTCGAGTAGAGCGGCGCTGCTGCCTGTCCTCCCACCACAGGTCCCAGACAGTTCAGAAAGAGGGAGGGGAAATCGGCAAGCGGCAAGCCCGGACCTAACATGCATGACTTCTGTTTCACCTGCCCCGGGCCACTTCCATGTATCATGCAGCACTTCTGCCCGTTTGCTCTGTGTCCCGGCTCTCCACCCTCTTCTCACTACCGCTGCTATGGCAGCATAATGCATTGCAGGCTGGGGATAGAGTGGT
Source organism: Rana kukunoris (assembly GCA_029574335.1). Classification (NCBI taxonomy): domain Eukaryota; kingdom Metazoa; phylum Chordata; class Amphibia; order Anura; family Ranidae; genus Rana; species Rana kukunoris. Next base: position 527,669,488 of record CM056051.1, read on the forward strand.
CCCGGTGAACTCTAAAAAAGCAGGCTGGCGAAACGGGGGATGGAGAGGTGGAATTGTCCATGCACAGAGTCCGGGGATGTCATCAACGCCCCCTAGCCTGGCACCTATGCTGTCTTATGGAAGGTGACGAGGGGCCCCATGTGCATCTGGGGCCCCTGGTCTGTGCCCCGGTGTTCCCACTTGCTAAGATGGCCCTGCCTATATGTAGTGTACAAATCTCCTAAAAGTGCATTATTTAGGAGATATTTACTGTACATGCAGCCAATGACGTCACTGGCATATGTGTTCTGAAGGAACGGCCACCCGAGTTGTTCCTTCAGAGCCCTGTGCCGCAAACTGTGGCTCCCACGCGTATGCTCAGAAGTGATATCATCCCTGCTCTGGCCAGTCACACAACTGGAGCCCACGAACCTAAAAGGAAGATGGGTGAAAATGGGAGAGCCTGCAGCTCTGACATCTCTGCGCTGGAAGAGCTTTGTTTTAAGGTAAGTTCTACATAATGTGCTAGTATATGATGACCTTGCAGGGTACAAAAGAACAAAAACAAACATCCAGCGGTTTACTACTGCTTAAATGACCATTGAAGTCAACAGCCCTATTAATTTACATGACTGGGGATTTCTAGCTATGTAAGACAATGGGGCCAGCGTTGTCACTAGTCGCTAAAAAGACATTAGAGACTCTTAAAAAAATAATAAATATGTCATACTTATCTGCTCTGTGCAATGGTTTTGCACAGAACAGCCCCAATTCTCTTCTTTTTTAACCCCTCCTCGCTCCTCCTGTTCAACCAGTGCCCCCAATAGCAAGGCACATGCTTTGGGGCCACCAGTGTGTGCTAGCTCCTGAGTCTTGCTCTATTGGTCCATAAGACACATAGCCATGGCACGGCCCATCCCGCCCTCCACCCTCTCCTCATTGTCTCACTGGCTGTGATTGACAGTAGTAGAGGCCAATGGCTCCCACTGCTGTCTCAGCCAATGAGAAAGGAGAGACCTAGGAGAAGCTCAGCTCTTGTGAACATTGCTGGATCTAAAGGGAGCTCAGGTGACAAGTGGGGTGGGGGGGGGGCCCTGCACACAGAAGTTTTTTTTTAATCTTCATGCATTAAATGCATGAAGGTAAAAAACCTTGAGCCTTTAAAACCACTTTAACTGCCAAATGATGGCTACAGAGCAGACCTTAATTGCCAGGAGGCCATCAATAGAGTTCATCCTGTGCATGAGCTGCCTGCACCCGTTGGCATTGTAAACAACCATTGACAGCAGGAACTAGCTCCTTTTGAATGCTAAGTATACTTCAGACATACTGTATCTGTACTGCTGTATGCTTCATGAATAACTAGCACCATTGTTGTTAACATTATTTCATCAATGTTTATTACCAGATTATTTCCAATATTTTATGGACAGACCATTTCAATGTTGTTGGCAATCATCCCTGTGCATCGAAAACCAAATCTACACCAACATTTCCAGTAATCGGCCCTCAAAGTGAAGAACTCACCAATCTGCTGAAGATAATTGAATGGCCCCTGGCTTCAACCAACATATCCCTGCAATTTTCCACCCACCCAAACAATTCTCAATATTTTATAATCAATCCTCGGGCTACTTATGTGATTGGTGAATCACTGGAGGTTCTAATTATTGCTAAGGACCACAAAGGTCAGACAAAGAACTATGGTGGGGATTTATTTCATGTGAAGCTTCACTCTTTGAGTCTGAAAGCCGGAATGAGCGGCTCTGTTACAGACCATAATAATGGTTCCTATACAGCAAGGTTTATTCTTCAGTGGTCTGGAGAAACTAAGATCTCTGTTAGACTCATGCATTCCAGTGAAGCTATCGCAATTTTACATCAGAAGAGGGATACTCGACCAGACAAGGTAATACAATTGATCAGATAAATGCAATGCAACATGGTTGGTTAAGATAATAATGAAAATGTTCTCCAAGAATGAAGGCTTCTTGAGCCCCCTTAGGGAAAGAGAGCCTTGACTGTTGGGGGCATGGCCAGGTACTGTACAAGGTGGTGAACATTTAAGGATTGGTCAATTTGGGGGATGGGATGGGCCTGAGTTTGGGTAAAAGGGATCGCCCCAGGGATTTCTGTGTCTTTTTGGAAACGTGCTGGGAAGAGCTGCCCACCCTCCCGCCCATTATTTCTTTGGTATGTCACAGCTTGCTGCAATTTTTTTTTACCTTGCCAGCATAAAATGGCTGTACTGGGTCATGCCTTTGTTGGAAACCGGAAGTAGGCGGCCTGTCCAGTGCTTATGGTAAGGACAGTCCCCCCCCCCTTTTGGAATTGTGTGCTCACCGTACAACTGTGACTGGCACTGGTTATGCAATGTTCAATGTTCAAAATGTTATGTTTGCGGCCTTGCCCTTTCCAACCTAATGGTTGTAAGAGTGTGTATTTAATAGGGTGAAGGGGCAAGGGGGGGAGGTTTTATGTACATATATATTGCAGTTAAGGGGTACCTGGGTTCATTGTGCCTCAGCAGTCAAGCTGTGCTGCTTATAGTGATGAGCAGAGAGTTTTCATCTAAATATATTTTGATGTTGAAGAAATTGTTCTGAAGCAGAAACTCCTATTTTTGTTCATTAAGTTGCTTAGGTATCTTCTCTGTGGTGTATTCACTGCAGTTTAAAGGCCTTGCCTACATCCATGAACAATTAAAATATATGAAACAGTAATAACCACTACTCTGTTCTGGCTGCCTTTTTATCATCTCTCCTTCCTGTATGGTCCCACCCCAGGCCATCCCAGGAAGTATATATTAACTGTTGCACTGCAGGTCTGCAGTGCTGTTCAACTGTCAGGTCACCTGTGGCCAGGTGACAAGTGCACCCCGTTAGGGTCAGGGATGCACCACAGGGTAGTGAACCCTATAGCCGACTGCTGCGAACAGAGAGGAAGCGTGAGCCCAAGATTCCCCAGGGCGCGGAGTCTAAGACCCAGCTTGGTGTTAACCAAAGCCTCTGGTGGTGAGGATGGCCTTCGCTGCTGCTGGATCCAGGTCGCGGCTCCTGTAGTCCCCTAGGTCAAGCTCCATAGGGAGAGAGGGGAAGAAGCACACAGGACACAAGCGATAGTGATGGGTAAGCCGAAGTCGGGGCAACAGGCAGACAGGGGTAACCAAGGGACAGGCCAAAAGTCAGGGAAACAAGCAAACAGGAGTAGTCAGAGACGAGCCAAAATCGGTACACAGAAAGGTTAACTTAGCACACGACAGACAGGAACTCAAGCTACAAACAAAGTTGAACAGCACTGCAGACTTGCAGTGCAACAGTTAATATAGACTTGCTGGGATGGCCTGGGGTGGGACCATACAGGAAGGAGAAATGATAAAAAGGCAGCCAGAACAGAGTCAGGCCTCTAATGAACACATGGAGACAGGTAAGCTGCCAGACTTTATTGCATATCCATGACACCCACCAACTTATCACTGGTGGTCCAGACTAACACCAGACCAACCGAGAGGACTCCATACCAAAGCTGGGTCCCACTGTTTCTCACGTGCCTCCCATTTTCCACCAAAATCAGGGACCCAACTGCAACCACTCGTCACCCTACAGCCCTCTAATAGGAACAACTTCCATAAAAAAAGGGGCGGGAGGGCGGGACTTCTCACCTCGCTTCTCCACTCTGACTGCTTGCCCCCACCCCCTCCTTTCCCTTTACTCACTCTGCCACTCCTCCAGTAACTTTTCCTCCTTCCAATCCAGCAAAACTAATACTTTCTGGGACACCCCCCCCTTTCTCCTTAACCTCTTCCTCACCTGTCTGTTCCTTCCACCCTGTCATGTCTGTCCTACACTGTTTCCTCCGGTCTGGACCTGCATATATCAGATATTACAACCACATGTTGCATCCAGGGGTCAAGTCCTGGGAAAAAAAGTGTGGGAACTCCCACCCAAGATCCACTCCCCCACCAAAAAAAAATAAAAAAATGATACGCTCATATGCATAATTAGTAAACCGCATGTTTTTTTTTCCGATCCACTGTACCTTAGTAAGTTCTTTCTAAATCCCGCGATAACTCGCAGCAGACCTCCGCAATGTCTCCTGGGAACAGTGACAAAAGCTCCCAGGAGACATTGTGGCACTGAGGAAGTGACGGAATACCCGCACACTACCTGATGAATCCATATACAGGAAGCGGCCAGTAACAAAAGATTACAAAGGTTCACCTGCCCCTGACAGTGACTCGAGCTGGGCATCGCCGCTTAGTGAAGGATTGGCTTGGGTGGCTCGGCTGCTCTAGTCCTGCAAAGGGAACTGAGTTCCTGCTGTGAAAAAAGTGCAGGAACTCCGTTCCCACGCATTCCCGCAGGATTTGAGCCCTGGTTGCATCCTATGCATGTGCACAGAAAAAAAAATGTTTTTGTTCCGTTTCGTATCGTTCCGTTTTTTCGTTTCCGTTCGTTTTTCGTAAGTAGCCCATTTTCCTGTTTCGTTCCCGTTAGTTTTTCGTACGACGCAATTTTTTCAGATTCCGATCGTTCCGTATTTTCATTACCGCTTTATTTTCGTACATGCGGGATGGTTCGTTATTCTGTTTAATTCATGTTCGTTACTTGTTAGACAATAATTTTTGTGAATTTTCGTCAATGATTTGCATTCTGTATCTTGAAACTCTTTTCTTTTGCTATTTTCAGTCGTATGCTCATATGACATCTATAACAAAAGATTTGCATTCTGTATTTTGAATTCCTATTTTCTGTTCGTATTTTGTATTAAAAATACAGAATGCAAATCTTTTGTTATAGATATGAACATACGACTGAAAATACCAAAAGAAAAGGGTTTCAAGATACAGAATGCAAATCTTTTGTAATAGATGTCATTTTTGTTTTTTTGAATGGGCAGTGAGTGAGTGTAGTTAGTGAAGCAGCTTCTCTTTTGTGCCAAGTACAGTGAGTAGTACAGTAAAGCCAAATAAACTTTTCTGTGGATTTTCATCTGAAGGGAGATCAGTTGGCCAGACTTTTGAACCCAAAAATGGTTTTCTGATGTAGTTTGAAAACGAACAAATTTTCTGAGAACGAACAGAAAACAATAGTTTTTTTATGTTTGTGGTTTAAAAAAGTCTGACCAAGTGTATGGGGCTTAACAATAGTTAATATGGATGAGCCGCGTGTTGAAAGTGACGCGAATCCCACGATATATTTACGAAAGTACAAAATGACGAAAATCCTTTTTCTGTTCATATTTTCAGTCACATGTTCATATGACATCTATAACAAAAGATTTGCATTCTGTATTTTGAATACAAAATACGAACAGAAAATAGGAATTCGAAATACAGCATGCAAATCTTTTGTTATAGATGTCATATGAACAATGAACATAGGACTGAAAACAAACAGAAAAAGAATTCAAACAAAATACAGAATGCAAATCTTTTGTTATAGATGTCATTTTCGTTCTTTTGCCGTTTTCGTTTTGTCGTTTTTTTCGTCGGATCGTTCGTTCGTATTTGCCGTTGTTCGTTATGCGGCTCATTCGTAATCCCGTCGTTTTCGTATTTTGGTGCTTTCATTTTTTCGTATGTACACATTATCCCGCGGGTACGAAAATTAACATTTTCGTACGAAAATTAACATTTTCGTACAAACGGGAATGCACATATCTACTATGCATTAAAGCGGAGCTGCACCCTAAAATGGAACTTCTGCTCATTGGATTCCTCCCCCCTCCGGTGCCACAATTGGCACCTTTTGGGGGAGGGGGGACAGGATACCTGTCTTTGACAGGTATCCTTTCCCACTTCCGAGATTCCAGTCACAGCCGTGACGCAGCAGTGACTTTACCGTGTGGCTACCCTCCTACCAGTCCCCTGGCTGCCGGGCTAATAGGAGAGAGGAGCGGAGCCTCACGCATGCACAGTAGGGTTCCCGGCGTGAAGCTAAAGGGCCTTTCAGCTTCACGTCAGGAACCCTACTGCCAACATCGCTGGAATCCAGGACAGGTAAGTGTCCATTTATTAAAAGCCAGCAGCTGCAGTATGTGTAGCTGCTGGCTTTTAATTTTTTTTCTCCGGACCTCCTCTTTAAGGTGAAAAAACTTTCAATGCTTACACCCCCCTCCCGGCGTTTATTTACCTGAGCCCTCAAAAGTCCCACGTCGAGAACGTGGTAACCCCCTTGGGAGAGCGCTTCCCAGAGGGGGTTATCAGAAGTGGGGAGGAGCTGAGACAGCTACTGAGGGACCCCAGAAGATGAGGATCGGGGCCACTCTGTGCAAAACAAGCTGCACAGTGGAGGTAAGTATAACATGTTTGCTATTTTTTTTTTTAAATGTGAAGATTTAGTATCACTTTAAGTGGTTAAACTGCACTTTATAGGTACAAATTGCACATTTACTTATGGTATATAACCCATGCCAAATCCGTTAATGACATCTAGTGATTGTTTATGATATTACACTTTCCCCCCCCCATTTTATGATGTTAATGTTTTAAAACAGTATGGCGCACCGTTTATTATAATTCTTCATACCGATATCTCAATATATAAAAGGTTGGCGCTAACTCAAATGTGTTTATCACTTGATATCTTAGTGCACAAATAGTAACCACTCAAATACAAAATATAAAATAGAAATATGTCCTCAAGCAGGAGATCAAACACCAAAGAAAAAAAGTCTGTGTATTAGCAGGTACTCTTAATTAGCCGTGTTTCACCTTTACTCGTGCGGGAGAAATGCTCCCTAACCAAATGGCTAAATCATGGGAGACTTCATATGCTCAGATCCTTTGGAAGTTATAATTTATCCCTTGATGTATCCTATGCTCATAGGGCAAAGTACAATAACATTTTAACGTAGTGTAATATGCTTCAATAAATTAGCCAAGTGCTTTGTGTACTAAGAGATACACAGATCAACCATAGCATTAAGACCAACATGCAACAACATACTGGGAGTTTTACCTCTGTTACATTTGGAGTCGTAATGGTTGTGGAAAGTTCTATTTTACTACAAGGATTAATTGCCAGTAATATAGTTATTTTTTTCATTTTTTGCTGGAAATCTTTAGGCACATTTTGTTAAACTGAATGTGTTTACTTTTGGCTTACAGATGTTCTTTAATGGCTATTTTGAGAAAAATGGGACTCAAGAAGTGGTCGAGTGCAATTTTGATCTGCCTGGGCAGGACGTCTGTGAATATTATGATCAGCGTAATGGAGAAAAGTGGGTGTGTCAGCGGCCAAAGGCTCTCCCATGTAACTCCTATTTTTACCACTCATCTGGAGGAAGACGCAATGTCCTAAGCAAAGAAGAGAAACCATTCTTCTCATTGTAATTTTTTTAACATTAGATTTTTATTGAATTTCACAGTGTACACAAAATATCAAGCATTGTTCACAGCGTAAAAATAGTACAAAATGGGTACCAAGAATATAACTTACTATAGTAACATTACTACAAATGCTAAAGATACAAGTAAATATACATATATATATACATATATAGTAAATATATGAGCAGGCTCTTTGTAAGACTAAAAGGGAGTAGCCTGCCTTGGACCTTGTCAAGGGTCTCTGGAGATAAGATGTACAGTAAGTTCTCCTAGTGCAGTATTATCAACCATTAAAATTCTCTTTTAGTACAGAGTAGTACACTTATGATGATTATGCTGAGGTTATGTGCTCATGTTGTCATATTCAGTTCTATTGCAAGGATCACACCTAATATTAGAAAAGAGCCTGTAGAGGCTGCAGTGTTAAAGATTTCTACGAGCTTCGTAGCAAGGAAAGAGGTGAACGCCTTATAATATTCAGTGGAAAAACCATCCGCTCCAGGGAAGGGATTTTCTAACTGTCCTGACTTCTCTACTGGTGAGTAGAGTTGAGCGGACACCTGGATGCTCAGGTTTGGACTCCGAACCCCATTGAAGTCCCGGACTCGGACTCCGAACCCCATTGAAGTCATTGGGACACAGACTTTTAGTAAAATAAAAAAAATGTGTGGGGGTCCCCCAAATTCAATAACCAGACCCTTCAGGTCTGGTGTGAATTTTAAGGGGAACTCCACCCCAAATAAAAAAAAAATGGCGTGGAGTTCCCCCTAAAATCCACACCAGACCCCTTATCCGAGCACGTTGACCTGGCTGGCCCCAGAAAAGAGGGGTGGACAGAGTGCGGCCCCCCTCTCCTGAACCGCACCAGGCCACATGCCCTCAACATTGGGAGGGTGCTTTGGGGTGCCCCCCAAAGCACCTTGTCCCCATGTTGATGGGGATAAGGGTCTCATCCCCACAACCCTTGCCCGGTGGTTGTGGGGGTATGCGGGCAAGGGGCTTATCAGATTCTGGAAGATCCCTTTAACAAAGGGGACACCCAAATTCTGACCCCCCTGAGTGAAATGGTAATGGGGTACACTGTACCCCTACCATTTCACGAAGGAAGTGTAAATAGTAGTTTTCAGGAAAAAAAACACACACACCGTAGAACAAATTACTTTATTAATTAAACCAAATAAAAATCCAGCAGTGAAAATGGATGATCGATGCTGCTCCCTGCTCCAACGTTGTCTTCTATCCAGCACCGGGTGATCTCTCCAGCGACGGGTGATCGGTCCAGCGATGAGAAGATCCATCCATTCAGAGCACAGCTCAGCGAATGACGCACCGGAGCTTTGCCATTTCTTTTATAGGGGAGGCGGGCCACGCGTCACGTGACCCCATCCCGCTCTGACGCAAGGGGCATGTCTGGGCTGTCCCAGTGACGTAGCAGAGTGTGCATCAGAGGGGGACGGGGTCACCTGAAGGGTCTGGTTATGGATATTTGGGGGGAAACCCACGTCATTTTTTTTTTAAATAGACGGCGGGGTTCCCCTTAATATCCATACCAGACCTAAAGGGTCTGGTTATTGAATTTGGGGGACCCCCGCACATTTTTTTTCCCGAACTCCGAACCCAAACCCGAACTTTCAGAAATTATTCGGGTTCGGGTCCGGGTTCGGGAAAAACCCAAAGTCCGTACCGAACCCGAACTTTACATTTCGGGTTCGCTCAACTCTACTGGTGAGGAACATTCAGTTTTTAAAGTGTGGTTACATCGGTGGAGGGCAGATTAATTCCTTGGAGGAAGTCATAGATCTCCGTTTCTGTGGGTTGATGGATGAGTGGGTCTTTGTTGAGGTTGTAAAGGTATTCGTAATAATCCTTCAAAGCATTGGCTATGTCTTTAGGGTTCTAAAATTTGTTATTATAATGGTGGTGTTTAATGTACGTGAGGTTAGATTGTTAAGAGTTAAGGTTAAGAGTTTGCCCACTCTGTTATTTTGGGAGTAGAAGGACAGTTTCATTCTCTTGAAGTATGTGTCATAGTCTGCCCTAAATTTCTTCCGTAATTCCTCATGGCAGGAGGTGAGGCGCTTTAGTATGTCGGGGGACGCAGTGTTAGGCCACGTACGTGCGATCGGTCCAACCCGAGGAGAATGGTCCGACGGACCGTTTTCATCGGTTCACAGACTGATGGTCTGATGTGCGTACACACCATCAGTTCAAAAACCGATCGTGTCAGTACGCGGTGACGTAAAACACAACGGCGTGCTGAAAAAAATGAAGTTCAATGTTTCCAAGCATGTGTCGACTTGATTCTGAGCATGCATGGGTTTTTGGACCGATGCTTTTGCGTACTAACCATCGGTTTGGACCGATGATCAGGCGTCCATCGGTCCGATTTTAAAGCAATTTTTAAAACTTTGGTCCGACGGACGACGGACCGGTGGGTCGTACACACAGTCGGTTTGGACTTAAGTCCATTTTCATTGGTTTGGACCAATCGTGTGTACGCAGCCTTAGAGTTTTTGTGTTGTGCTTCTAATTCTGCAATAGACTTGTGTAGCTGTGACATGCGCTGCACTTTTTTTCCTTTCTCTAGAGGCGATTTCGATAAAGGTTCCTCTAGTGAATGCTTTATGTCCACACCATGTCATTATTGGGGAGTATTCCCCGTTATCATTGAATTGGAAATACTCTGAGTTTCACTTCTACCTCATCCCTGATTTTGGGGTGAGATAGGATGAAGGTGTTGTTGTGCCACAGAGGCTTGTGGGAAGTTTTTCTGGCATCCACAACCTCAATAGTCACAGGCGCATTGGTCCGGCCATGTGATGTTGTAGATATCTGGCATAGCGCATGAGTTGGTAAAAGTGGATTCTTGCTATGACATCCCTGGGGATCTGGTCAGGGAGGAATGACAGTTTTGGCAGTCTATGAGCTCTGTCTATTATTATATCTGCAGACCCCAGGGATGGGAGAGCGTTTGTCATGAGCTTTTGAAGGTACGCAGTAAGCTTTGCTGGTTTAATTGAAGGACACCTCTAAATTTTATGTTATTCCTGCAGATCTTGTCTTCAATATCTGCCATTTTAAGATGCATGGCTTTGAGCGCTTATTCCACATTAAAGTGTGCATCCACTAGCTCATTGTGCGCCATAGTGAATTCCTTAATTTTCTTAATAATCTACCCTGTTGCTGACCGCTGATATTTCTAGCCTTGCAGCATCTCCTTCATAGTGGTGTCAATGATGAGCTGCCTTGAGGTGAGTTTGCCTTCAGGGGGTGCGAACGAATGGCTCCCAGTGCCAACTTGGAATTCTTGGCCTGTCAGCAGAGGGAGGGGGGGTCTGTTCATTTCCTTGGTCCTTCTCTCTCCTTTCTTTTGTACATTGTTCTTGCTGTGTACCCCACGGTCTCCCTGTGCTGATGATGTGCTTTTTAGCTGTTTTAGATGATGATGTGAGCCATATTAAGTCACCCGTTGTGGTAGAGCTCTCCTCTCACACCACCATCCGCTGTCCAATATTTTTTATTTATTAATGACACAATATGATTTATTAAAGAATAAATGCCACAGTTTCTTTTATAAGAACCATATTTTTTTGACCCTGTCAGGTCACTCATTGACCAAGAAATCCCATCAAAACTTGGGTCTCTTAACGTCCATCCTCAGAAGAATGTCATACATGGTAGGTTTTTACATTTCAAAAACATGATTCTTATCAAATGTAACTGAATAACACTTGAACCAAGTGCCAAACTATTATCAAACTATTATTATTATTATTATATGTACCGGTAAATATATTTGTCAGTTCATGTGTATAAAGGATCTTTCCTAATTAAATCAAGTCTTCATGCTGAAAGATAGATTTTTTTTAAATTAAATAAGGAATATTAAAAACCCTTGTTAGGTTTTTTATTTTTGATTTTGTTGTTACCAGTTTTCTATTGGATTGGATTTCTCCCTACTTCCTGCCCAAAAAGCATGATAGAAGTGGGGGGAAATACCCACTTACAGTAGGTAGCTAAAACTAGAACTGGTGTCTCCACTGTTCCAATAACTATAACATTTTGGATCAACTGTCATTTTGTATCCAGGTGACAATGGTCACGTGGATATAAAAGAGGATATGCATCTGTCCATCAAAGAAATAAACAACTTTTAAAACCTGACAGAAGATTTTAGTCTTCCACTCTTTTGAAAGTAAAAAAAAGTATGCACTTATTAATATTGTATTGTAATGGCTCCATAATTGTACTTTTTACTGCCATTTCTAATTGAAGTGTGAAAATGTATGTTATGATTCATGATTCATTTGTGAGTCTGAAATTGAGTCATGCCGCGTACACATGGTCGTTTTTTGTCTTGTAAAAAACTTTGTTTTTTTCTCATGAAAAAAAAAAACCTTAATTTTAAAAAACGACGTTGCCTACACACCATCGTTTTCTGAAAATGCTCTAGCAAAGAGCGGTTACGTACAACACGTACAACGTTTTAAACGTTGTTTTTGCGTACACACGATCATTTTTTATGACACAAAAAATGACATTCTGAAAAACAACATAAAAAAATTGAAGCATGTTCGAATTTTTTTTTGTCGTTTTTCAGAACACATAAAACAACGCATTGCCCACACACCATCATTTTAACTTACATTTTTTTAAATGTTGTTTTATTTCATCACAAAAAACGACCGTGTACGCAGAGTTTACTGCAGGTCAGGCTTGATGACTTACAGAGGCAGGTCTATGGTACCTCACCCTGGGAGGGATGGAAGTTTGGAGAAACTTCTAGAAGTTAGTGGGCTGAGACCAGGAGGACTGACCTGGATTCTTAAGGGTACTTGGCCAATCCCGAGGCAGAAAGTCCTGGCAGGGTAGTTAAATATGGCAGGTCTTAAATATGGGAGAACCATGCTAGCAGGGGAGTCAGGTGGAAGATGGAGTCTGTTGGTGGCCTAGAACTTTTCCCGTCGGAAATCCCATATGTGTGTACAAGGCATTATTGTTGGAAGAGAAGTGTGTGTTTGTAATCTGCTTAAGGAGTTTTGGTAATTATTTTATGCAGGTAAGAAATAACCTCACCGACACAACATACATTGTAGTTGTGTCTAATATTTGGTTCTGAGATTGGAAGGAGAAAAGTGATGAGAACATTTTCAATTAGAGCAAAAGTAAGAGAAGCAAGAGTTCAAGTTGGATGAGAGAGTGGGAACTTAGGGAGGGAGGTAGTTTAGGATTAGGGTAATGGCTCATGTACTGTTAAGTGACAGGCCCTAGGAAATAAACTAGTATATATACTGTATGTGCTTGATAAGCCTATATGTTTATCAGAGATTTGTATGTGCACTGCCTAAAGTCCTGTACACGTGATCGGATATCTGATGGAATCTAATCCGATAGATTTTTTCATTGGATATCTGATTAACTTGACTTTCATCAGTCTTGCCTACACACCATCGGTCAAAAATCCGATCGTGTCCAACACGGTGACGTAAAACACTACGACGTGCTGAGAAAAATGAAGTTCAATGCTTCCGAGCATGCATCGACTTGATTCTGAGCATGTGTGGATTTTTGACCGATGGACTTCCACACAGACGATTGTTTTTTTCTATTGTTTTTTTATCCATACGAAAATTTTATAACATGTTCTATTTTTTTTCACCAATGGAAAACAAACCGATAGGGCCCACACACGATCGGTTCATCCGATGAAAACAGTCTATCGGTCATGTTTTCATCGGACAAACCAATCGTGTGTACAGGGCTTCACTGAAATTACCCATTATGCCCAAGAGAGGTGAAAGTGAGTCACGTTGTCAATTAAGATGTTGTCTACTTTGAATATTCAGTCTCATGCCACGTACATACGATCATTTTTCAGCATGTCCAAAAAACAAAGTTTTTCCAACTTCATCATTAAAAACGACGTTGCCCACACACCATCGTTTTAAAAAAATGATGAACAAAGCGCGGTGACGTACAACACGTACGACGGCACTATAAAGGGGAAGTTCTATTTGCCTTTGGGCTGTTTTAGCTGATTCCGTGTTAGTAAAAGACGTTACACGCTTTTCTATCTGTTACAGCGTGATGAATGTGATTACTCCATTCTGAACGGTGTTTTACCAGAACAAGCGCTCCCGTCTCATAACTTGCTTCTGAGCATGCCGGGTTTAAAAAGTCGTTTTAGCCCACACACGATCATTTTTTACAACCCGAACAACTACAATGTTTGACGTTTTTCAGAACCTGAAAAATGATGTGAAGCCCACACACGATCATTTCAAATGATGTTTTTGAAAAAAAAACTTTTTTTTCATGCCGAAAAAATGATCATGTGTACGCGGCATCAGAGAAAGGGTATGAAAATTGATTGCCAGTATATTAGGACTAATGTCGCGTACACACACGACCGTTTTTCGGGTTCTAAAAAATTACGTTTTTAATGGTCTAGAAAAAAAAACGTTTTTTTCAACCCGATCATTAAAACGGCCTTGCCTACACACGATCATGAAAATGCTCAAGCAAAGCACGACCATTTTTTACAACCCAAAAAATGACAACGTTAAAAAATTTGTGAAAAAATAGAGCATGTTCGAAATTTTTAATGCCCATTTTTTAGATCATGAAAAATGCTCTGGAGCCCACACACAATGGTTTTTAATGACATAAAAAAGAAACGTCATTTTTTAGAACCCGAAAAATGGTTGTGTATATGCGGCATACGGCTTAAGCCAAATTTAATAGCAAGTATTAATATTTGATATTGATTGCATCAATGGGAAAGGTAATTGTTATTATTTTTCTCTAGGTAAAAAAGTTCAGTGTAATCCTGGACTAAAGAACCCAAACCCCTCAGGATTTTATTACCAAGATGTCTGGAAGTCTCTGGTCTGCTCCAATAAACAGTTTGATAATCATACTATGGCAGCAAAATGCCTTTCTGGGAAGATTGTCTACATGTTTGGCGACTCTACATTGCGACAGTGGTGGGAATACCTTGTGGATTTCATACCAAGTATGTAACATAACAGGGAACAAGTCAGGTTTTCTTGCTATTTGTGTCCTGTTGAGTAGATTTCCACTTGCTTCCTGTCCTAGAAACAAACTTCTCAGGCCGTGTACACACGGCAGAGAACCTCGACGGGCAGAACACATCGTTCCGCCCGTCGAGGTTCTCTGCCGGCCGTCGAAATCGGCGACCCGCCCGTCGGGAATGGCAACCAGCCATTCATCCAGGCGGGCCGTCGAGCAAATAGAGAGCGTGCTCTCTATTTCTGCTCGACGGGCTTCCCGACGGGAAGCTCGCCGAGAGCGTACACACGGCCGAGGTCCTCGCTGGAATGCAGCTTCCAGCGAGGTTCTCGCTGGTTTCCAGCGAGAACCTCGGTCGTGTGTACGCCGCCTCACTGTGGAATGAAGTAAGGGCAAATCTCCAATAGGGACATACAGCAATGAAAATGTAACACAAGTTCCAGCCTTCCCCCACACTACACATAAAGGGCCAGATTAAGGTAGAGTTACGCTGGAGTATCAGTGATTCGCCAGCATAACTCACACTTTAAGTCGGCTTATCTGTTTTCTGTAGTCAGAAAACAAGGTACGCCGGGATTGAGTTCATATACGAGCGGCGTAATTGTATTTCGCCGTCGTATCGGAACTGCAATTTTAAAATGGGCGCTCGGGGCGTTCCCGCTGATTTACGCCAAGAATATGTAAATCAGCGAGAGACGGAAATTCACGATCGTACGCGGGCCCGACGCAGTGACTTTCCGACGTTTCCGTAAGCGATACGCGGCGTAAAGAAAACATGCCCCCTAGGTGGAGTATCCTATGTTAAGTATGGCCGTCGTCATCGCGTCGAATTTAAAAAGTTTAGCGTCGTTTGCGTAAAACGTCCGTGAATGGGGATTGACGTCATTGACGTTCACTGACAGAATTTGGAGCATGCGCACTGACAGTCGACGCACGAGCAGTACGTTCGCCGCGGGATCGCGCCTAGTTTAAATAATACACGCCCCCTATCCGCCCAATTTGAATTCCGCTGGCTCATTTTCGCTACGCCGCCGCAACTTTGGGAGCAAGTGCTATGTGAATAACAGTACTTGCTCATAAAGTTTCGGCGGAGTAACGTAAATGACAAACGTTACTCCAAAATAAAGATTCGCCCATCTACCTGAATCTGGCCCAAAGTGTTTTTATTTCCGTTGTGTGCCTGTTAGAGAGATAGGGCCAGATTCAGCATTAGTTACGACGGCGTATCTCGAGATACGCTGCGTAACTTCTAAACAGCGCCGGCGTATCTTTTTTCTGTATTCAGAAAACAAGATATGCCGAGTTTGAGCTAAGATACAAGCGGCGTAATTGTATTAGGCCGTCGTATCTTAACTGCATTTTTAAGATGTCCGCTAGGGGCGTTCCTGCTGATTTACGCCTAGAATATGTAAATCAGCGAGATACGCCTATTCACGAACGTACGCCCGGCCGAGTGAATTTATGCCGTTTACGTAAGGCATTTTCCTGCCTAAAGATAAACCACTAAAAAGATGGCGCATCCTATGTTAAGTATGGACGTCGGTGCTGCGTCAAATTTTTCAGATTTTACGTTGTTTGTGTAACTCGTCCGTGAATGGGGGTTTACGTCAATTACGCTCACGTTGAAAACAATGCATCGTAGCGTCATAATTTGGAGGATGGGCACTGGGATACGTCCACGGTCGGCGCATGCGCAGTTTAAAAAAAACGTGGGGTCACAACACATTGCCATAAAACACGCCCACCTCATTTACATTTGAATAACCCGGGCTTACGCCGGCCCATTTACACTACACCGCCGTAACTTAGCTTGGTGAATACAGCATTTGCCTCGCTAATTTATGGCGGCGTAGTGTATCTTGTTTACGCTACGCCGCCATAAATTAGCGAGGCAAATGCTGTATTCACCAAGCTAAGTTACGGCGGTGTAGTGTAAATGGGCCGGCGTAAGCCCGGGTTATTCAAATGTAAATGAGGTGGGCGTGTTTTATGGCAATGTGTTGTGACCCCACGTTTTTTTTAAACTGCGCATGCGCCGACCGTGGACGTATCCCAGTGCCCATCCTCCAAATTATGACGCTACGATGCATTGTTTTCAACGTGAGCGTAATTGACGTAAACCCCCATTCACGGACGAGTTACACAAACAACGTAAAATCTGAAAAATTTGACGCAGCACCGACGTCCATACTTAACATAGGATGCGCCATCTTTTTAGTGGTTTATCTTTAGGCAGGAAAATGCCTTACGTAAACGGCATAAATTCACTCGGCCGGGCGTACGTTCGTGAATAGGCGTATCTCGCTGATTTACATATTCTAGGCGTAAATCAGCAGGAACGCCCCTAGCGGACATCTTAAAAATGCAGTTAAGATACGACGGCGTAATACAATTACGCCGCTTGTATCTTAGCTCAAACTCGGCGTATCTTGTTTTCTGAATACAGAAAAAAGATACGCCGGCGCTGTTTAGAAGTTACGCAGCGTATCTCGAGATACGCCGTCGTAACTAATGCTGAATCTGGCCCTATCTCTCTAACAGGCACACAACGGAAATAAAAACACTTTGGGCCAGATTCAGGTAGATGGGCGAATCTTTATTTTGGAGTAACGTTTGTCATTTACGTTACTCCGCCGAAACTTTATGAGCAAGTACTGTTATTCACATAGCACTTGCTCCCAAAGTTGCGGCGGCGTAGCGAAAATAAGGCTATATGAATCTGGCCCATTGTATCTAGAAAAAGCCTAGAGATGCACTTTAACCACTTTAGACCCACGCTATAGACGAGAGACGTCCATAGCGCAGCTCTCAAGAGCTTGGTGGACGTCTTTGGATGCTCTTTTATGTGCATTACCCGCGCGCACCCCTGGGGGGCGCACATCGGGTAAACACTGTGCCGGCGCAACGCCGAGGAGCCGATGCGTGTGCCTGGCGGCCACAATGTCCGCTGGGTACGCGCGATCGGCGGTGACAGCAGGGACGTGGAGCTCTGTGTGTAAACACAGAGCTCCACGTCCTCTCAGGGAGATAGGAGACCGATGCTGTGTCCCTTGTACATAGGGACAGAGCATCGGTCACCTCCCCCAGTCAGTTCCCTCCCCCACACAGTTAGAACACTATATAGGGAATACATTTAACCCCTTCCTCAACCCCTAGTGTTAACCCCTTCCATGCCAGTCACATTTATACAGTAATTAGTGCATTTTTATAGCACTGATGGTCCCAAAATTGTGTCAAAAGTGTCCCATATGTCCGTCGCAATATCGCAGGCCTGACAAAAAAATCGCAGATCGCCGCTATTACTAGTAAAAAATAAATCATAAATCTATCCCCTATTCTGTAGGCGCTATAACTTTTGTGCAAACCAATCAATTTAACAAAAATATGTAAAAGAATACGTATCGGCCTAAAAAATATATATAAAAAAAAATTGGGATATTATTATAAAAAAAGTAAAAAATATTGTGTTTTTTTTTTTAATTTTCAGTATTTTTTTGTTTATAGTGCAAAAAATAAAAATCGCAGAGACAATCAAATACCACCAAAAGAAAGCTCTATGTGTGGTAAAAAAAATGATAAAAATATCATTTGGGTACAGTGTTGTATGACCGCGCAATTGTCATTCAAATTGTGTCAGGGCTGAAAGCTGAAAATCGGTCTGGGCACAAAGGGGGTTTAAGTGCCCAGTAATGAAGTGGCTAAACATTATTTTAACTTCAAATAATTTGTTAATGTTACTGCATTTTATTTCCAAAATCTTAGATCTGAAGGTGATCAGTCTTCATGTGCCTCAAAGGACAGGTCCACTTCTAGCCACAGATGCAGAACTCAATTATTTGGTGCAGTGGAGAGCCCACCAGAAACCTTTACGCATGGGACGTACCGGAGTACATGACCTACATTACATTGCTTCAGAGTTGAATGACTTGGGAATCCGGAAAGGGATGACCATTGTGATAACATGCTGGAGTCACTTCCTTACTTACCCTGTTGGACTGTATATCCGGCGGCTATATCACATTCGAGAAGCGGCAGCTCGGCTGTTAGAGCGCAGCCCTGAAACAAAGATTATCTTCAAATCGGCCAACACTGGCTACCGGTTTCCCCATGGAAGTGACTGGTTATCATTGCAGCTGGACACATTAATGAGGGCTATGTTCTCTAATCTACCAGTCACCATTCTTGATGTTTGGCAGATGACCTCTTGCCACCGAGAACCTGAAGATCTTCACCCTCCAAAGATAATTATTAAAAATGAGGTAGACTTGATGCTTTCATTTATATGTCCTCAGTAAGAATCATATTTTACTTTTACTTTTCAAATAGTTTTTATTGTTATTTTAAGAAAAAGTACTAAAGCCAACGTTAGGACAGATGGCAGACAGTGTACGCCAAATGCACACAAATATCCAAGATGGTGGAGAAAAGTATTTGTTACACAATATATCTCTCTCTTTTTCGGCCTAGAAATCATTAAACTGCCAGGTCCGGAAACACCCCCTTCTCTACTCTTGTGATTGGCAGTGTTATCTTGCAAAGAAGAAAGATTGAGGAGATTGAGGAGGGAAGAAGTCCTGAGCTCTGCTCTCCTGACCTCCACATCATGCTCTGTGTGTATTGTGGCTGTAGGGTTTGAATGTTGTAGTGCTTCTGCTGGAAAGGTGTGAGTGGGGAAAGGTGGGAAAGGTGGGAAAGGTGGGGAGCTGCAGAAAGTTCAGAATTCCACCATCATCTCCACCAGCCACAATGCACCAGCTATTTCTATATGCCACTCTTGAGGCCCTATTCACACTTAGCATAGCAAAAACACATGTTCCTGCATGTTTTATTTTTATTTTTTAGATGGTTTATACAGAGTTCAGTCCATTCACTTGAATGGGTTGCCCTACGTTTGACAAACACATCATAGTAGTGATAGAACATTTTCAGGTGTGCAGCTTTGCATTTTTGTCACATGACTAAATGCAAGTCTACTGTTTTTGGGGTGCCAGTAACAATTAATGGCACCACAAGCGCTATGCAAGATTGCAGTGCATTTCTAAAATGCATGCAATGCCCTTTGTCACACATGTAGGAAATACAAAGTGTGAATGCAGCCTAAGGATTCTTTCCCATGGGTTGCTGAGCTGTAGATTTATCGCCACCTCTGGCTGCGCACCTAAATCCTAACAATACAGTCACACAGGGCTTTATACATGCTGTGGCTGCAATGTCTTACTACATAGCTGCAGCATTTTAATGCAGGCTGCAGAGTTTGTCATGTAGCACCGCCTATCAAATTCTCCATCGAGTTCAATTGGGCTGCTCTGCAGCTGCAAGACAGACACTTGGCTCACAGTAGCAGCAAAGAGTTGCCCACAGTTGCAGCCAGTCTCACAAAGTAAAATTACTATTCAGCAATTTAAAGCAAGTATAATAAAATACCGGTGTCAGGAGGCAGCGGTAGCAAGAGTATAATTTCTGCCATGGCTGCAAAACAGCATTGTGACCAGCACATTTTAGGGTGGTGGGAGATGGCCCTGTCAGGTAGGCTGTATGGGGTCTAGTAATTTCCAGCAGCAACCCTGCCATTATGTAGTGTCCTTGCAGACCCCCTATATAGGACTCGCCCCTCAGACGGCCACATAGAGACTCAGTGACTCCCTACTAACAAACCCAGAAATAGTTTCACAGCTTTCAGATAGATTAGAGGAATATTTTAAACAGAATGGTCTTTTTTTTTTTTCAATTATTTTTAGCAAAGGTACATAAGACATCATAGAATACAAGGCATAGATATTGTAGATAATACAAACTAGGGTTGACTGATGCCGAGTATTTGCGCGAGTACTTGTACTCGCGCAAATACTCCCAAAGCCTAAATAGAATACTTACCCCCCGCGCTGCTGCCGCCGCATCGCGCCGCTGAATCGAAAGCCGTCGCATCGCGCCGCCGCATCGAAAGCCGCTGCAAGGGGTTAAACGCTGTGCGGGAACATCACAGCATTCATTTGAATAGCTGTAGTGTTCGCGCCCATATAAACACTCCCCCTTGCTCGGGATTAGATGGGTGATCTTGATCTGTCCAATCCCGAGCAAAGGGGAGTGTCTACACGGGTGGGCTATTCAAATGGATCCAGTGATTTTCTCCATGCGGCTTTCGGCGGCAAAGGTATGGGGGAAATGGCTGAAGGGACATGGGACATGGCTGCATGTGTGAGGAACATGGCTAGAGGGACATGGCTGAACGGACATTGCTGCATATGTGAGGGACATGGCTAGAGGGACATGGGACATGGCTGCATATGTGAGGGACATGGTAAGAGGGACATGGGACATGGCTGCATATGTGAGGGACATGGCTAGAGGGACATGGGACATTGCTGCATATGTGAGGGACATGGCTAGAGGGACATGGCTGAATGGACATTGCTGCATATGTGAGGGACATGGCTGAAGGGACATGGCTTCATATGTGAGGGACATGGCTAGAGGGACATGGGACATGGCTGCATATGTGAGGGACATGGCTAGAGGGACATGGGACATTGCTGCATTTGTGAGGGACATGGCAAGAGTATCATTTCTGGCTGCATATGTGAGGGACATGGCTAGAGGGACATGGCTGCATATGTGAGGGACATGGCTGAAGGGACATGGCTGCATATGTGAGGGACATGGCTGAAGGGACATGGCTGAAGGGACATGGCTGCATATGTGAGGGACATGGCTGAAGAGACATGGCTGCATATGTGAGGGACATGGCTAGAGGGACATGGCTGAAGGGACATGGCTGCATATGTGAGGGACATGGCTAGAGGGACATGGCTGCATATGTGAGGGACATGGCTAGAAGGACATGGCTGCATATGTGAGGGACATGGCTAGAGGGACATGGCTGGAGGGACATGGCTGCATATGTGGGGGACATGGCTGCATATGTGGGGGACATGGCTGCATTTGGGGACACATGTAAAAAAAGTATCGGTATTCGGTATCGGCGACTACTTGGAAAAAAGTATCGGTACTTGTACTCGGTCCTAAAAAAGAGGCATCGGGACAACCCTAATACAAACAATGTAAATAGTAAGTAAACAGCATAGATAGCAAGTGGACAGTGTGCAGCAAGCATTGTGTAACAATATACAGAACCCAATTTCATGACAGTCCAGTGTCAGTGGTACATGCAGAGTATGTTGTAAGAGCATGGTCGAGGTCCCCATTTCCGATAGGCCACCCCAACTGGGTGCGAACAGAATGGTTTTGAAGAAACCTCTCCCTCAATTTTATGGGCAGCCCATAAGACGGTTATGAGAGGTCATATAATAAAATTGCCTACAAGTGCCTTTTCTCCTACTCTTATCTACAACAACAATTTGACATTCCGAGGATAGAATTTTTTAAATATCTCCAGGTCAGGCATTTTTACGAATCATTATATTCTCCCAACGCTAGACCCAGGTTCACACAGTTTAAATCAATTTGCTATAATTCCTCTGGGGGCAGGGGGTTCATTTTTAAGGATATACAGGTTCAATCAAATGAACTTACCCGAAAAATCTACAGCTATGGGAAACAGGGCAAGAGTTGACCACAGAGGAATGATCAGATATGATTTTGAACATGCATAAATGCACGCTCCATGTCCATTAAAGAGACTATGGTGAAACTACACACTAGATGGTACCTGACCCCTAATAAGGTACATTTGTTTTACCCAAGTGTCTCAGAAAACTGCTTTAGAAGATGTCAAATTGAGGGTACATTCCTACATATATTTTCTAGCTGCCCCGGCCTCCAGCTAATCTGGCATCAGGCAGCTTCAAGGGTAGAACAGATCACGGGTTCTATTATCACACCAATCATGCAAGTATGCCTGCTGTTTGCACCACTCCCAGAGGTCCCAACGCCAACCCAAAAAACTGGCACGTACAATTTTTTGTGCTATTGTTTGGACTATTGGTTTAAACTGGCACTCTCCCACTGTGCCCTGATCCCAGGTGCATCAGAGAATAGAAAATATAAGATTGATGGAACTTATACACCATACCATTCATGATACAATACATATCTTTGTCCACAAATGGGCAAGCTAGGAATCTTGTGGTATTTACATAGTACTAAATTAGATATCGCTTTAAGTGGTTGTAAACCCCCCCCCCCCCCATCCTTTCACCTTTCACCTACAGGTAAGCCTAGATTAAGGCTTACCTGTAGGTGCAAGAAATATCTCCTTAACCACTTAAGGACCGCCGCACGCCTATGTACGTCCACAACATGGCTCGTACAGGCACAAGGGCGTATATTTACGTCCTCGCCTTGTGCGGTTCGGGGGTCCGATCGGGATCCCCTCCGCGGCGTGCGGCGGTCCCCCTGGTTCTGGGAGCGATCACCGACGAGCGGGCGGATGTCCGTTTTTTTCGCCCCCCCCACACGATCGCTCCCAGCCAATGGGAGCGCTCCCCCTTCGTGTCACTTCCTCCTCCTGTGTTTACACAGGAGGAGGAAATTATGTCATCTCTCATCACAGCGGTGTTTCCCACCACTGCTGATGAGAGAAGACATCCACAGTAAGTGTGCACCAACACAACACTGACACACACACACACATAGGCACATTAACCCCTTGTGATCACCCCCCCCCCCACCCCCCTGTCACAGTGTCACTGAATGCAGTGATCTAATCACTGCATTTAGTGTCAGTGTGACAGGCAGTGTGAAAGCTAGCTAGTGTTAGGTTCAGGATAGCCCCCGTACCCCCCCTAATAAAGTTTTAACCCCCTGATCACTGCCCTAGTTAACCCTTTCACTCCCTATTGCCAATGTCACTAAGCGCTCATTTTTCTGATCGCTGTATTAGTGTCGCTGTTCCCGCTAGGTAGCTATTTTTTTTTATTGTGATTCTTTTTTTACTAAAAAAATAAAAATCGCAGAGGCGATCAAATACCACCAAAAGAAAGCTCTATTTGTGGGAAGAAAAGGACGCAAATTTTGTTTGGGAGCCACGTTGCACAACCGCGCAATTGTCTGTTAAAGCGACGCAGCGCCGAATTGTAAAAACACCTTGGGTCATTTAGCAGCATATGTGTCCGGGTCTTAAGTGGTTAACCTACACGGTTAAGGAGATATTTGCAATAAGGAATGCACCAATGTCTTCGGCACATGTGTGCCATAGATAACGGCGCATGCGCGTCATATATAACGATGCAGGCGCACTGAGCGTGTAATTTTTTGTGACTGGCATTACAGTGTTAATGCCGTATTCCCACTTATGCACAGGGATCTGCCGGTCCTGCATGCATTCGCGCAGGAGTGATGTCATCGCCGCTCCGGCCAATCACAGCGCCGGAGTGGCAATAACAGGAAGTAGCTACGAGGGGACATGGTGGCGGTGGTGGACGGGACAGAAGAGGGCTTCGATCTCAGGTAAGTGCCACATAATAAGCTAGTATGCATACTAGTTTATTATGCCTTTCTCTTGCAGGGTCTTTTTTTTTTTAATTGAGGAGGGTTTACTTCCTCTTTAAAAACATCCCAGATAACACCAGATGTAGAATTTGCACAGTCAATTGCACATCTCTCCTTTGCTTACTTTTTACATTTCTTTTTTTTCTATCATAGTTTTTCTATAGGAAAACTATTCAGAGTATTTCTAGTTAATGTTATTATTATAGTGTAGGATAGGATCCAGGAAACAGAGCTGTTACAATATTAGGCACAGTTACCCTTTCTAAATCCAGTTGGACTGTAAAAAACTCAGATGGATACTTATACCTCTGGACTGATTCTCTGCATATTTTATGGTTCCTATTGACTATACTGTATATACAGATCATTGTGCCTTGACTATATACTAAACCTTTATTTGTGTATGCAAATTACTTCTTGGATACTGATATTCACTGTTATGCTTGTAAAGTCTCAATAAAAACGTTTGTATTTAGAAAAAAAAATGAATGTCAAACTGTATGTTGAGTTTTTTTGGTGCCAGTGTTTTTGAATCATTAATCTATTTGATTCTTTTTTACTCAGTCCTTTTATTTTATCATTGTTTCTTGTATTTTTCTATCCCCAGAACTACAGTTCTCTTAGATCTTTGTTGTGATGCATTGAACAATGTTTAAAAATGCTGTGCTTTTTAAAAACCAATTGTGATATTATAAATTTGCTCTCCTATTCTTTTAGCTAGTGTATTTTGGTGCGTCCTTCATACTGAGGTCCAAAAGGGCACTGCAGTACATACACTACTTCCACAGTATAACACACCAGACAGGTCAGGGATAAAGCTGTGGAGACATTTACAGCAGGGTTAGGTTCAAAACAATATACTTTAAAGTGGTCTTCCAGCCGCAAAAAATACATTTTTTTTCCTTTCTCCCTTTTTATGAAGTGCATAGTGTACTTCAGATCCATCCAGGCTGTTGCACAGGACGTCATATCCTCTTGTGCGGTGAGATACCCCTGCTGTCTTTTGGGACCTGTGTGTGTCCCAGAAATCAAGCTGGCCATTCACAAAGCGCCACAAGACTCACACATGCTCAGTAGGAAACCGGTAGTAAAGCTGCGAGGCTCATTTACCTGTTTTCCTTAGTTAGAATGGTTGTGCCTGCACCCGATCCAATGGATGGATCGACCTTGAGGGGGCCAACATTGCAAGCTCCCTGGACAGGTAGGTGTCCTTATTAAAACTCAGCAGCTACAGTGTTTGCAGCTGCTGATATTTGAAAAAATATACTATCCAAAAATGAGGGGTGGAGGGGTGGTCTTTTGTTTAAGACCACCTCTCAAAAATGGTGGAACTTCGCTTTAAGACCCGGATTTATTTACTTTTCCTGCTTTTAGGACAGCCTAGATTTAGAAATAATAACTGAGACAATAAAAACCTATACACACTATCTGACTTTTTGACAACAAATGTCCGATGGACCTGTTTTAGCGGACAATCCGACTGTGTGCATGCTCCATCAGACAAACATTTTTGCTTTTTCATTGGACAAATGTTTGCTGTGAAAACAGACAAACTTTCTAGCAACAAATGCCTGATGGAGGCTAATCCAATTTGGTTGTACACAAGTCCATCGGCCTAAAGACCAAAGTACAAACACGTACTGTATGCTCAGAACCAATGCTAAAGATCAGACAACAATAGCAGAAGTTGCCCAAAGGGTGGCGGTAAAGAGCAGATGGCTGCAAAAGTCCTGCCGTGTGTATGCATACCAAGTTCACTGCCAACGCCCATTTGGAGCAAAATCCACGGTAAAGTCCGTTGGAAGTCCGGTCGTGTGTCTGAGGCTTAAAGCGGAGTTCCACCCAAAAATGGAACTTCCTCACCCCCTTACATGCCAGATTTGGCATGTAATTTTTTTTGGGGGGGGAGTGGGGGCTTCAGGAGCAGTGGGACTTCCTGTCCCACTTTCTCATTCCGCCAAGGGGCTGGTAAGGCAATTATCTTAATCGCCTTACTGCAGCCCGTCCCTGTAGGCGATCACCTGGGACACGTCACAGGTCCCAGGCGATCGTCTGTTCAATGGGATGGCGCATGCGACATTCGTGGATGTGCAGTGCCGCTCGCGCATGCACAGTGGGTGCCCACACTTGGTATAAAGACGCCGGCCGGGTAGGGGGGGAGAGGAGCGGAGCCCCGGCCGGCACGTCGCTGGAACGTGGAGAAGGTAAGTGTATGTTTATTAAAAGCCAGCTGCTACACTTTTTGTAGCTGCTGACTTTTAATAAACATAAACAAGGCTGGAACACCCCTTTAACAGATACTGTAGCTAGTAGTCTCTACATTCTAATTTAAATGAAAATTGTCATGTTTTTGCTGTTATTATTATTATTATTATTATTATTATTATTCAAGTTTAATTTTCTATATTTCCTTTACCATGTTTTTTTTATTTCTGAGATTGCCAACATAAAGGTATTTATGGATTACACACCAGAGAGCTAGGAGGAGTTAAACAAACATTAATGTTTTCACTGACACACTATTTTCTGGAGACCACTTAACAATTCCATGGAGAATTCTCATAGGTATATATAAGGCTCCCAGGAATACATAATCAGTACATGGCAAGTCTCAGTCTGTGAAAACGTAGCTTTTCTGACGAGTGGTAAGGTAATCTACATTATACATCAGTTAGTCTGTCTATCTATCTATCTATCTATCTATCTATCTATCTATCTATCTATCTATCTATCTATATTTTTATTTAAATACAGATCTTAACTTTTAATTATTGTTTAATTTGTAGTCATCCCCATTATTTATTTTTTAATTTTGTTGTGTCTAGTTACCACCATTGTAACATTATTTTTTGGTCTTATCCGATCTGTCCCTTTATAATTAGACCTTTTGTTGTAACTAACAATGTCTTGCAACAGCTAACTATATGTATCTATCCTTTAATACCTATATATAAGCTATTGCATCTGTATTAACATGCATGAGTCCTGTATCGGCTAATGTATATCCGGCCGAAGCGTGCTCTAGGCCTGAGGCTAATCGTTAGTTAATGAGACAGACACCTTTGAAATTGAACAGTTATATTTATTCTAACAAAAGGCGTCCATTGTATAGTAAACAAAGCTGTAGCATAGAATTCCTATTGCACAATATACAATCTCTAACATCAATCTCTATGACCTAATACATTTTTGGCAGATAAGATAGAAAGATACTTAAGTTCAGTCCTTTCTGGCTTGGCCCTGATGGAAAAAGGAAAATGCTAGGCCTCCTTGTTGGCCACATGGCCAGGCCCAAAATACCGGTCAGGCTTCCATGCGGCCTAGGCCATGTGGCTTCAGTATAGGCCTCCAGATGATAGTTCACTTCAGAATTCAAACGAAATAGAGACAGGGAAGTTCTCTTCCAAAACCCTTTTACCAAACCTCACTCATTAATCATTCGCAACGCCTCCCATTTTGCCTGCCCATCTGATGTTCAACCAATCGTTGCATTTCATGATTCACATCCCTGTTCATTCAGTACCTAGCCACTGGAATTCCTTTGATCCTTGTAATAATCAATGTCTTTTGTTTGTTTGTTTGTGGAGACTGCCCAACAGCTGTCCTCCTCCTAGACTCCCTGGAGACAAGTTTACTTATCCCATTCCTGGGAGGGGGGGGGGCAGGTATCCTGGCTTGTTTGACTGGAATCAGAGGATGGTCAGAATTCATACATTGATATTATTTGCAACATATGCCGCTTTGCGCCTAATAAGGCGCATATCCTCCTTCTTTAGACATGGCTCCCCTCGAACAGTCCATATGGTCTGAACAGTCCTCCACCGTTTCAATGTGTTGCATTCTTCAACATGCGCCTCAGAGACAGCTCCTATGGAATAGCCCACAGTGGCTTCACCGTGTTGCGCCTCTTTACCATAGGCTTCAGAACCGGCTCCTATGAAACAGTCCATAACTGACTTCCAACATGTGTCCCAGAATCAATACCTCCAAACATCAACTGTCTTCCTTCCTACATGTGCTTCAGAAACAGCTCTTTGGGACAGTCCATAATGGTTTCAACGTGCTGTGCTCCTCAACACGTGCCGCTTTGTTACTGGGTGACACACCAACATCACTCTTCCATGATGACTTCTATGTCCCCATTCTGTATCTTCTTCTTCTTCTTCTTCTTCTTCTTCTTCACATCTTCATGATGGGGTGCAGAACAAGCAAGGGGCATCCATTCACTCACCATTCACCAGCACACACTGACAGCACCATATTAACCAGCTTTCAGATACAGAGTCCCAAGGCGCATCTTTCTTGCCCATCTTATTAGCCTAAAACACACCATTATCATTTTCCGCCATGACATATATCACCCAACTTAATATACATATATACATATGACCCATCAAATCGCGTATCCCGCTCCCAACCTCCTTTAAATACGGGTCGGGATTATGCAGGCTTGCTCACAGTGGTTTTTCAGACTGCAACTTGGTCTGTCTGTGGTACCTCAGGGATCTAAATTGGCAGCAAAGTCTCTAATTTGTACTAAGAGAAATTTCCATCAATTTGTCCCTCAACTTGCATAGGTAAGCAGGAGAGCTTCCTATATAAGTTTTGAGTCTAACAACACATATAAATCTCAAACAATGATAGAAAATAATAAAATAAAAAAAACACAGAATTCCATCCCTGTGATTCGACTTCAGTGACTATGCCCAGGGTATATCCTGCTAGCTCATCAGGACACTGGCCCTCACAGAGAGACTGTACAATCAGCTTGATTGTGGTCCATAACTCCGCCTGCCGCTGCGTGCACGCCAGAGCCAATGACATATGCCCATTCTATACCATCTCACACTCTCTACCACCTCTCACCCTGGTTGACAAAATCTCGAGCCACGTTACACTGGGTCCCATTCCCCCCAATATAGTGCTGAATATATCCCTCCTCTTCTGGTTACTCCTCAGAGATAAGCGCCCTGAACTCTATGTCCGCACATCCCTGGG
Organism: Rana kukunoris; assembly: GCA_029574335.1. NCBI lineage: Eukaryota > Metazoa > Chordata > Amphibia > Anura > Ranidae > Rana > Rana kukunoris. The sequence goes on from CM056051.1 coordinate 527,698,277, forward strand.
AGAAATCCACTGATATATCACATCTGATTCAGAGTACACTCAGCACATATAGGGTACTAGGATTCTATCAACCACTGCGAGATGCTGAAGCGCCATGTAATGACGGCATACTGTACCCTGGTAGCCAGCGTTTATTGCTGTCACTGGCATTACCCATGCAGGGTTTCAGCCTCTCAGGTAAGACATCAATTAGGTGTATCTCCCATACGTCCAGTAACCGAGAGGTTCTCTATAGGACTGCTAAGATTGAGACACCGCCCCTACGAGGACGTTTTCACCCCATTGATGTATCACCTGGCACCCTCTAGTCTGGTCAACAGACACTGTATTATGCATAAGTGCCAGCCTCCTAGGTACCTGCACCATATTCAGTTATGTCAATACATTTGAACAAAAAAACATTTCCTTCTTTCATTTCCTCCTCCCACAATAAAAACATATTTTACATCTTCTGTTCTGAAGGATTGGATACGTTATATTCCTTCCCCAACCTCCAACTCCTTGCATTGTATTCATAGTCCGTTTGCATCCATAAATGACAGGAGAGACTTTGGCAAAATGTTTCATGCATCTCGTTGTTGGGCAAAGTCTTTCAGATTCAGTACTAGTGCAAAAATTGTCCTTAAGAAAAAGAAACCTTATATTTCAAGTATTAATCTGAATCTTTTCTCTCCTGAACGTTTATCAGAACAAATTTTCGGTGTGGTATGGCACAGACAAACTGCCAACCAGATGAACATTCTTCATCTCTGTTCCAGAATCCTCTCCAATTCCGCTCCACCAAGATTCTGGAATTAAAGAACAAGAGCAGAATCAAATTCTTATCGATAATATCTCATAACACATGAATTTAGCATTCCTGATTTCTAAACAAATGATCAAAACACCATGATTCCTCTAGGATGAACCCATTCTAAAATGGATCCCCATGGTACAAGCAAAAATCTAAAATATAAAAAAAATGAATGTGACCGTTGCTTCTCAAAAATTCTAAATTTTAAGCAATAATAAAAAAAAAAAAACAATGCATTATCTGTACTCTAAGATCTATGCATTACTTCCCCTTTCAGGTGGATAAAATCACAAAATATTGGAATTCTTTCCACCTGAATGAAAAGAAAAACCAAAAAAAAAACACAATTCCAGCAGCTAAAATGGCTTCCTAATGTCGCCAGCTGCTAATTGAGGACATAATTCAACGACCACCAAGTCAGTTGCTAATGATCCCTTGCAGGTGTCAACGCCTCCCATGTTGCCTGCCCATCTGATGTTCAACCAATCGTTGCATTTCATGATTCACATCCCTGTTCATTCAGTACCTAGCCACTGGAATTCCTTTGATCCTTGTAATAATCAATGTCTTTTGTTTGTTTGTTTGTGGAGACTGCCCAACAGCTGTCCTCCTCCTAGACTCCCTGGAGACAAGTTTACTTATCCCATTCCTGGGAGGGGGGGGGGGGGCAGGTATCCTGGCTTGTTTGACTGGAATCAGAGGATGGTCAGAATTCATACATTGATATTATTTGCAACACCTTTTATATATTTTTTTTAAAGTTAACCTTAGGCAAGTATGAACTGTAAAACAAAATGTTCATTTATTCTGGTAAAGAATAGAAATAAAATAAATAGAAGGCAGCACTGAAGAACAGCAAGTCCTGAAGAACGACCTGAAAACCAGAAACGTGCAGACAGGAACGCACTGTAAAACAAATACGACCTGACTACACGCCCTGAAAGACAAGATAGGAACCCACAAGCACACACCCACAAGCACAAACTGAACCGCAGAAAACGATCTGAAAGCACAAAGACTGAAAAGTGTGAATCGTCACTCACCAAACGTTTACTAACACGCGGCAACACAATTTTAGCAAAAGCAGCCCCAAGGGTGGCGCCAATGGAATAGAACTTCCCCTTTATAGTGCCGTCGTACACGTTGTACATCGCCGCCAACAAGCCTGATAAGGAACTCGTCGAGGAAAACGATACTGAAAACTCGTCGTTAATGAAACATCGTTTTCCTCGATGAGTTCCTCATTAGGCTTGTCGTAAAACTTGACAAGCTTTCTTTGCGTACACACTGTCAAGACCAAATATTGTCATTCTCAAACGCGGTGACGTACAACACATACGACGGCAGGGGAAGTTCGATTCCACTGGCACCCTTGGGGCTGCGTTTGCTAATCTCATGTTACTGCTTGTTAAGTAAAAGTTTGGTGAGAGACAATTTGCACTTTTCAGTCTGTTACAGTGTGACAAATGTGCTATCTCCATTACGAACACTACTTTTACCGAAGGCGCGCTCCCGTCTCATACTTTATTCTGAACATGCACAGGTTTCTAAGCATACACACGAACATATTTCTCGTCGAAAACCAGCCTGACGAGAAACACAACAAGGAAATTGAGACTCCCGACGAGGAAAAAGAGATCTTGTTCTCTTTTTTTCTCATCGAGTTCTACAAGAGTTTTCTCGATGAAAAACATACACATGACCGTTTTCCTCTGCAAAAAAGCTCTGCCACCAAGTTTCTTCATGGATTCTGTCGAGGAAAACGGTTGTGTGTACAAGGCCTGAGTCTGTGAAAATGTAGTGCTTTTATTTAATTTTCTAATTTATATTCTCTCTCTCTCTCCCTCTCTCCCTTTCTTTTTCTTTCACTCCAAAAATAATTCCTACATAGGGTAGTAGAGAGGCGGACTTTTTCAGGCAATCACAAGGACGTAAAAGTTAAGAAAAAAATATTTTAAGTTTAATTACATATCATAAAATCCAAAAACAAAGAATAAAATATACAAAAACAGGGTATACAGAGTATACATGAGCAATATTAGCTTTCATCTCGCCTACGCGTTTCGCCTAGCGGCTTCTTCAGGGCGAGTTTGAGAGAGGGCTGATAGTATATAATTGCTAATTTCATACATCAAAAGAATTGCTATCCATCCGATTATATCGAAGATGAAGAAGTAAGTATCCGTATGGCTTGTAAGAGCTCAATGCGGCAGACAGAGTACACCAAAATACACAAAAAAAATATCCTATGGTTGGCAGCGAGTCATCATATAAAGATGAACAAATGTATTCTGAAATAAAGTCAGAAATCAAAAACAGACCCGGGACTAATCACAGCAGTGAACATGGAACATAGCCAAGGAGGAGTTTGTATCCAATCAAGTAGGCTAGACCAGGTTATAGTGTCCAATATAGGGCAGCCCAGTAAGTCAGGAGCCTTAGTATAAAACGCTGCTCGTATGTCCCGGGGGGGTTTAGCCTGTGCTGCACTTTCTTTCTTCCTCATTGCCATTATAGAATCCTTGAATAAAGCTCATTATAGCCACAAAAGAAGTAACGTGATGAGAAAACCTGACATATTTTGGTAACACATCCAGGTACGAGAGACCTGATTTAACCCCCTGGCGGTATTCCCGAGTCTGGCTCGGGGTGGAATTTCAGCACCAAAAGCGGTAACCTCGAGGCAGACTCGGGATCGCATTGTAGGATACAGGCAGAGAGTTTCTTACCATGTCCCCTGGATCCTGCGATGCCTCCCTGCTGTGTGATCAAGCTGTCTCCTCGCTCGATTCACACAGTGCCGAGTGCCGCCGAGTTCCGTTCCCTGCAACGTTACGACGCACGGGGGCGGAGATCGGCGCCAAATTCAAAAAAGTCAAAACACAGGACACATACAGTATACTGTAATCTTAAAGATTACAGTACTGTATGAAATAAATACACACCCCCTTTGTCCCTAGTGGTCTTTCCAGTGTCCTACATGTACTTTTATATAATAAAAACTGTTCTTTCTGCCTGCAAACTGGAGATTGTCCATAGCAACGAAAAAGTGTCCCTTTATGTCAAAAGTGCGTCGGAAATTCGTCATCAAACACTTAATCTAATGACAGCAACAATTCTGCAACTGAGCAAATTTCAGTGTTTTTGATTTGCTTACATTATTGAATAATTTTTGTTATTATTTTAATATTATTTTTTTTAGTTTTTTAAATTATAATTTATGATTTTGTGTTTCAAACTTTATCATACCCGGGATGTCTACTAGACTCTTGTTTGGACAAAATTAAGTGAGTTATTGCTAAGAATTACAGGCCTATAATGTAAAACACCAAATTTCCATGAAAAATAATGGTACCGCTTTCAAGAATTATACTGCCAGGGAGGTTAATATGTTTGTTTTCTTAGATTTTTTTTGATATTTGCCCTGAAGAAGGGGGAGACCTTAACTCTGAAATGCATTGGCTTGATGTACTTACCAATACTTTCAATAAACACCTTTTAACCTACCTTTAAGTTTGGATTCTTTTGGACACTGGGGGTGCTCTGTCCTTCCTACTTCTCCAAGTCTACATGTGGAAACAACCATAAAGCCGTAGCCTAAAGGCAGCAGCCCGACCCCTAAAAGGGTCCATCAGCATTTTTCAATACTGGGCACAACCTGCTGAAGGAATTCCTTCCTACTTGCCCACACACTTTGTTTTTGGTTTGCTCTGTATAGCTATGTGTGATGTGCTTTGTTTGTATATGTGTAGGAAAAAAAAAGACTTTAAGAGCCGGTTCACACTTAGGCGGCACGACTTCGGGGCCGACTTCACAAGGCATCCTGAGGACGACTTCAGAGGTGACCTGCAAAATGACCTCTGTATAGAAGTCAATGCAGGTCGCCCCGAGCCGTCCCCAAAGTCGTGCAAAAACCTTTTTCTAAGTGCGTCGCTCTTATTAGAACAGTTCTATTGCATAGAATGGGACGCGCCCAGTGTGGGTTGCCCCAGTGTGAACCGGCTCTTAATCTAATAAATTGTATTTAATAAAAAAAAAACATCCAGCCATGAGCATTAACTGATCCAGTCAGTCCAGCGTGGTCTCCAGCACAAAAGAGACATCAATCGGGAAAATACCATATTATGGCTATGAGGTTTTTACTTTTTTTATGGTTGCAGGGCATGCCAGCATGCTATTAGTGTAAGAAATGTTTTATAAATAGACCTCTATGTGTAGAGGTGGCCATTGTGGTAGAGGAGCAGAGCTTTGCATCCTCATGTTAGAGTTGTGCCGTAATGACTGGTGGGATATTGATGAAGGAGCAGCAGAGGAGGTGAAAGAAACCCAGATTTACCAAATGTATAAGGCAAAATCAGGGAGATCCTTGCACTGCAGGTCCTCTGGTATAGTTTTTTTCTCCAGCAATAAGAACAGGAACAACACATTAGTGACAACTCCAACTCTGTCTCGAAACCTAGTGAGACCAGCTGCCAGAGGCAGTAGTGCCTTCAATGATCTCACACTGCAGACCTCACAGATCTCTCACAGATCTCACACTGCAAACACTAAAGCCTTGTACATACGACCAGTTTTCTCTGCAAAAAACAGCAAGAAAACTGCTTCTTGTCGAGATTTCTATTCGTGTGTACGAGGCATTCAGGTTTCTCATCAGGAAATCTGGCCAGAATCTCGACGAGAACAAAAGAGAACCTGCTCTCTTTTTTTTTTGTCGAGATTCTTGTTGGCCTGTTTCCCAACGAGAAACCCAAGAGTGTGTATATTTGCCTGTCACCGTGGAAACCCGCGCATGCTCTAAATGACATTGACGCATGCACGGTAGCTTCCACGGCATAGGTAGGGTAAAGCAAGATAGCGGCGACGGCATCGAATGTGACGAGCGCATGCTGGTCGTACGCGACAATTCTACGTGTTCTTTCCTTTCAAGGGAACCGTAGTTCTTTTAAAATTAAAGTCTGTACACTCGGGCGGCAAGAGTTTCCTGCAAAGAATCTTGTCAGGGAAAACGATGGGTTTTTCCTGACGAGATTCTCGGTTGTGTGTACGAGGCCTTAGAGCAGTGATGGCGAACCTTGGTACCCCAGATGTTTTGGAACTACATTTTCTATAATGCTAAACTACACTATAGAGTGCATGAGCATCATGGGACATGTAGTTCCAAAACATCTGGGGTGCCAAGGTTCGCCATCACTGCCTTTGAGGCTAAAGGACAGGTGTGCCTTAGCATAGGAAGCACAGTTTTTACTTTTTTTCTTTTTTAAATAGACACAATTAAAAATTTTAGGTGTATCCTATAAGATAACAAATCTTCACTTTTTGAATACAGGTCCACTTTGAAGGATTTTTCTTTTTTGAGAGTAAAAAATAATAATTTGGCATACAGAATGTACACGTTTTTTCAAAATGAACATTCTGAACCTTGGAGTAAGTCAGCCCAAAAAAATGTTTTTTATGTAAACCTAAAAGCAAGCCCCTCATGATAAAAGAAATAAAGCTAACAAAATTCCTTCTGAGAATTTGTACTGCCTGCTTAACATGCTGAGAATTGGACTTCAACATATTGGTATAACCAATAGAATTTATACAGATCAGTAATTCTTTATGTAGCACTACCCCCGAAAGAGCTGCTGGTTTAGATTTGGGCCTGCCGTTGCCTTACTGTTCCATATGCTCATCTCAGGGGTTCTCCTTGAAAAGTTGTCCACAAAATTGTCTGCACCAAACACACAGTCTCTTTCAAGGTTATTATTGAACAAAGTTCTCCAACCTTTGCTTTTCAAATCATGGGTACAACTTAGATCCAGAGGATTAATTCAGTTCCACGCTGGATTTCAGCAAACACCAGATAGGCCTACTCTAACTGACCTAGCAGCTGGTGCGAAGCTCATCAAAATCTCTGCCACAGACTTGATAAGTGTTGTCAGGCTGTCGCACGATCTTCTGCCACAAGATCGGGTAACCACTCGCACACTTTGTATAGTTCCAATAAAGTACACAACTCACAGTGCCAAGGATATTTCAGCCAGGCCGGCAGCACAGTGAGGTAAATTTGCCAGGATACGTCCTTCAATTGAATCCCACTGGTTCAGCTTCCTCCCGCAGGTAGGATAACGAAGGACCATCCCTGGATTAGTAGACCCCAGAAACTCCTGGGCCTACTCTCAGTTGCGAGGCCTCAGACCAGCTGGCCCCCGAGGCTACGGAACAGCTTACACATCCCTGAGACCAGGAGGGCCATCAGGTCAGGATCCGAAGACCTTGCCAAAACGATGTCTGTCCCTTAAGCACCCCTCACCATAATGCACAGCGGGTTGACCACGCCCCCTGAGCTGCTTCTGGGAAATAGATACCCAATGCATCCAGCCTGCTGCCTTTCCAACCTTGACCTGTGGTAACAGCGACACCCACCGTCAAGGGGAAAATTGTGCAACCCAGCTGAACTGATCGAAACAGAACCAACCAACCAGCATAATCCTTCTGGGCTAAACTACAGCTCAGACTACTAAAATTTAACACATAGCGCCTACTCAATGGGAGCAGGGCACTACCTTTATGTTAATTTTAGTTCCATTATGCTGCTTTAAACAATGTTTTTTTCCACAATATATCTATGACAAAGTTTGTAGCTGCATAAAAGCACACATGAATTATATATTTTTTGAACTGTAAAAAATATGTTCAATTATTATTTTCTGTAGTGTGAACAATGAATGGGACTCACATTACTGAAATAATACTTCTCGGATTTGAAAACCTACAAGATTTCAAGTATTTTGTTTTCTTTTGTTTCCTGGTGATCTACATTGTGACTATAACCGGGAATGTTCTCATTATTCTGTTGGTGTTGACCAGTTATCGTCTTCGATCTCCTATGTTCTTCTTTCTTGGTCACTTGTCCTTTTCAGACATTTTGCTGACTTCAAACATTGTTCCAAACATGCTCCATGTAATATTATCAGAGGGTGGCATTGTGCTCCTTGGAGGTTGTATTACTCAGTTCTTCTTGTATGGTTCTTCAGCAACCACAGAGTGTCTTCTCCTCTCAGCCATGTCCTATGACCGATACCTTGCCATATGTAAGCCATTGCATTACACAGCGATTATGGACTTAAAACTCAGTTTCTATCTGGTTATAATTTGTTGGTCACTAGGATTTGCCATAACTCTCATTCCAGTTTTCTTAATGCAGACTCTGTGGTTCTGTGGCCCCAATGTAATTGACCACTTTTTCTGTGACCTTGGACCCCTACTTGAATTGTCTTGTTCAGATGCTTCCATAGTAAAATATGAGGTCTTTGTATTTTCTAGCCTCTTAACAGTTATACCATTTGTGTTAATCACCGTCACCTATGTGTATATTTTTCTGACAATCCTGAGGATAACCTCATCCACCGGGAGACAGAAGACTTTCTCCACCTGTAGCTCCCATCTGGCCGTTGTATGTACTTATTATGGGGCACTGTTTGTCATGTATGTGGTTCCCTCAAGAGGATACTCTTTGAATATAAACAAGGTGGTATCTCTGATGTACACAGTGGTCACCCCATTGTTTAATCCCATCATATACAGCTTGAGGAACCAAGAAATAAAATCAGTAATGAAAAAATTCATATCAGTGTCCAAGAAAAAACTATAAAAATTGAATTTGTAAAAAATGCTTACTTATTGAGAAAGATTTGTTTGTAACTCATTTTATTGTTGGTTACACAGACTGACAACTCATGGGGCCCCCGGGCAATAGGAGATTATGGGGCCCCCTGGCAATAGGAGATTATGGGGCCCCCGGGCAATAGGAAATTATGGGGCCCCCAGGCAATAGGAGATTATTTGGCCCCAGGGCAATAGGATATTATGGGGCCCCCAGGCAATAGATTATGGGGCCACACAGTATACATACACAGTATACACACACACAGACACACAGTATACACACACAGTATACACACACAGACACACAATATAGACACACAGTATACAGACACACAATATACACACACAGTATACACACACACACACATACAGTATACATTCGCAGTATACATAAACAGTATACAGACACACAGAATATACCACAAAAATCCTCCTGCGCTCTGGTGTATCGCCAAACTGGGTGTATCAGTATGGTATAAAGGCAAAGTCTTAAGTCTTGCAGCCCTCCACAGAACAAAGGGTGTTCATATGGCTAAAATGAAAAAAAGAAAAGAAAGGAGGGCGCACCGACCTTGTGCATTACCACTTATACATTTTAATATACACAAAATAAAAAGCAATGGTCCTACTTACAAACATTCAGTAGTAAGCGCATTAAAAACAGCTGAACCTGGACCTCACGGCACCTGCCAGTCAGACCCTAAACACCAATGTGGCTGACGTGTTTCTGGGGCGTACCCCCTTCTTCAAAGCCTAGGTGGTCTGCAATAGCTCTCTCTTCCTGCAAACCACCCCTTTATAGGTGCATGTGTGCATACAGGCGCAGCCATTCGTCACTAGCTGACTGGTCCCGCCTTTCTTACGGGACTCCGCCCACCCCATTAGTCACCCAAATGGGCTCCATCTGTGTGGAGGGGCAAGTTGATCTAGGTGCCCATCCTATACGATGGGGTACACAGCAAGTGACACAAGACTGGCAATGCAGCAGTGCAATGGGATCACCAAACTATCTATTGCAATATGTCTACTGGCAGCTCTACTAAGGCCTGGCCTACTCGCCAGGTCCTACCACAGGGCCTTTAATGCAGTAGAGCTATTGCAGACCACCTAGGCTTTGAAGAAGGGGGTACGCCCCAGAAACGCGTCAGCCACATTGGTGTTTAGGGTCTGACTGGCAGGTGCCGTGAGGTCCAGGTTCAGCTGTTTTTAATGCGCTTACTACTGAATGTTTGTAAGTAGGACCATTGCTTTTTATTTTGTGTATATTAAAATGTATAAGTGGTAATGCACAAGGTCGGTGCGCCCTCCTTTCTTTTCTTTTTTTCATTTTAGACACACAGAATACACATACGCACATTTAAAAGGTACTGGAGAGGCGGGAAGCCATAATCTTGGGATTTAAAAAAAAAGATTTTTACATACTATCCCTGGTTTTACTGAGGCTGGTAACTCTGATGGGACCCCCTATCGGCATCGGGCCCTCGAGCAGTGCCTGAGTGCCTGAATGGTCAGTCTGCCCCTGATAGGGAAGCTAATTATTTTTGCCTAAACTTGTTTTAAACATGTGCTTTGAGGCTGCCAACAAAATCATGGCTGCATTACCAAGTTATTATGTGTTACCTTAAAAAAAGATTGCATGCTCCAAGCCAGTAACACTTTTCAGGCTCAGGAAAACTCTGGTGGTAATTTACTATATTAAAATCTCACGATACATTGCTCCTTACATTTAGGATTCTGCCTCCCCTTTACAGATAGCCAAGCAGATCATTGCTATCTGGGAGTCAGAAATTGCTCCTAGCAACTTCCAAGAGGAATCATTGGGTCCCACAGAACCCTGCTTGAGAACTAGCCAGTGAAACAACAGTGTGGCAGCTCTAAAGCCCTGTACACACAATCGTTTTGTCCGCTGAAAACCGATCGATGGACTTTTTTCATCGGACATTGTAATTTCAACTTGGGAAATTACAGTTCCCAAGTACCCCTTTCCTACAAAAGTAAATAGGCAGGCACTTGGATGTATAAGCAGAAGCATTGCTTTAATGTGTAGCATCTTCTAGGTAGATAAGTACTAGAGTAGGATTTTTTTTGCCTTAGGGTAGGAAAATTTAGGCAGGCCTGGCTAGCAGCCAGGCCTGTTGGTTTTGATTTAGGCTAGGGGTGGCTCAGGATAGCAGCTGGTGACTCACAGGCAGCATCACTAAGATCTCCATCATCCTTCTAGAACTTTTAGAAAGTACAGGAAGGAGATGAGGAGAGGAGAGGAGAGGTGGAGCCAGGGCTGCCCTTTGGGGTGTGCGAGCTGTGCGTCCGCACAGGGCGCCATGGGCAACAGGGCCACATGCGGCCATCACAGCTCGCAGAACACCGTGTAGGTGAAAAAGTGTGACTCCTCCACACAGTATGGGTAACGATCCTACCGCCGAGCCACAGAAGATAAATGGCACGCTGTTGCCGGCACTTCTTAGAAGCAGACAGAGGTGGCAGCAGAGGGGCAGTGAAGTAGCGTTCGGTCACGTGAGTGGATTCCTGGAAAGTTCCTGGAAAGCGGCCTTTGTATTTACCAGATATGGGGAGGGAGAGCCTGACCAGGAGATTAGGGAGGGGGGAGCCACACACAGGGAGCGATGGCTGGTGGGGTTGGGGGTGAAGTCACAAATCTTATACATACAATCGTTCCATGGAGCTCCCCTCTCTCCTGGGACTTCTCCACTGTGTTGGGCTTCGGTGCCGGGACCACGACTGATCCCCGCAAGGTGTGTGTGTTTGTGTGACACCTCAATATCGGGGGGCCGCCTGTGGGCGCCACAGGATTAGGTTGCACTGGGTGCCTGAACACCTAAGGCCAGCCATAGGGTGGAAATGCCTGTTTTTTTGGGGATTGGCAGGGGGCAGGTCTCCTTAATAAACCCTGGGTCAGCCAAGCTGGGGGGGAGTTGGCATTGTTCAGAGTTTGAAGGTGGAATGCTAGGCTGTCAGAGCTTTTGAGATAGCTCTCTAGACTGGGGGGTGATCTTGGGCCCGGGGCTTGGGTGTGGATGATGTCCTTCAAGAAACCATGAAGGCGTCTTGGACAAGAAGCACAGAAGGAGCAAAGAGGACAGCAGGAGAGACCATAACCCGGCAAGTCTTCAAGGAATGGGACAACTGGTCACAGCCAGGAGGGCTGGTGAATGACAAGCCCTGTCAGGAAGACTGGGGAGGCACACCTGGGAGGACTGGGTGTATGCAGTCTGGGATGGGTTCAGAGCCACTGGAGTGGACTGTGTTGTCAAGGTCAGTGGAGAAGTGCAGCTGCAGCCAGGAGGTCTGGTAGGGCCTGAAGATGGGTTACTGGGTTTAGTAACCAGAGATAGGACAGCTAGCACCACAAACTTTCTATTTGCTACACTGTAGGTGCCCCACGGTCCCTGCCTACAAACGGCTGTTTCTAAGGGCCTAGCTGAGTCAGAGTCAGGCCTAATTATGTTGTGCTATCTGTGCCTGGAACCTTAGGCCTCATAGACACGACCAAGAATCTTGTTGTAAAGAAAAAAACACCATTTTCCTTCACGAGTTCCTTGTCAGGCTTGTCGAGAATCTTGTCAAGCTTTCTTTGCGTACACACTGCCAAGACAAAATCTCATCGTTCTCAAAAGCGGTGACTTACAACACGTACAACGGCACTATAAAGGGAAAGTTCGATTCCATTGGTGCCACCAATGGGCTGATTTTGCTAATCTCGTGTTGCCGCGTGTTAGTAAAAGTTTGGTGAGAGACGATTCACGCTTTTCAGTCTGTTACTGCATGACAAATGTGCTATCTCCATTACGAACACTACTTTTACCGAAGGTGCACTCCCGTTTCATACTTTATTCTGAGCATGCGCGGGTTTCTAACACACAAACTTGTTACTCATCGTAAACCATCCCGACGAGAAACAAGACAAGGAAATTGAGACTCCTGACGAGAAAAAAGAGAACTTGTTCCAAGGCAGGAAGAGGAAAGGGTATCCTTGTAGTGAAGATTTTTCCAGGATACAGTAAGTAATGTTACTAAAGAAAATTACACACAGATCTAAATTTGTCCGGTTCATCAGGGACTGGCCAAATCTCAGTCTGTGTGTTTTCTCTCCCTATTTGACAAAAGCCAATCATTAAATGTGCTACTGTCTAATTTATAAGCAAAATGGCAGGAGTGTAAGAACTGTGCACCACATCTGGGTAAAATATGTAACAATCCATGTCCAATCCCCGCCTCTTGGCCCCTTAGAGTTTGTCAATCCAAGTAAATTACTGATAGGGTGGTGCTACGATCTGATTGTCCTGCCTGCCCTGCCATTCCCTTTTTTACCACATCCAAGATGGCGAAATGCTATGCCTGACAAAGGAGCATGCATGTTCCCGAACGCGTGCACGTAACTAGCATCATCCGACTGCGACCAGGGACTCTTGGACTGCCGATCCCCCTGTGCCTTGTTTGCTCTAACCTGGGACACTGGAAGCCACCAGATAGAACTTACAGCGCTAGAAGATCACCTCTTGGAGCCCTACTGTCCATTGGACATTATCATGATGTGCCTGCTTTTATTCTACTGCTGGAAATGGTCCAACGGACTGTTTCAGCTGACAAATTTGATCGTGTGTACGGGCGAGCAGATGGGTTTTTCAAGCAGACAAATTTTAAAGCATGCTTTAAAATCTGTCTGCTGGGAACCCATCCGTCCAACATGTCCGCTGGTTAGTACACTAACCAGCGGACATATCTGTCCGCACATGCGTCGAATGGATTCGACGCATGCGTGGAAGTATTTTACTTCCTGGTTCGGTGACGTGGCGACATCAACGTCACCGCCACATCACCGAGCTGTCTGCCGACGGAGATTTTGGTTTGATCATGTGTACACGATCAAACTAAAATAGCCCAGCAGACAAATCCGATCAAAACGGTCTGTCAGACCGATTTGATCAGATTTATTTAGTCGTGTGTACGTGGCCTAAGAGTGAGTGCATTTCTACTAAAATTAAAAACATATGATAACACTACTGCACTTACGTTGGCGCTGCTTGTTTTCTTTCTTTTGAGTGCGAGAATTGTGCACCACATCTGGGTACAATATGTAACAAAAAAGTCAAGGAACAAAGGATGGGACTTTTTATGTACCAACCACTTTGCAGGAAAATAACTTTAAATACGTTGTATAAAAACAATAATTTTTTATATTTATATATATATATATATATATATATATATATATATATATATATATATATATATATATATAAATTATATATAGGCATCACCCTGGTACAATTTTTTAGAGTGGTCGGTCGGCTTTCTTGTAATAACAACCAATGCAGCTCTACAGCCACTTGGCTGTTATCACAAGCAGCAGGATTGGATATCCCTCCTCCCGCCTCTTTCTCACACTCACCTGGTCTCTCTCGTCCAACCAGGGAGCCCGAGCGACCAGCTTGCACATCCGCCGGCTGGCCGGAGACCCTAACAAAGGAAGAATCAGATTTGATCAGGTCTTGGATCTAGTACAGGGGTGGGCAAACTTTTTGACTCGAGGACCACAATGGGTTCATATATTGGACCCGGGGCCGGACCCAGAGTAGATGGACGGTGTGTATGTGTAAATTAATATAAATTAAATTTAAATTTGTAACATTAAATGTTTTGATTAATTTAAGGTAGAAACGCATAAAAATTATTTTACAAAACTTTTATGCAATGTATTTCTTTCATAAAATAGTACCTTAAATTTTAGTGGGAACAGTGTTGTTGGTCTCCCTTTTACATGCAGTAACGTGACCTACATGCACAGACATGACCAACATGCACAGTCACTGACCCAAATGCTAATATCTCATATTCTGTCAAGGTGGGGGGAGTCCCCCACCTTGACAAAATATGAGATATTAGCATGGGGGTCACCATTGCACAGAGTGGCAAGACATACTTTAGTACCGGCTTTGGATAACAGGGATTTAAGGCCTTGTACACACGATCGGACATATCCGATGAAAACGGTCCGCGGACCGTTTCCATCGGATATGTCCGATCTGGAGTTTGGTCCGATGGCGTGTACACACCATCGGATCAAATTCCCCGCCGGCGGACGGCGCGGTGACGTGGTGGTGACGTTGACGCCGCCACGTCACCGCACCAGGAAGTAAAACACTTCCGCGCATGCGCCGAATCCATTCGGCGGCGGCGAGGCGGCGGTGCGGGATGACATGTCTGCTGGTAAGTGTACTAACCAGCAGACATGTCGGGCGGACACATTCCCACCCGATAGATTTCAAAGCATGCTTTGAAATCTGTCGGGTGGACAAATCTGTCCGCTAGCCCATACACACGATCGGAGATGTCTGCTGAAACGGTCCATCGGACCGTTTTCAGCGGACATATCCGCTCGTGTGTACGAGGCCTAACATTTGCTGACATGGTAAATGAAATCACTAAAAGCACTGTCAGCAGCCGGCTGGGGTGTGGGGTGTGCGGCGCCGCCGTGTCCAATGTGCCTGTCGGAGAGATGCATGCAGCCATTTGCCAGAGGAGGTTTAGGAGCCGAGGAGGTTTAGGAGCCTAAGGAGGTTTAGGAGTCGAGGAGGACGAGAGGGAGGAGAGTGCCAAACCGAGCGCCGAGCAGGGAGCTCAGCAGGGATGTGGCATGGTGCGGCGAGCAGCATTGTAATTCCCGCCTTCTGAGCTTGCAGTGCCTATGATGGACGTCACACGTCCTGCAGGCTTGCAATTGGAGCAGTGGGACGTCCATCATAGGCTCTGCAGGCTCCAGAAGGTGGGACCCGCAATGTCTCTTGGCCACACTCGGTGGAGCTCCGTGCTCGCCACTCGGCAGAGCTCGGCAACTGTCATACACAGACTTGTTAGTCAGCGCTCGAGGTGCCGGATTAAATGGTCCGCCATGCCGTATACGGCCCGCGGGCCGTAATTTGCCCATTCCTGATCTAGTATGTGTAAAGTTAAATATCTGTGCTGACCCAATGGTAACAAATGATATTGAAGCTGCAACCTAAAATAGCCTGAATATTAGCTAAATGGTAAATGTGTATAAAGTAAAATGAGCATCCAAAAAATAAACCTTATTAAAGAAAAATGATAAAATAGTGAAAAAATCAATAATTAATCACACAAATAGTAACACATATTAATACGTGTTCATATGGTGCTCCACAAAGTGCAAATAAGTAGAAGGCCAAAAGGGGAGTTTATTTACTATAGGAAAATCCACTGTGCACTACAAGTGCACTGCAAATCTACAGTGACTGCACTTTTAAGTGCACTTGCCTTTAGTAAATCAACCAGGCATGTTGACCCGGTGCTTCTGATTACACAAAAGTCAATTAGTGCCGCTTGATAAATTGAGTGTACTCCACACCAATTAGTATAAAATATCTGATGAATAACTATTGAGCTGCTCTACTAGAGGGATGTGTGCTCCTAATGATATAGGTGTAAAATAGGGGGCACTAAAAATGGTGATAGTGTGAACAGTGATTAACCCATATAAATAAAATATTATTTGGGATCCAACAACTCTGGTAAGTGGCACTAATTAACACTATATATACCATAAAATAAAAATCTTCAAAGTGATATAAATGAGCATATAAACACTAATGCTCCTGTGCCAACAAAAGAAAAAATATATAAATATAAAAAATATTATAAAAGGTCCCAATTGTGCAAATTGTGATATTCAAAGTCCATAACAAATCCACCCACGGAAATTGTACAACTGTGATGATATCTTCAAATGGCTTATATGTGATCCTTCACCAAACTGTGATAAGTCACCACAAGGTGATTGAATATTTGGTCTGCTTAGCAAAAAGAATTGACTTCTTTACCCAAAAAGAAAGTCAATCAGCGCTTGTGCAGGATTGTGCCTGCTCTCATTTATTTGACTGGAGATATATGTACACCTTCCTCCTCATAAGTTCCCCTGCGGATATGCAATAAAAAATGGAGGACATCCATAGCGTAAGACTAAGGCTAGTACACACGACCGAGGAACTCATCGGAAAAGACGCATCGTTTTCCTCGACGAGTTCCTTGTCAGGCTTATCGAAAAACTTGACATGCTTTCTTTGCGTACACACTGTCAAGACCAAATCTCCTGGTTCTGAAACGCGGTGACTTCACCACATACAACGGCACTATAAAGGGTGAGTTTGATTCCACTGGCACAACCCTTGGGGCTGCTTTTGCTAATCTCATGTTACTGCGTGTTAGGTAAAAAGAGACATTTTCACTTTTTAGTCTGTTACAGCGTGACAAATGTGCTATCTCCAGTACAAATGCTACTTTTACCGAAGGTGCGTGGGTTTCTAAGCATACACACCAACGTGTTTCTCATTGAAAACCAGCCCGACGAGGAACACGACAAGGAAATTAAGACTCCTGTCGAGGAAAAAGCGAACTTGCTCTCTTTTTTCCTCGTCGAGTTCCTAGACAGCTTTCTCGATGAAAAGCATACACACGACCGTTTCCCTTGGCAAAAAAGCTCTCCCACCAAGTTTCTTGATGGATTCTGTCGAGTTTCTCGGTCGTGTGTACGAGGCCTGAGGCGGTACCTGGTTACGTTACCTACGCCGTTTCCGGTTCTGCTGGTTGCTGTCTTGGAGCAGGTGGAACGCACGCCATCCACGGAGGTGGAAGCAATCATGGGGGCCCCCACATATCTTGATTGACAAGCCAGCAGCCTCAGTGCCGGGTTAGGCACTTTGAAATGTAAGCAGCCATTTGGCTGTATTTTTTAAAACTTGCTCTCTTTTAATAAACTATATTACACAATGGATGTCCTCAATTTGTATTGCATATCTGGCCGGTACTTATGAGGAGAAAGGTGTACATATATCTCCAGTCAAATTAAATGTGAGCAGGCACAATCCTGCATAAACCTTTTTCAAACCAGTCAAACCAGGCCAACCAGGGATATCTCCTCCTCAAGCTCATCCAGTGAAAGGATCCTCTCTCCTGCAGTGGGCTATTCAGTTGTATAGAATTCCTCACTGACACAAAGGTAACTTTCTCCAGGTGATCTCCAATAGTGGGATCATAAAATACAAGGAAAAAGCTTCATGGTGGAGAATTCCAATGTCATTTATTATAAAAAATGAGGCACTTACTCCCAGGCCGTTCCCCTAAAGGATTACATGTTCTACTGTTTCTTAGGCCGCGTACACATGTCCGAGAACCTCGTCGGGCTAAACTCATCGTTCCGCTCGACGAGGTTCCCGATGAGCGGTCGAAAAAGCTTGTCGAGCCAAAGTCCTCATTGAACAACGAGGAAAAAGAGAGCATGCTCTCTATTTTGGCTCGACGAGCTTCCCGACGGGACGCTCGTCGAAAGTGTACACACGACCAAGAACCTCGGCAGAATATGTCTCCCAGCGAGCTTCTCGCTGGATTCTGCCGAGAAGCTTGGTCGTGTGTACGGGGCCTTACACACACACTTGGATCATTTTTTTATGGTGAAGATCCCCCAAACACAAGGAGAACATACCAACTTTATGCAGATTTTGCCCAAGCTAAGTTACCAATCTTTTATATTTGACTGATCAATTCTAGAATCACACTATTGTAAGTTTCATGAGATCAATAAAAAATCATTATAATTTTTTTTTTCCCATCTACTTATCTCATTGATTGAGTCTTAGGCCTCGTACACACGACCGAGGAACTCATCGTGAAAGAAACATCGTTTTCCTCGACGAGTTCCTTGTCAGGCTTGTCGACAATCTTGACAAGCTTTCTTTGCGTACACACTGTCAAGACAAAATCTTGTCGTTCTCAAACGCGGTGACGTACAACACGTACAACGGCACTATAAAGGGGAAGTTCCATTCCACTGGCACAACCCTTGGGGCTTCTTTTGTTAATCTCATGTTACTGCGTGTTAAGTAAAAGTTTACAGATGGAAAGAATCACCGCTCCAGGTGGGTCTTGTGGATTGTTAAGGAAGCTCCCAGGAACCAAGGTGCCGGCAATGCACTAGGTAATGTTGAAAAATTCAGGAAGAGATGGACAGCCGCACTCCAAAAAAACGTAGAAAGTTGTCTTTTATTTGCTTTCAGTCCCGCCCACTGAACTCAGTCAGTCAGTCAGTTGAGGCAGACGGATTAGCAGCAGGAGCTCACAGCGACGCTCGTCTCCTAGAGTAGGAACGTGTGTGTCATAGCTTCAGGCAGGCATAGGAGGTAGACAGGCAGGCTAGGTCTTTTCCCAGCCCAGCTCTGCTCCTCTCCAGCTCCAGCACTACTCGTTCCCAACCTGGCCTTTCTCCTCCAGCCTCCCTCCATCACTCAGACGGACAGGCAGGCAGGGATTCCATCCCCTGCCATTGCTGCCCGTTTCTGAACCACAGCGGATCAGCTCCCTGGCTCTCCGGCCTCCCTCAGTCCCCTGCCTCGTTCCAGGTAAGAAATTGCTGATGGCCGTCCTTGTCAGGGCAGCCGCAGCAAACATCCCATGCCCCCTCGGCTTTCCCCTGCTTCTATCCACCATCCCCTGTGCCCCCATACCACCATCGCCATCTGAGGCACCCTCCTACCACCCCCCCAGTGACAATTCCGCCATTCTAGGGCGATTTTTTCGGACACCCGCGCCAGCCTGCATTGAATCGCGGGGCCGCGATCTAGGAAAGACCGCGGCTTCACCCGCGGCCTAGCGCTGCGGCGCTCCCCACACCCTTGCTCCTATTCTCCATCCCCTATGCCCCCATACCGCCATCGCCATCTGAGACACCCTCCTACCACCCCCCAGCGACAATTCCGCCATCCTAGGGCGTTTTTCCGGACACCCGCGCCAGCCTGCACTGATTCGCGGGGCCGCGATCTAGGAAAGACCGTGGCTTCACCCGGGGCCTTAACGGCGCGGCACCCCCCCACACCTTGTAATCCCCCCCAAATCCTCCAGGAATCCCCCCGTTCCCTAGTAGGACAGCCACTCTTCCTTGGCTTACCTTTTGAGCCCCCCAGTATCACCATCCACCGTGCTGTCAGCTCCAGGCTGCATCCTGCTGCCTGATCAGGCAGCCCTCCTGCTACACCAGCAATAAGCACACCCCTCACCCCCAGCCACTTCTCATCTCAACACAACAGAAGCTTGATCCAGGGGTCACCCGATCGCCTTTCACAGGGGTCAGGAAGGCAGGAAGGAATTTTTTTACCCCACCGGAGCAGATTGGCCCAGCACGGCTAGGAGAGAGGATTTAGCCAATTCCTCTCCCCATCGCCCCTGAAACTAATCCCCACCACCCCCCCCTCCCGGTGTTTGGCGACCATGGCATATCAGCAATATTCAGCAGAAACCATTTGGAGTTTGAGGCAATCCGCCGCAATACTACCAGCCATCACCAAAAAAGCCCTAAGAATTGAGCGAATATTGAGAGTCGATCAACGATCGACTGTCAGATATTTCAGCCATTCACCCCAGCCTAAGCACATATCTTGTGCTTTGATGAACACAAGATCGGCAGTAAAACACCGACTGGAAATCCGTGACCTCATTTTACAATGCGATCTAGATTGCCTCTTTATTACAGAGAGCTGGCTTACAGCCGACTGTAACACCATTCTAGGAGAACTGGTGCCAGAAAACTACTGTATCATAACGGAAAACAGAATAGGGCAAAGAGGAGGAGGACTGGCGGTGATCCACAAGACTCACCTTGCAATCACAAAACCAGTCCTTGAAAACCCTCTTCCATTCATGGAAACCCTTACTCTGCAATTGCAAACAAATTCCAAGGAGACCGTCCACATTCTTCTCTGCTATAGGCCACCCGGCCCAAAATCGCAGCTGCTATCATCATTGACGGAGTTCGTCTCCACTTATACCCTCAACAGCAAACATGTTTTGCTGCTCGGGGACTTCAATCTCTGGGCCAACTCCGCACAAGACCCCGTTGCCGACGCCTGTATTGACCATCTGGAAGGTTTAGGGTTACAGCAACTAGTATGTGGACCCACACATGCTTCAGGCCACACACTTGATCTTATTTTCAGACAAGATCTGGAAATACAAAATTTGGAAAATGAACCATTGCCATGGACTGATCACCATGCAATTAAATTCATTATTTCCAAAATCCCCCCTTAGCAAAAACATCTAGACCAGTGACTACACACTGGACTAGATGTCAGAAGAAGCTCCATTCGGAACTCTTTAAAACCACTTTAAGGGAAAAAATAAAAACAATTCAGCCGCATCAAACGGCCGTAGAAACACTGGATGCCATAAACTCAGCCCTATTACAGTCAGCCGACTTAGTAGCGCCGAAGCGTAAAACTCAAATCCGGAGAAACAACTGTAGCTGGTTTAACAACCAGCTGTCGTTACTGAAGCAAGAACGTAGAAGGGCGGAAGCCGCCTGGAAAAGAAGTTCTTCAGAGGCAAACCTCTCCATCTACAAAGCAACAACAAGAAAATACCTTAAACCCCCCTCGCGAACTCTTCAAGATGGTCACTCAGACCATGAAACCAGGATGTCTTGAAGCCCCCAATTCGGACTCACAAGAATTTTGCAATGATTTGTCGGATTACTTCATTAATAAAATCGAGGGAATCCGTGAAAGCATTCAGCAAAACAATTCCCCCCTTAGCCCCCCCGCAACCTTTCACACAACACCCACAGTAATTCACCTCTATCAGGTATGTTTACCCTGGAACCCATCTCCATCGATGCCACTAATAAAATCATTGGGGCTTTGCGTAATGGCACAGCACCTAATGATATCATCCCCACAATTTAGTGTCACGATGACGCGATCGAACCTCAATGCGTTTCAGCCAATATGAAAGGCTATCATCAGGAAGCTGGAAGCTGAAACACGTTGAGACCCTCCTTTTAATTATTGGAGCCCCTATATACAGTATGTGGTTCTTTGGATCTCACTGTTTAATCTTTGTTGAATATTGTTTTATCTTAATACACTGTTTGCATTAATATTTAGCGCCCCCTATCCACTACTACATATCAGACTTGATCGCATTATCGCGACACCAGATCCTCCCTAAAAACATGTACAGGGGACCAAGCCTCACCGCAACTGAGCGACGTCCAAATGAGACTGGCCAGGTTACCCTTCATTAAAACACATGCTGATCACACCGGGTCCCAGGCACAGGCAGCAAATCATGTGAGCGTATCGTATATGTTTTACTTTGAATTATTTAAAAAAAAATTGGTTTTACACTATGGGAGCCCCCTTCTGTCATTTTTTTTCCCATCCATTAACCCCCCTGGCGGTAATCCCGATTCTGGCTCGGGGTGGAATTTCACCCCCAAAAGAGGTAATCCCAAGCCAGACTCGGGATCGTCTCGCAGCAGCCACAGGCAGGGAGTTACTTACCTTGTCCCTGGCTTCTGCGTTGCCTCTCCGCTGTGTGATCGAGCTGTGTCTCGATTAAGTGTCCCTGTGTGCCGCCAATCTTGGTTCCCTTCGCCGTTAGGACACACGGGGTGGAGAACGGCGCCAAATTCAAAAAAGTAAATAAACACAATACATACAGTATACTGTAATCTTACAGATTACAGTACAGTATGAAATAAATAGACACCCCCTTTGTCCCTAGTGGTCTGTCCTGTGCCCTACATGTACTTTTATATAATAAAAACTGTTCTTTCTGCCTGCAAACTGTAGATTGCCCATAGCAACCAAAGGTGTCCCTTTATGTCAAAAGTGATTTTAGAGCAGCTAGAAAACAGCAATAATAAATTATAATCACTTACAGAATTGAGTGATAGCGATTTGTGGGGAAATTCGTCATAAAAAAAATAATAATATGACAATAATATAATAATGACAGCGACAATTCTGCAACTGAGCAAATTTCAGTGATTTTGAGTTGATTACATTATTGAATAATTTTTATTATAATTATATTATTATTTTTTATAATTATTTATAATTATTTATTATATTATAATTTATGATTTTGTTTTTCAAACTTTTTCATACCCAAGATGTCTACTAGACTATTGTTTGGACAGATTTAAGTGAGTTATTCCTAAGAATTGCAGGCCTACAATATAAAACACTAATGTACCGTATTCAGCATCTAAAATCTGAAATAATCGTACCGTCAGGGAGGTTAAGGATCATCCTAAGTACAGATGACCTTGGAATAAACCATCTAGGGGTCTATATTCCCCACAAAGCGCAAGTGACCACTCTAGTGATAGGTGGTCAACGTTAAGGGGTGAGTGTGTCCATGTGGGGCACCTCTGTCTGAACACTGAGGATCGGATCACCGATTATTTATCTACGCATGAGCACTTTATTTCACAAAGTGTGACATTTATAACAATTGTTATGTTTGATTCACCCATTTATGTTTAATATGTTTGAACTTTTTATCAGCTAAGCGCGGTATCACTTCCTTTCATAGTCACTCTAGTCAGCTCACATTTACACTGCTTCTGGCAATTGCTAGTTTATTTTAATATTTTTTTATTTTCTTTGGCACAACGTTTTTCTTGTTTATATTCATGGACATCGCTGAACAGAGTTGGGACATAGGTAAGTATTAGGGGGGCTGAGGGGGCCTGCTTCACACAGAAGTTTTTTTTTTATCTAAACACATATAGCCGGATTCACAAAGCACTTACGCCGACGTATCTCGAGATACGCCGTCGTAAGTACAAATGTGCGCCGTCGTATCTATGCGCCAACCCACAAACTGAGATATGTCGAAAAATAGGCTTCAGCCGCCCGACGTATTTTTCCGGCGTATAGTGGGAGCATATTTATGCTGGACGCATTTGTCGCTCCCGTTCATTTTCGATGCAAATTTGCAAATGAGCGAGATACGCCGGTTCACGAACGTACTTGCGCCCGGCGTATAATATACGCGGTTTACGTAATGAATGAATGAATGAATGAAGAACTTGTATAGCGCAGCACATGCGAAATAAATCGCCTCATACGTCCGGCATAAAGTTAATCCCCATATAGGAAACGCAACTCATGCAAAGGTATGTACCAGGGAACGAACGCTGTCGAAATGTACGTTGTGTACGACGTTTACGTAGTATGTGAATAGGGCTGGGCGTAGGTTACGTTCACGTCGTAGGCAGTGATTCGACGTATCTTAGCCAGTTATTTTGACGTGATTGCGAGCATGCACACTGGGATGCGTCCAAGGGACGACGCATGCACAGATTATTTTAAGTACTTGTTTGAAGCTCAGGCCATCATTTGCATGGGGTCACACTTCATTTAAATGTATCACGCCCACTTCCAGCCCACTTTCACCTACTTTGACTTATGTTGGCTTACGCCGACAAATATACGCTAAGCCGGCGCAACGCTGGGAGCATTTGCTTTGTGAATTCCATGCTTCCCTCTCAGCGTTGCGCCGGCGTAGCGTAAATAAGATACGCTACACCGGCATAAAGATGCACCGATGTATGTGAATCCAGCTAATAGAATGCATTGAGATAACAAAATAAACTACTGACCACTTTAATAAAAGAGGTGAAGATTCACTTTGCAAAAAATACCAAATCACATGCAAAAAAAAAAGCTTGCACGTGATTGGATAATGGAAGTCAGCAGAGCTTTTCTTCATTTACTAAGCTCTGGAGAAACTGCAATTCCAAAGTGCGCAATCTATTTGTTTTTAGTAAATCTTCCCCACTGCTTGCTTATCCTCTTTTGCATCTTTCAGACTCTTCCTTCCTGTGTGGACGTGATCTCTCGCAGTGCTGGCTGCCCATCACTAACCCAGACTAACTTACTAGACATTGATGGACCGTCCCCTGTACAATGTGTGTTTTCTTGACCACTTTTAGTCCTAAACATGTGATAAGGTGACAACACAGGAACACAAATGGAAGACCATTGTCACCCTAAAGCCTCATACACACAACCGGACTTCCATCTGACTTTTCCGTGGATTTTGCTCCGAATGGGCGTTGGCCGTAAACTTGGTATGCATACACACGGCAGGACTTTTCAGCCAACTTTCACCAAATCACGTGTTTTTTCAGCTCTTTAATGCCACCCTGTGGGCAACTTCTGCTATTGTTGTCTGATCTTTAGCATTGGTTCTGAGCATGCGTCTTTGTACTTTGGACTTTAGTACAATTTTGTACACACGATAGGATTAGCCTTCATCGGACATTTGTTGCCAGAAAGTTTGTTTGCACAGCGAACAATTGTCCGATGAAAAACACAAAACGTTTGTCCAATGGAGCGTACACACGGTCGGATTGTCTGATAAAATAGGTCCGTCGGACAATTGTTGTCCAAAAGTCCGTTTGTGTGTATGGGCCTTATAAAAGA
Source organism: Rana kukunoris (assembly GCA_029574335.1). Lineage (NCBI taxonomy): Eukaryota > Metazoa > Chordata > Amphibia > Anura > Ranidae > Rana > Rana kukunoris. Next base: position 527,723,021 of record CM056051.1, read on the forward strand.
AAGCACCGTCAAAGGAGGATTACAAGAATTTTTTTAATGAAAGCTGCAGATGTAAAAAATGTAGGGCCAGATTCAGAGAGCCATTACGCCTGTCTAACTGGTGTTAGACTTGAGAAATTTCAAATTACGTGCGTTTTCTAGCTAGTCGAAAACCTCAAACCATGAATAGACAGCTGCGGGCTTCAATTTGACTGGATTAAGTGTTTGTACGCCTTCGGATCTACGCTGCAATAAAATTGCCGCCACTGGGTGGACTTCCCGTTGTTTTCTGCGTCGGGGTATGCAAATGAGCTTTTGCCGACGATCCCCGAAATTACGATCTTCAATCGCAATCTCTTATGGCACCTTTAGTCATACTTTTATTTGCGTAACACTATACCAGCTTTTTGCTGCTCTAATATTAGACAGCCCATGTTAAGTATGGCCGTTGTTCCCGCGTCGAATTTCTAAGTTTTCCGGCATGTTTTATTATTTTTAACGTAAGTCGTCCGGGAATAGGAATGTTCGTAAACGCCGCTACTCAAACAACGAATGACGTAACGACATGATTTTGCGCAATGCACGGCGGGAAATTTCTGAACGGAGCATGCGCAGTTCGATCGCCGCGGGGATGCGCTTAATTTAAATGCTTCACGCCCCCAATCGCGTATTTCGATTACGCGGCGAGAAATAGACTACGCCGCCGTAGCGTACGGGCAAAAATCTACCAGGATTCGGTGTAGAGCCTGGTAAAATACGGCAGCGTAGAGTATTTCGATTACGCAGCGGAATATTAAGTGTATGTGAATCTACCCCGTAGTTTGTAATAAATAAAATAGTTTGTAAAATAGTTTTACAAACAGACCTTGGAACTTGGGGTGATGATCTGTCCAAGGATGGTGGGTGGTGTCCATGAGGTCCTAGCTTTAGTCTTTAGTCTACCAGGATTCGGTGTAGAGCCTGGTAAAATACGGCAGCGTAGAGTATTTCGATTACGCAGCGGAATATTAAGTGTATGTGAATCTACCCCGTAGTTTGTAATAAATAAAATAGTTTGTAAAATAGTTTGTAATAATAAAATTAAGATGTAAAAAAACAAGTTTTGAAATACTATAAACACATTGAAGCTTATCCGATATTTTGATAATAGGGTGTCAAGTAAGTAAGTGAGTGAGTGAATAACTTGTATAGTGCTACACATGCGAACTAAATCTCCTCAAGGTGCTTTTTCCATCCGTTGTCTTCCTTATCCTTCAAAAGAGGTAGGTCTTAAGTTTTTTCCTGAAGGCCCAATGGTTTTCTTCCATGCGGAAGTTTGTTGGTAGAGCGATCCATAGCCGTGGTCCTTGGACAGCAAATCTTCGTTCTCCCTTTGATTTGTAGTAGGACTTGGGGATGTGGAGGAGGTTTTGGTTAGACGATCGGAGAGTGCGATTGGGGGTGTAGTGTTTTATTTTCTCGCATAAGTATTGAGCAGCCTTTCCTTGTGTGCATTTATGGGTGAGGAAAAGGGTCTTGAATGTGACCTGATCCTTTACTGTTAACCAATGAAGGGTCGTCAGGGATGGGGTGATGGATTCCCAGTTTTTTTCCCATTACCAGCCTGGCTGCCATGTTCTGGACGATTTGTAGGCGCAAAATCTGGTATTTTGGTAGTCCTAAGTAGAGGGAGTTTGCGTAGTCGAGTCAAGAATTGATGATTGTTCCGACTACTACCGCTGTGTCCTCTTCCGGGGTGAAGGGGGTGAGTCTACGCAGTAGGCGGAGAAGGTAATGGGATCCGCTGACTACTGATCCTATTTGCGCTTCCAGTGACATCTCTGCGTCAAAGGTTACTCCGAGGCTTCTGACCTTGGAACTTGGGGTGATGATCTGTCCAAGGATGGTGGGTGGTGTCCATGAGGTCCTAGCTTTAGTCTTTTGGTTTGCGTGGAGGAGAAGAAGTTCTGTTTTGGATCCGTTGAGTTTGAGGGAGCTCTCAGTCATCCACTCGTCGATCAATGGCAGGCACTTTTCTAATACGTGATATCGGTCATCCGCATAGGTAGCACAAATCCTAATCGCTTATGATTTTGAGGAGAGGGCGGAGGTAGATGTTGAAAAGCACGGGTGACAGGGGTGATCCTTGAGGGACTCCGCAAGAAATGGTGCGTGTTTCCGAGGTGAAAACTCCTAGTTACACTGTTTGAGATTTCCTAGAAACGATGCGACCCAGGGTAGGTCTGAGTCTGTAACTCCGGCTGACATACTTCTTCCTAACATAAAGGGCTAGATTCAGGTAGATTGGCGCATACTTATGCCGGCGTAGCGCATCTCATTAGCGCTACGCCGACATAACGGAGGGAGGCAAGTACAGTATTCATGCAGCACTTGTGCCCAACTTTGTGCCGGTGTAACTTAATTTCGTCGGCTTAACTGTAAGTGGTTGTGACAGTATGCAAATGATGTCCAGAACGTGGATTACTGATTTCCGGCCGGCGTATCATGAACAGAGCATGCACAGTACGTTCGTTCCCTTGTGCACATTCTCACAACTAACCCCCGGCCCAGCTTCCAGAGCAACCCTGCCCAACCGGCTTAACCGCAGCCTATAAATAGGCCCAGACATGCGCCCGTCTGGCGCAAAAGTACAAACCACCCCCCCCCCTAGGGAAGGTACTTTTGTCTTGCCATGGCTGCTGCCCCAAAAGACAGAAGGAAGAAACATTTCTCCATGAGGGTGAGGGAGATACTTGTGGATGGCATAGTGAGGTATGATAAATACCTCCATGGTGCCCTGAGTCTGCAGACCAGCAAGGCCAGGAAGCGAGAGATCCTGAGGGAGCTGAGTGTGCGGGTCAGTGCTGTGGGCATTGTGGAGAGGCGCCCACAAGATATCCATTAATGACATGCGGCAGAGGGTGAAAGAAAAGCTGGCCCAGATTAGTAGGCATGTCAGGGGCACGGGAGGAGGGCCAGCATGTCCTGTGCAGTTGACGCTGGAGGAGGAGCAGATAGCGTAATGCCTGCAGCGTGAGCAGGTGGAGGGCATGGAGGGGTACGACTCCAGCGACCAGTCCTTGAGGACAGGTAAGTGTGTTTTATCTACTATCTGGTGTGTAGCATGTGGGGGGGGGAGGGAACACGTGACAAGTGTGTGGGTCCACCAACATGTGCATCTTTTGTGTCATCCACAGATGTGCAGGAGGGAGCTGGGCCATTGTCGGCTGTTGCTGGGCGACCCCCACCATCGCCAGAGAGGAGTGCCCACACCTCTCCTCTGGAGGAAGTAGTGGAGGAGCACGAGGACCTTGAGGGAGCGGTTTACCTAGTGGAGGATCCCACCATCCCTGTAGCCTCCCAATCCTCATTCCCAATCAGGGGAACTCCCTCCCCCTCCTCCCCATCAGGGTAACTCCCTCACCCTTCTCCCCCATCAGGGGAACTCCCTCAAGGGCCTCCCCAATCAGGGAAAGCCCCTCAAGGGCTTCCCCATACCCACGGCCCCAAGCCCCCTATGATCCCCGGAAGGCAACTTATAAAACAAGGGGTGTTCCTGAGGCCCTCCAGAAAACCCTTGCCAGGGATCAGTGTCAGTCCATACGGCATCTGGCTGACAGCCTGGCACCCTCATCGCAGCTTCTGGACAGCCTCCAAGATCTGAGCTGCAATGCAGCTGCGATTGTCACCAGCCTGGGTAGGTGCAGGCCACCACAGCAGGCCTCGCGTCTGAGGTCAGGAGCCTGACAGAAGCCGTCGTGGAGGAGGGGAGGCAGACCAGGGTGATGCTTGCAGAGACGAATGCCATCTTCACCCGCATTGCCCTGACTTTGGAGTGCAGGCTGCCAGCCAGTGAGGCTCCAGGGGATGCGCCTCCACCTCCTGATGCCCAACCCCCCCACCTGTGGCTCACCCCAGGCAGTTAAGCAAGTTTTTTTTTTAATTTGTTATTTTATACTGAGGTTATGAGTTTTTTTTTTTTTTATACTCAAGTTATGAGGGTTTTTTTTTATACTCAGGTTATGAGTTTTTTTGATTTTGGTAGTATCTGCACATGGTGAGGAGTGCAGGCTACAGTGTGAATGGTGTGTGAATGTGGGGGTGGCACTCATGCCAGTAAGGGGTGTCACCCTCGGTCGTGGTGGAGAAGTTATCCCCACGACCGTATGAATGTTGTATGAATGGACAGCGACATCATTGGGGCCTTGACGCCGGCGTTGCTGCTCCCAGGTCCTGCATGTTGGACTAGGGCTAATCCAGTGTTTCTGAACTCCAGTCCTCAAGCCCCAACACGTCATGTTTTCAGGATTTCCCTCAGATGAAAAGGCTGTGGGAATTACTAAGGCAGTGAAACTGATCAAATCACCTGTGCAAAATAATGGAAATCCTGAAAACCTGACCTGTTGGGGGGCCTTGAGGACTGGAGTTGAGAAACACTGGGCTAGTCCAATGTGATGTGGATGGGGTGTGTGTGATCTAGGGACCACAGTGGTGTGCATGCATGCATTGTCTGTGTGCCATGATGAATGTGTGTGTGTTTAACGGGCAAAGAAGCCTACCACGAGGACCCTCCTGACTGCTCTTCCCTCAGCAGACGGGTTGCCTCTGGCAGGGGGGGACTGTGTAGTTCGGGGGTCAGGTCATCACGTATGTCAATCTGCAGGCTCTTTCTCATGGCATAGTTGTGCAGAATGCAACATGCACCGATGATCTGACACACAAAGTTTGGGGAAAACAGGGTACCTCCGGACTTATCCAGGCATCGGAAATGGGACTTCAGGAGGCCAAATGTGCGCTCCACCACTGCACGGGTACTTATGTGTGCTTCATTGTATCTTCTCTCTCCTCTGGTTTGGGGATCCCGGAATGGAATCATGAGATGGGGTCCAAGTGCATATGCAGTGTCACCTGGAAGGGAAAAGACAAGAGGATGTTAGCCATGCATGTGCACCTCGTGATGTGTGCATCATGGGGTCGGACAGTCATGCCTGACTCCCATGTCACTCACAAACCAACCAGCTGTTCCCGTAAACGTTTTGTTCGAATTCCGTTGGGATGGGGCTTTGACGGTATATGTAGCTGTCGTGGCTGGACCCGGGGTGTTTGGCACGTACGTGCCATTAGAGGCATTGGGCATCGGCTATCACCTGTACGTTGATGGAATGCCAATGCTTCCAATTGCGAAATATGTGCTCTGTGTCACAGGGGGGCTGTAGGGCCACATGTGTGCAATCAATGGCCCCGATGGTGCGTGGGAATCCTGCAGTTTCGTAGAAACCCTGCATTGCCTTCTGCCGCTGATGTTCCTGGGTGGGTTTGATGATGTGGTGGGAAATGCGTCTGAGGATTGCGGGGACAACCTGGTGCACACATCTGCTCATGCTGGCTTGTGACATCCCAGACACCACTCCACTTGTACACTGGAACGAGCCACTGGCAAGGAAATGGAGTGTTGCCAGTACCTTGACTAGTGGCTGCACTACTTGTGAGCGGTGTGTCTTGCTGGTGATGTCATCATGCAGGGTTGTGGCTGGATGGCTTCAGGGCTGAAACTGAAAATGCGAAACACCTCCCAATCACCGATGCCAAAGACGTTTATGCGCGTGCGGTATATCCTCTCCCGTGCCCTCCTCCTCCTACGTGGCGGGGGACCCATTAGTAGTGCTAGGACCACAGCTGCCATGTGTTGTCCTGCAAGTGTGGTTGCTCAGCTTGTCTGTAGCAGTGCTGCTGAAGCTACTCTCCAGCTGACTTGAGCAAGTCTGGTGCAAAGTTACCCCTGCTTTATGAGGGATAACTTTAGGCCAGCCATACAGCTTAGGCGCACCGCGCGTAGCCTGTGCGGAACACGCGTATGTTCGGGTATCAGCGTTTCTCCCTCATTTGCATATTTGAAATAAATGGGTGCGCCAGAAGCATTCAGCCTAAATGTGCGCCTACGATGTGCAGGCGTAGGCAAGTTATGCCGGTCGGGAAAAGCCTATTTTCTAGTTCTAGTTCTGTGGGTACGGTGCATAGATTCAGTATGACGGCGCAAATTTAGACTTAGGCAGCACATCTTGAGATAGACCGGCTTAAGTCCTACCTGAATCTAGCCCAAAGTGTTTTCCTAAAGCAAAACTGAATTAGTTCCAAAAGATTACACATACAGTATGTAGTGAGTTTTAGAAATAATGCAATTCTGTTATAATTTTTTTGTAGTGTAAACAATGAACGGGACACACATAAATGAAATATTGCTCCTTGGCTTTGAAAACATTCATAGTTTCAAGCATTTTGTTTTCTTTTGGTTCCTTCTAATTTACATAGTGACTATAACTGGAAATGTGGTCATTTTTCTGCTGGTGTTGACCAGTAATCATCTTCGATCTCCTATGTTCTTCTTTCTTGGTCACTTGTCCTTTTCAGATGTTTTGCTGACTTCAAACATTGTTCCAAGCATGCTCCATGTAATATTATCACAGGGCGGTATTGTACGTCTTGGAAGCTGTATTGCTCAGTTTTACTTGTATGGTTCTGTGATCATCACAGAATGTCTTCTCCTCTCAGCCATGTCCTATGACCGCTACCTTGCTATATGTAAGCCGTTGCATTACACAACGATTATGGATATCAATCTCTGTTTTTACTTGGTTGTAGCTTGCTGGTCACTAGGATTTGTTATAACACTCATCACAGTTTTCTTATTACAAACATTGTGGTTCTGTGGCCCCAATGTAATCGATCACTTCTTCTGTGACCTTGGACCACTACTTGAATTATCTTGTTCAGACGTTTCCATAATTACATTTGATGTGTTCATCTTTTCTATTCTTTTGACATTTATACCATTTGTGTTCATCATTGTTACCTATGTGTATATTTTTCTGACCATCTTAAAGATAGCCTCAGCCACCGGGAGGCAGAAGACCTTCTCCACCTGTAGCTCTCATCTGGCCGTTGTATGTACCTACTTTGGGGCACTGTTTGCCATGTATGTGGTTCCCTCAAGAGGACATTCTTTAAACATGAACAAGGTGGTATCTCTGATGTACACAGTGGTCACACCATTGTTGAACCCCATCATATACAGCTTGAGGAACCAAGTAATTAACTCAGTCATCAGGAAATACCTATCCGTGTGCAAGAAAAGCTGTACATACTGACATTGTGAAAATGATGTTCTCCTTTTGAAAGAATGCAAGCTGGTTTATTGTTGCCCGCATATGTTAGATCAATGTTGGTAATCCTGGCAAATGTATTCATACTTAATCAGGTCTAGATTTTAGATGCTGTAGATGGTGTATGGAAGCAAGGAAAAACTGCGCTAATTAACATATACCAAAAAAAACAAATAAAATAAAATGAATAAAATAAATGAAAATAACAATAAAACGCCTAAGGCTGCAGTTGTCGTGTGATAAGAAAATACAAAAAATATAGCAAAACTGCGTCCCATAAATCCCTAAAATTATACAAAAATATACAATAAAAAACACAGTCAATAAAGCAGTTTTTTTAAAAAAAGGAGTTTTTAAAAAAAATACAGCATGTAGTTTCAGGATGCATCCAATGTTAGGTGCTGCATGTATGAAAATATCCACAATAATAAACCACCGCGGTGACAAACGTAATCCTGAAAGTGATCCCTTCACCACAATTAAGATTGGCTGCTTACCAGAAGTAAGCTCAAGAGGAGCAGTTGGCTATAGCCCAGCCACGGCCTTGACATCCACAAGATAGATGCATGTGCCCGGAGCAGGCAGGAAGGGACACTGTAGTTTCAATCCACCAGGGTATTGTCTGGACGTAGTTCACCATTCAACCATAGGGCGGTTTAAGACAAAAAACTCACCATAGTGAAATTCCGTTTGAAAATGTATTTAAATTAAAAAGCATACTACTCACAATGTAAACGATAAAATCAAGCATGTAGAAAAAGCCGGCCGGCATGCGATAGGGAATCACCCCACGTGGTGACGTCACTTAGCGTCCCCCAGACGCGTTTCGTCATCAACAGACGTTCTCAATGGGACTCAATGGGTAGATGGTGTATGCCCGAAAATATCCTGATTGAAATACCAGTGGCCCGGGGGAATTTCCTTTCAAATTTGACTGTTCCTAAAACTGTCATGTGTATGTTTTTCATCGAGAAAAAGTTCTCTTTGTCCTCGTCGGGAGTCTCAATTTCCTCGTCGTGTTTCTCATCAGGCTGGTTTATGAAGAGAAACACGTTCCTGTGTATGCTTGAAAAACTGCGCATGCTCAGAATAAAGTATCAGACGGGAGCTCACCTTCGGTAAAAGTAGTGTAATGGAGATAGCACATTTGTCACCCTGTAACAGACTGAAAAGTGTGAATCGTCTCTCACCAAACTTTTACTTTTACACGCAGTGACATGAGATTAGCAAAAGCAGCCCCAAGGGTTGTGCCAGTGGAATCGAACTTCCCCTGCCAGGGTATGTGTTGTACGTCACTGCGTTTGAGAATGAGGAGATTTGGTCTTGACTGTGTGTACGCAAAGAAAGCTTGTCAAGATTCTCGACAAGCCTAACAAAGAAACTTGTCGAGGAAAATTATGTGTCTTTTACGACGTGTTCCTCGGTCGTGTGTACGAGGCCTGAGGCCGCGTACACACGTACGAGAACCTTGTCGGGCTAAACTCATCGTTCCGCCCGACGAGGTTCTCGGCCGGCCGTCGAGTTCGTCGACCAGGCTGTCGAAAAAGGCGTCGAGCCATTAGTCCCGATGGCCCATCGAGGAAATAGAGAACTTGCTCTCTATTTTGTCTCGACGCCTCGCTCGACAGTTTTCTCAGCGAAACACGTACACACGATCGAGCTTCTCGGCAGATTATGGATCCCAACGAGCTTCTCGCTGGGGTCTGCCGAGAAGCTCGGACGTGTGTACGGGGCCTCACACTGTAAAAAAAAATGGGAGGTTTGTTTACACTTACCTCTTCCCGTTCTTCCTCTCTGTGACCAGATCTTGGGACACCGGCCGCGATCAGGTCCGCTGTTCCCGCGGGGACGGTCACGGAGAAGAGGAATGGGTCACGAGCGCACCGCCGGTGGCACGCTCGCGACCCACGGCTGGGATATTAAAGGGGACGTACATGTATGCCCTTATGCCCTTGTGCCCAGCCGTGCCATTTTGTCGACGTATATCGTCGTGTGTCGGTCCTTAAGCAGTTAAATATTCCTTTGTGTTAAAGTTGATAGATGTTTATTTATATAGATATCTATATATATTTTTTTTTATAAATTAGCCATATTGTGAATGATATTACTACTTTCTAATACTTTATTATATGCTTTATTCCTATTTATTTTATTTTATTATTTTCATTAAAACACAATAATTGAAAGTAAACACAATAATTAGAACTGGTACTCTCCATAGACTTGCAATGATCCCAGATGGTAGTGTATGCGTCTTCTGTATATAAATAGTGGCACATTCTTGTATTAGTAGAATATGACTATGATTATAAATGATACTACAGACAGAGAACTAATCAGATCATTCTATAGCTTATTTGGTCCAAATATTTTAAATACTTTTCGAATATTTATATATTACTTTTTATTCATTACATTTTTTTCAAACTGATTTTATGGAAAAATATGTTTTTTTAGTTCTTCTACTCTGTATATTTCTGATATGTATATATTGGATTGCACGAAATTGAGTTGTAGCTACATTGTATTTTTCTTCCTTTAGGTGATAGGGTAAGTATGTGTTTAGTAAATCATGGTGTATGCTGTAATTAAAATATAGAATTTGTAACAATAATGCAATAATTGTTTTTTTTTGTTTTGTTACTTTGTAATAAAAAGGCGTGTTAGACAAAACTCTTGCAATAGAAATAATAAACCACAATGGGATACTATTTTGATACAATTAGAAAAAAATAATTTGGTTCACTGAAGGAGATAAAAGCTTACATAGTTCATTGAAGCTACACTATATGACAAAGCTGTGAAAATCTCAGGACCAGAGTTCACAGTATATTTCCAAAAGTATTGGGACACCTGCATTTACACACACAGGCCCGGATTCACAAAGCACTTACCCCGACGTATCTCGAGATACGCCGCGTAAGTGTAAATATGCCCCAGCGTATCAGTTCATCTGACCAACGTAACTTGTCTACGCTGGCGTATAGTGGACGCATAGTTACGCTGGACGCATAGTTACTCTGGACGCATAGTTACGCTGGGCGCATTTGGCACTCCCGTTGATTTTCGATGCAAATATGCAAATGAGGGAGATACGCCGATTCACAAACGTACTTGCGCCCGACGTATGTTTTAAGCGATTTGCGTAAGGGTTACGTCCGGCGTAAAGTTATTCCCCATATTGGAGGCGCAACTAATGCAAAGGTATGGACCAGGGAACAAACGCCGTTGAATTTTACGTCGTTTACGTAGTAGGGCTGGGCGTAGGTTACAGTCACGTCGTAGGCAGTGATTTGACGTATCTTAGCCAGTTGTTTCGACGTGATTGTGAGCATGGGCACTGGGATATGTCCAAGGTACAACGCATGCGCAGTTAATTTTAAGTACTTGTCTGAAGCTCAGCCCATCATTTGCATGGGGTCACGCTTCATTAACCACTTAAGGACCTCCGCACGCACATTTACGGCCACAGAATGGCACGGCTGGGCACAAGGGCGTACATTTACGTCCTCGCCCAGTAGCGAGTCGGGGGTCCCCGTGTCTACGGGAGCGATCCGGGACGAGCGGGCGGATGTCCGTGTTTGCCCGCCCCCCGCGATCGCTCCCAGCCAATCCCTGCGCTCCCCCGCCCTGTCACTTCCTCCTCCTGTGTAAACACAGGAAGGGGGAAGTGATGTAATCTCTCATCGCAGCGGTATTTCCAACCGCTGCGATGAGAGGAACACCTCACAGTAAGTGTGCACTAACACTACACTGACATACACACACATAGGCACACTTAACCCCTTGCGATCTGCCCCCCAACCCCCCCTGTCACAGTGTCACTGAATGCAGTGATCCAATCACTGCATTTAGTGTCAGTGTGACAGGCAGTGTAAAAGTCAGTTAGTGTTAGGTTCAGTATAGCCCCCCCACCTCCCCTAATAAAGTTTTAACCCCCTGATCACCGCCCTAGTTAACCCTTTCACTCCCTATTGCCAGCGTCACTAAGCGATCATTTTTCTGATCGCTGTATTAGTGTCGCTGTTCCCGCTAGGTAGCTATTTTTTTTTATTGCGACTTTTTTTTTTTACTAAAGACATGTGGCTAAATAAATTGTGGCCTAAATGACTAAAATTTAGTTTATTTGATATTTTTTTAACAAAAAGTAAAAAATTGTGTTTTTTTTTCAAAAATGTCGCTCTATTTTTGTATATAGCGCAAAAAATAAAAATCGCAGAGGTGATCAAATACCACCAAAAGAAAGCTCTATTTGTGGGAAGAAAAGGACGCAAATTTTGTTTGGGAGCCACGTCGCACGACCGCGCAATTGTCTGTTAAAGCGACGCAGTGCCGAATCGCAAAAACACCTTGGGTCATTTACCAGCGTATTGGTCCGTGTCTTAAGTGGTTAAAATGTATCACGCCCACTTCCAGCCCACTTCCACTTACGCTGCCTTACGCCTACGACTATACGCTACGCCGGAGCAACGTTGGGAGCATTTGCTTTGTGAATTCCATGCTTCCCTCTACGCCGGCGTAGCGTAAAGAAGATACGCTACGGCGGCATAAAGATGCGCTGATATATGTGAATCTGGGCCACAAAGTTTAACCTCCCTGGCGGTATGATTCTTTCTGGTTTTAGGTGCTGAAAGCGGTACCATTATTTTGCATGGAAATTTGGCGTTTTATATTGTAGGTCTGCAATTCTTAGGAATAACTCACTTAAATCCGTCTAAACCAGAGACTAGTAGACATCCCGGGTCCACAAAATCATACATTATAATATAATAAATAAATATAAATAATTATAACAAATAATATAATAATAATAAAAATGATTACTTTCAGTGTTTGATGATGAATTCCCCCACAAATCGCTATCGCTCAATTCTGCAAGTGATTCTAATTTATTATCGCTGTTTTCTAGCTGCTCTAAAACCACTTTTGACATAAAGGGAAACCTTTTGGTTGCTATAGACAATCTCCAGTTTCCAGGCAGAACAGTATTTATTATATACAAGTACATGTAGGGCACTGGGCAGACCACTAGGGACAAAGGGGGTGAGTAATTATTTCATACAGTGCTGTAATTTATAAGATTACAGTACTGTGTGTATTGTGTTTATTTACTTTTTTGAATTTGGCGCCGATCTCCGTCCCCGTGCGTCGTACCATCGCAGGGAAACGGAGCTTGGCGGCACATGGCACTGTGTGAATCGAGCGAGGAGACAGGTCAATCACACAGCGGGGAGGCATCACAGGATCCAGGGACAAGGTAAGCAATTCCCTGCCTGTGGACACTACGAGGCGATCCCGAGTCAGGCTCGGGCTTACCGCTTTTGGTGCTGAAATTTGGGAATATCGCTGAGGGGGTTAATGGCATTCCAGCCTTGGTCTGTAGAGTTCAGTAGCCACCCTTTGCATCTATAACAGCTTCAACTCTTCTAGGAAGGCCGTCCACAAGGTTTAGGAGTGTGTCCATTAGAATGTTCGAAAAAGAAAAAGATGGAGGGCGCACCGACCTAGTGTGATACTGCTAAATGAATTTTTATTAAAATATTAAAATCAATCATTATACTCACAATGTGGAGTTAAAATCAGGCTTAAAAAGACAGTACAGCAGAAATCCAACAGCACTGCAGACCACCAAGCTCTGAGGAAAGGGGTACGCCCCTGAAACGCGTCAGCTCTAAACATCGATTCTAGATTCAAGTGATTATCAAGCTCTGCTGTTGCTGTTGGATTTCTGCTGTACTGTCTTTTTAAGCCTGATTTTAACTCCACATTGTGAGTATAATGATTGATTTTAATATTTTAATAAAAATTCATTTAGCAGTATCACACTAGGTCAGTGCGCCCTCCATCTTTTTCTTTTTCCTTAGTTTTATGAATTCCCACGATTCTGAGGAGGGCTGCAAGACTCTGGAAGCTATTGTCTAAACGAACTCAACTCATAGTACCTTTCAAAAAAATACCGGAGCGCAGGAGATTTTTGTTTTTCATTAGAATGTTCGACCATTCTTCCAGATGCGCATTTGTCAGATCAGACACTGATGTTGGGTGTGAAGGCCTGGCTCACAGTCTCCACTCATCCCAAAAGGTGTTCTATCAGGTTGACGTCAGGACTCTTTGCAGGCCAGTCAAATTCCTCCACCTCAAACTCGTCAATATCTTTATGAACATTGCTTTGTGCACTGGTGCGCAGGAAGAGGCCATCCCCAAATTGTTCCCACAAAGTTGAGACCATGAAATTGTACAAATTGTCTTCGTATGCTGACACCTTAAGTGTTCCCTTCACTGGAACTAAAGGGCCAATACCATCACCTGAAAAACAACCCCACACCATAATCCCCCCTCCACCAAATGATTTCGACCAGAGCACAAAGCAAGATCTATAAAGACATGGATGAGAGAGTTTGGGGTCAAGGAACTTGACTGACTCCTAACCTGAATCCAATAGAATACCTTTGGGATGAATTAGAGTGGAGACTGTTAGCCAGGACTTCTCGACCAAAATCAGTGACTGGCCTCACAAATGCACTTCGGGAAGAATGGTCAAGCATTCTCATAGACACACTCCTAAACCTTGTGGACGGCCTTCCCAGAAGAGGTGAAGGTGTTATAGCTGCAAAGGGAGGGCCAACTCAATATTGAACCCTACGGACTAAGACTGGGATGCCATTAAAGTTCATGGGCCAGATTCTCAGCGGCGATATGCCGGAGTATCTCAGATACCCCGTCGTATCGCCTTTTTTTTTGCCTCGTATCTATGCGCGTGATGCTTAGCATCACTTTTGCATAGATACGCTGAAACATCCGACAAGTGTAAAACCATTACACTTGCGGATCGTAGGTGTAATGTCAACTCTGGCCACTAGGTGGCCTTTACGTTGTTTTCTCATTTGCCTATGCAAATGAGGTAGTACGCCGATTCCCGATCGCTTTTACGCCGCCCCGTCGTCGCGTACGTCGTTTTCGTCCGCGTAAGGTTACCCCAGCTTCTATGTGGAGTAACCTTACGAAGTACCGTCGGATGCCGTCGGGTGCCGTCGGATGCCATGTTAAGTATGGCGTCGGGTCAGCGTTGGCTTTTTCCATCGCTTACATCGTTTTACTAACTCGTTCGCGAATAGGGATTTGCGTAAATGACGCTCACGTTGTTTTGACGTCGGTTTCAACTACGCTTTCCGACGTGAGCTGGAGCATGCGCACTGGGCTTTTTCCCCGGCCGGCGCATGCGCAGTTCGTTCGACACGGGGGCGCGCTTCATTTAAATACAAGCCGCCTCATTTGAATTACGCGGGCTTACGCTGGGCCATTTTCGCTACGCCAACGCAAACGACGGAGCAAATGCTTAGGGAATACGGCACTTGCTCTAGTACGATGCGGCGGCGTAGTGTAAATGGCTTACGCTACGCCGGCAAATTTCTTAGAGAATCTGGCACCATGTGCGTGTAAAGCCCCATACACACTATCAGTTTTCCTGATGGTTTTCTCTTCAGGTTTACCAAAACCATGTAGTTCAAGGGCCTGCCTGATTGCATACAAATTGAAACTCTTGAGGTTTGACCTCATATTAGATGGTTTTGGTAAACCTGAAGAGAAAACCGTCAGGAAAACTGATAGTGTGTATGGGGCTTAAAGGGAGGTGTCCCAATACATTTGGAAATATAGGGCCAGATTCAGGTAGATGGGAGCATCTTTGCTCCAGAGTAACGCTTCTCATTTACGTTACTCTGACGACCCTTTCAGCGCAAGTACTGTTATTCACATAGCAGTTGCGCGTAAACTTGCGCCAGAGTAACGATAATGCGCTGGCGTACCCCGACGCAAGGGGAAGTGGGTGTGATCATATGTAAATGATGGGCGGAGCCCAGCGCAGAGGCTTACGTTCAGCGCATCAACCACGGAGCATGCGCAGTGAGTGAGGCTCCACTCGCCCCCTTTGTGCGCATGCTCACAACTTCCGTCGGCACCACTTTACGGGAAATGTCAGCGCAATGCCTTCCGTTGGGCGTTTAAATGCGCCCGTAGAAGCGCCATTCCAGCACTAAAGTATATCCTGCTCCCCCTCCCCGCAGTGATGTTACTTTTGTTCTGAGATGGCTGCTCCCGTTCCCCGCAAACACACAGGAGAAAGCTGAACTCTAAAGGCCAGGAGCTGTCAGCCGTCACCTCGGCTATGGAGACCTATGATGTCTTCCTCCATGGCTGTAAAATTTGACAGACAAGCAGGGACAGAGGTGTTGTCCTGCAAGTGGGGGTGCTCAGCTAGCTCTTATCGTCGGTAACGCTGCTGTAGCTGCTCTCCTGCTGACCTGTGGCCGTCTGGAGTAAAGATAAAGCAGCCTTTTGTAGAAATAACTTTGCGCCGGACGGACGAGATACGCGCGGCGCATGTAGCCAGCGTATGGTGCTAATCCGTTCGTGAATTGGGAAAAATCCCTCATTTGCATATTTGCAGGGGAAATCAATAGGCGCGACTGATGTGCCAAGCGAAATTATGCGCTGACGATACTCTGGCGTCGGAACGTTCCGCCGGTCGCAAATGGCCCGTTATTGGGCGCATCTAGTTTGGTGGGTACGGGCACATAGAAACGACGGCGCATCTTCACAGTTACGCGGCGCATATCAAAATACTCCAGCGCAAGTGTTGCTGAATCTGGCCCATAGTGTATGTTTTTTCAAGCCAACTGATCATGTGCAAGTGAACTTACCTTTTTCCTATTTATTTTTTTCTTAAAACCAATATCTGGTCCCAAGATTTTCACAGCTTTGCCACACAAAACAGACCTGTCTGTCAGTGCAAGAAAATTAGTTTTTCGCTGCTGCAGTTCAGTAACACCTATGCCGCGTACACACGGCCATTTTTCAGGTTCTAAAAAATGAAGTTTTTTTTTTTTTAATGTCATTAAAAACGACCGTGTGTGGGCTCCAGAGCATTTTTCACGATCTAAAAAATAGGCATTAAAAATTTCGAACATGCTATTATTTCACAAAGTTTTTAAAGTTGTCGTTTTTAAGGTTGTGAAAAATTTAAGAGACGGGATCGCTCGTTCTGGTAAAACCAGCGTTTGTAATGGAGATAGCACATTCATCACGCTGTAACAGACTGAAAAGCGCGAATCGTCTTTTACTAACACAAAATCAGGTAAAGCAGCCCAAAGGGTGGCGCCATCTGAATGGAACTTCCCCTTTATAGTGCCGTCGTACGTGTTGTACCCAACAAAATGTGTTCTTTCTTTTGGTGGTATTTGATCACCTCTGCATTTTTTTTCCCGCTATAAACAAAAAAAGAGCGACAATTTTGAAAAAAAATATATATATTTATTTTTTACCTTTTGCTGTAATAAATATCCAATTTAAAAAATAAAATAAAAATGTCTTCATCAGTTTAGGCCGATATGTATCCTTCTACAAATGTTTGGTAAAAACAATTCCAATAAGCGTTTATTGATTTTTAGTTGATCAATGTAAAGTGGAGTAGAGAGAGATTGTCTGTTCCTTGTGATCAGGAACAGCGATTTCCCTCCTCCTCCTCCAGTCAGTCCCCTCCCTCCACAGTTAGAAACACCTCCCTAGGGAACACTTAACCCCTCGATCGCCCCCTAGAGTTAACCCCTTCCCTGCCAATGACATTTATACAATAAATCTGTGTTTTTTTTAGCAAATGTCAGTGGTCCTGAAAAAGTGTCAAAAGTTTCCGATCTGTCCGCCGCAATGTTGCAATCCCGCTAAAAATCACTGATCACCACTATTACTAGTAAAAATAATAATAAAAATGCCATAAATATATCCCTTATTTTGTAGATGTTATAACTTGTGTGCAAACCAATCAATTTACGCTTATTGTGATTATTTTTTTTACCAAAAATATGTAGAAGAATACATATGGGGCTAAACTGTAGAAGAGTTTTTATTATATTTTTTTTGGGGGAGGGACATTTATTATAGCAAAAAGTAAAAAATATATATATTTTTTTTTTCTAAATTGTCGCTATTGTTTATAGCACAAAAAAATGAAAACCGCAGAGGTGAACAAATACCACTCTAATGCTGCGTACACATGCTCAGAATTTCCGACAACAAATGTTCGATGGGAGCTTGTTTTTGGAAATTCTGACCGTGTGTAGGCCCCATTTTCTGCCGGAATTTCCGACAACAAAAATGTAAGAACTGGTTCTCAAATTTTCCGACGACAAAATCCGTTCTTGTAAATTTCAATTGTGTGTAGACAATTTCGATGCACAAAACAAGACAAGTTTGAGCCAACATCCATCGGAAAAGAATCCACGGTTTTGTTGTCAGAATGTCCGATTGTCTGTACGTGGCAAAAGAAGGCTCGATTTTTAGGGAAAAAGGCGTCAATTTTGTTTGGGTACACAGGGCCTTCTTTAATGTTGATTGGACCCTGGGCAAAACATTTCTTGGGCCCCCCCCATTCAATTTTGTTCTCCACCTGCTCTGAGACATACAATACATATCAGCTAGATTTAAAATCAGTTTACTTTATCAGATCAGGCAGCGATTACGATTGGTTGTTAGAGGTTACAGCATATCATTGCCACTTACTGACTGGCTGATAGATATTACAGCACACATTACGGCTCATTGATTAGTTGCTAGAGGTTACAGCACATGATTTTTTCTTGTTGATTGGTTGCTAGAGATGACTGTACAGTAATACTGCTCACTGATTGGTTGCTAGAGGTTACAGCACACCATCTCTTCACTGCAGAGGGGCATGATATACATATGAATTCTGCCTTTATTTTCATATGAATGCCGCCGACCTCAGCTATTTTCATATGAATGCTTCTACTATTTACATATGAATGCTCCTGTTATTTACATATGAATGATGGTTATTTATATGTAAACACAGGGTCTGCAGGTGAGTCATCTGTACACAATAGGGAAAAGCTGGGCAGCATTAGTAGCATCACTTCACACTGAGATATCGGGACACAGCACAGGACTAAAATTTCAAGGAACAAGGGAATTTAAACTGGGATAGTTGGCAAGTATGAGGCAGCTGCGGGCAAATAGAAGGACGAAAACTGGACAGCCGCACTCCGAAATCACTTAGAAGAAGTTGTCTTTTATTTTTCAACTGTACACACAGTCACTGCAACCAACAATATACAGTGTGGCCGACGCGTTTCGCACTTACAGTCAGTGCTTAGTCATGGCAGTTTTCGTCCTTCTATTTGCTATCATTAGCATTGCCAGCACCTTGGTGGTTCAACAACCCTTGATTGCACACGGGGCTCACCTGGAGCGGTGAGAAATCTGTCTGTATGAGGCAGCTGCTTTGGGCCTCACAGCAATGACAGGGCCCAGGGCAGCTTCCCCTTTTGCCCTGCCTCAAAGACGGCCATGTGGGTACAGCGTCACACGACCTCGCAATTGTCAGTTAAAGCGACGCAGTTGCGAATCACAAAAAATGGCCTGATCATTAGAGGGGCAAATCTTCCGGTTCTTAAGTGGTCAAGCTGGCCATACACAGCTTAAATTTGTCTGATTCATTCACTTCAGCTGAAATTGGAGCTGTGGGTGACAACTAAGAAATTGAGGAATCTTGGTAGAAAAAAATTCAGCTGAACAGTGATTGCAGCCAATCAGCTGCAGTCACTGTCTGGGTATTTTAACATCCGTGAATGTCAACTGTGAGAAAACAGGAATGATTCATCCATTTAAGCTGTTAAAGCGGAGGTCCGGTAAAAAAAAAAAAAAAAAAAATTAAAAGTCAGCAGCTACTAACACTGTAGCTGCTGACTTTTAATAAGGACACTTATCTGTCCTAGTTGCCAGCGATGTTGGCCCCCGCCAAGGCCGATCCTCGATCCTGGCAGCTCCAGGCGCCGCCATCCACAGTAAGGGAAACAGGCAGTGAAGTTGTGCGTTTCCTACTGCGCATACGTGAGCAGCGTGGCGCTTTGTGAATGGGCCGGCTGCTTTCTGGATCCACCTCAGAGGATGAAGAGGCAGTTTCGGGACTTCCGCATAGCAACAGCTATTTCGGGTAAGTAAAATGTATATTTTTTTTTTTTTGGAGTAAAACATTTTTTCAGGGTGGAACTCCACTTTAAGTGAGGAATAGGTAAATGAGGGAATCTTTACATGTATGAATAAAAAAGTGATCAGCGCAACTTTCTAATAGTAAAAGAAATCACATGTATGTGCTAAACTGACTAATAAATCATATGCAAATATCTCCTGTGCAAAATAACAACTATATCAAACTGTACTGCAAATAAGCAATAGAAAAGTCAGAAATAACTCTGATAAGTAAAGTGCTGAAATAACGTCCACAATATCTTATGCAAACAAATAAATACAGTGCTGAGGAGACTGTGATAATCATGGTGTCTTCTGTGACTATCACTCAATGCTCTCTGGATGCTTACCTCAGTAAGGTGTTTATATCCTTGAAGATTTCCTTAACTGGGGTGATGGGGGTAGATCTCCCGGTCTTTGAATCCAGTAATGGCCGGTGGTGTCTCTCCAGGTTATGCGTCCCAAAAAAGGATGATGGCTTCCAAACTCCCCAGCGTGATTTATTCACAGGAGTCAGGCATATAAAAGAGATAAAGAAAAATCTCCCATAGTGAAAAACGTATAATAAAATAGATTTATTTAAACCACTTCTATACCGGGCCTGTTCTGGCAATTCTCCCCTTGTAAAATGTAAAAATCATAATTGTTTTGCTAGAAAATAACTCAGAACCCCCAAACATTATATATATATATATATATATATATATATATATATATATATATATATATATATATATATATATATATATATATATATATATATATATATATATATATATATAGCAAAACAGTGTATTTACAAGGCCTATAATACACTCCTCAGCGCCCAACAGACAAAAACTTTAAAAAAAGGAAAAATAAAAATAAAGTTGTATATGAAACACACTAGATATCTCCAAATTGACATATATAGGTGTATATAAACAGCAGCTGTTAAAATGGTGTATCATAAATAACAAAATAGCATTCAAAGTCCAAAATAAAACATTTAAGAGAAAAATGCAAAACAGCGCTAAGTATGGATATAAGTGTCCAACTCCACCGTAAAGTAGGCAAAAATGGATGGGAAATCTTGATATAGTCAAAGTCTGTGTGTTTATCCCAAAAAATAGTGACAGATACAGAAGGAGGAAGCGTGTACCAGCCTGCCCACTCTTAATCCACCACGTGTAGGAATCAAAGTCCCCGCAGGGGTTCAAACTCACCAAACAGACAATAATATCAGGCACTTCATATATAATCGGTCACTGATCGAATTTCCATCCACTGGGGATCACTTGCATGGAGTTAACCTCATAAAGGTGGGATATTAAAACAAACAGAGGAAACAAATATAGTGTAACTCAATTTATTAAAAAGCCCCTTTCCAGCAAATATCCCAAACAAGTCCTACGTACAAGAAAAACATTAACAATGGACAATGTATGTATCACATCACCAGTCAGGCGTCCTCAACGCGATCACCGAAAGGTTTCCCAGCAGAGCAACTCTTCCTGGTTCCTGCAGTGTGGCGTGGATAACATAACATACCAGGCGTAGCATGCAGCTATCACTCTGACTAGTTTCGTCAGTAAATGACTTCAACGGAGAGTGTCTCCGTTGAAGTCATTTACTGACGAAACTAGTCAGAGTGATAGCTGCATGCTACGCCTGGTATGTTATGTTATCCACGCCACACTGCAGGAACCAGGAAGAGTTGCTCTGCTGGGAAACCTTTCGGTGATCGCGTTGAGGACGCCTGACTGGTGATGTGATACATACATTGTCCATTGTTAATGTTTTTCTTGTACGTAGGACTTGTTTGGGATATTTGCTGGAAAGGGGCTTTTTAATAAATTGAGTTACACTATATTTGTTTCCTCTGTTTGTTTTAATATCCCACCTTTATGAGGTTAACTCCATGCAAGTGATCCCCAGTGGATGGAAATTCGATCAGTGACCGATTATATATGAAGTGCCTGATATTATTGTCTGTTTGGTGAGTTTGAACCCCTGCGGGGACTTTGATTCCTACACGTGGTGGATTAAGAGTGGGCAGGCTGGTACACGCTTCCTCCTTCTGTATCTGTCACTATTTTTTGGGATAAACACACAGACTTTGACTATATCAAGATTTCCCATCCATTTTTGCCTACTTTACGGTGGAGTTGGACACTTATATCCATACTTAGCGCTGTTTTGCATTTTTCTCTTAAATGTTTTATTTTGGACTTTGAATGCTATTTTGTTATATATATATATATATATATATATATATATATTAGCATACACCCTAGGGAATAAAGTGGCGGTCATTGCAACTTTTTATCTTGCACGGTATTTGCGCAATCATTTTTCAATTTTTTGGAGAAAAAATACGGTTTCATGAATTAAAAAAATAAAACAGTAAAGTTAGCCCAATTTTGTGTATACTATGAAAGACGATGTTAAGTCGAGTAAATAGATATCTAACGTGTCACGCTTTAAAATTGCGCACTCTCATGGAATGGCGCCAAACTTTGGTACTTAAAAATCTCCATAGGCAACGCTTTACATTTTTTACAGGTTAACAGTTTAGAGTTACAGAGGAGGTATGGTGCTAGAATTATTTATCTCTCTCTAATGCACGCGTACCACACATGTGTGGTTTAAACAGCGTTTACATACATGGGCGGGACTTACGTGCGTGTTCGCTTCTTACTGGGACAGGGGCAAATTCATTTTTTTTATATTTAATTTTTAATTTGACTTTTTTTTTTTTACACTTTAAAAAAATATATAATTTTGATCACTTTTATTCCTATTACAAGGAATGTAAACATCCCTTGTAATAGGAATAGTGTGTGACAGGTCCTCTTTTTGGAGAGATGCGGGGTCAATAAGTAGTGATGAGCGGAATACGCCATATTCGATTTCGCGACATTTCACGAATATATAGAAGAATATTCGCGAAATATTCGTTAATATCGAATATTCGTGATATTTTATCAAAAAAAAATTTTGCGAAATTTCGCTAATGCGAATGCGAAATTGATTGCGAAATTCTCGTCAACACGCGAAAACGGAGATAATTTCCTGGATTACTAAACTAATATGCACTAAACACTAACTCTACTTACACAAACTTATATGACTAAACTAAAGCTAATTTTTTAGCCTCAGCTACTCGGCCCAGGGTCTCTAATCATACCAGCAATGCTTTTAGATGTCGATGGAGATCACTAGGATGTGATCTGTTTTAAAAAAAAAATTGAAAAAATACGAATATTCGCAATAGCGAATATTCACCGCGATATTCGATTTATTCGCGAATACTCGAATATGCAATATTCGTAACGAATATTTGCAATGCGAATATTCGTGAGCAACACTATCTCTCCTCCAGGCTGAAAAGCATGAGATCGGGAAAAAAAATTCACTCATCTCATGCTTTCAGCCGAGATTACGGCTTTGTTTACTCATAACGTCGCACCCTGGCCTCCGACGGTCAAAGAGATGACCGGAGACCATCTGGCCATTGGAAATCTCTATGCTCTTCATTCGGCGGCGGGCGATTCGTTCTCTGGGCCTCCGATGGCACGGTAGAGCCCGGAGAAGCACCGGATGGCGGCGGGAGGGGGTAGTCCTGTAAGAACGATCAAGTGGAGGAACCACCGCTATGATTTTTCTTATGGTGCGCAGAAACGCAGCCTGAAAAAAAGGATATCTGAATGATTGCTGTAGCTGCAGGCATCATTCAGATATCCCTCACTGAAGTCCAGGATGTCATAAGACATCCTACAATATGGAAGTGGTTAAACGGCCAAATGGGCACTTACAAGGAAAAAGTTAATAAAACAACAGAGAAGTACAAAGACACCTCTTACTTCTCTTCCGGGTCATTCGGTATCCGGCCACTCCCTATGCATTACGTCACAACACGTGACTTCATCTGGGGAACCTGTATGGCCATAAAACATTATTATTTTTTATGTTTTTTTAACATTGTATTCAATTACTGCTTGCTTTAGAATGTGTAAACAACATTGCCTTCCCCACCTACAGTATGTATATCACCACAAAACATTGGCTTACGTCAAAATTTGTCAAAAAAAATTATAATTCTTACATCTACAGATGAACAACTCTTTGTCTATGGGGTTTACTCTTCTGGGATTTCAAGAGCTCTACGGTCTACAGAATTATCTCTTCACTTTTTTCCTTTTGATTTACGTTATGACCATATGTGGAAATCTTTTGATCATCACACTGGTGGTCAACACCAAAAACCTCCAAACGCCCATGTACTTCTTCCTTACTTTACTGTCTTTATCAGACCTTATACTGAGTACAAATATTGTACCCAAAATGCTTCATGTGGTGGTCAACGTGAGAACGTATATATCTTTTGTTGGCTGCATCACTCAGTTCTACTTCTTCTCCTTTTCAGAATGTTCAGAGTGTCTTCTTCTAACAGTCATGTCCTACGATCGTTACTTGGCCATCTGTAACCCCTTAAACTATATTTCCATTATGAATAACATATTGTGCAAGAATCTTATTGTGACATGTTGGATGTTGAGTATTTCTATATCCTTCATCAATGCCCTGTCTCTAGGGTTACTTGAGTTTTGTGGCAGTAATATTATTGACCATTTCTTCTGTGATTACTCCCCTTTGATAGAACTATCATGTTCGGACACCTCGTTAGTTCAGTTGGAGGTTACCTTACTTAGTTTTCCTGTACTTGTTATTCCTTTTATTATTATCACCTTCTCATACATTCATATCATCAAGATCATTCTAAGGATTCCATCCACTACCGGGAGACAGAAAGCCTTCTCTACCTGCAGCTCCCACCTCACTGTGGTGTCTACCTATTATGTAACCTTGATCTCTATGTATGGCTTTCCAATCAAAGGGCAATCCCTCAAAATAAGCAAAGTCTTATCTCTGCTGTACACTGTGGGGACACCATTAATGAACCCTGTTATATATAGCTTGAGAAACAAAGATATTAAGAATGCCTTTAGAAAGAATTATCAAATGTTTTGTAAATTTTTATCTTAGAATACAATGGTCATGACTTCCCATAGTCAGGGCCCTCTTTAAAGGAGAAGTCCAGCCTGAGCTTTTTAGGCTTGGCTTCGTTTTGCACTCCTGTGACCCGTATTCAGAGGAGAGTGGTCTGATCCCTGGTGATGTCACTGCCATCAGTCGAGGCAATGCGTCATCACAACTTCCAGGTCGGGATCCGGCAGCTGCCTTGATTGAGCCACTGATACGGCCGCTTCCCACCCCTCCACGGCTCAGCACTCCAATGAGCACTGAGAAGTAGAGCAGAAGCGATGCTGACTAACAGTCAGCATCGCTCTGCTCGGGAGGAGTGAGAACTGAGCTATCAACGATGTTCGGTATCTCAGTTCTCAGAGTAGAGATGCCGAAGGACAGATGAAGCATCAGTCTGATGCTGCATCCACCAAGGTAAGTATAACTAGCAAAAAAATAACCATACTTGTCTTTTAAGATGGACCATTTATACCAATATCAGCTTTATTTTGAATTGTATCTTAAAGGGGTTGTAAAGGATTATTTTTTCCCTAAATAGCTTCCTTTACCTTAGTGCTAGTCCTCCTTCACTTACCTCATCCTTCCATTTGTCTTTTAAATGTCCTTATTCCTTCTGAGAAATCCTCACTTCCTGTTCTTCTGTCTGTAACTCCACACAGTAATGCAAAGCTTTCTTCCTGGTGTGGAGAAAGCATCTTGAGGGGGGAGGGGGCGTGGCTGGGGGGGCGGGGGAGTGAGGCTAAGGCTGTTGTTGATCCTTACCTTGTACATGGGATAAGAGAAAATGCAGCATCTTTGCACTCAATATTACTTAGTTGGTTACTTACTTAGATGCCAGTCCATTGGATCACTTGAGTACTGTTATTATCGCTTTGAATGGCACTTAAAGTTACTTGACAGGTTTCAATGTACATGGGCGGCAATATGTGTTCTGTATCAGAAAAAAATGCTGAACTAGGAGAGAAAAATCTCAGACACGGCACACCATACAAGCTTAGCATGTAATAGGTAATAACAGCCTCAGCCTAACTCCACCCAGGAGCCCAACTCCATGCCACCCAACATGTTTCACACCATGGGGCTTATTAAGGAAGACAATAACCCCCCGTGGGTGGGGCAAAACATGTTGGGAGCGTGGTCTGGCTGGAATTAGGCTCAAGCTGTTATGACCTATTAAACACTGGGCTTGTATGGTGTGCGGTGACTGAGATTTTTCTCTCCCTATTCTGTGGATTACATGGAGTCAGGATGGAATTTTAGCCTGACTTGGACCCTCAGTGGAGTACACATACATGGGAGACATAGATGCCATAGTGGAGACTCTAAAGTCAGCTAAAGTTGACAGAAAAATTGCTGTTTTTTTTTGTCCATTCTGGTGTCTTGGCAGCCCATTCTAAATGAATGAATGACACAACATGTGTTAATGTAATGCACAAGACCAACATAGTGTGAATGGGCCCTTAATCTTTTGGTTAAGGTACAAAGGCTCAGGAAGCAATGCTCCAAGATAGAAGGATAACTGTGGTAAAAAATGGACTGAATGTAGCAATGAATTCCCAATGATACTATTTTTAGAAGTATGTTTGTACAGTTAGGGCCAGATTCAGATACTTTTTCGTATCTTTCCGGCGGCGTAGCATATCTCATTTACACTACGCTGTCGTAACTTAGAGCGGCAGGTCCCGTATTCAGAAAGAACTTGCGCCATAAGTTACGGTGGCGTAGTGTAAATGGGCCGGCGTAACCGCGCGTAATTCACAGTAGGCTGGTAGAGGGCCTGTTGTATGTTAATTAATCGTAACCCCACTTAAATGAAGCGCCGAACGAAAGGCGCATGCGCCAGCCGTGGACATATCCCAGTGCGCATGCTTCAAAATCACGTCGGAAATACTCATTGATTTCGACGTGAAAGTAACTTACGCCCCACCCCATTCCCAAACGACTTACGCAAACGACGTAAACGACGTACACTACGACGCTGTTCTGACGTCCATACTTAACATGGGTTGCGCCTCATATAGCAGGGGTAACTTTACGCCATTCGAACGCCTACGTAATCGACGTATATCAATACGCCGGGCGCACGTACGTTTGTGAATCAGCGTATCTAGCTCATTGGCACATTTGACGCGTAAATCTACAGAAGCGCCACCTAGCGGTCAGCATAAATATGCAACTAAGATATGTTGGCGTAAGAGACTTTCGCCGGTCGTATCTTAGCCAAATTTCAGCGTATCTTGCTTTCTGAATCCAGAACACAGATACGACGGCGCATTTTAGAACTTACGCGGCGTATCAACTGATACGTCGGCGTAAGTTGTCTCTGAATCTGGCCCTTAATGTTTGTGTATTTAGTATAGTTTGTATAGTTTATGTTGTTGTACCTACTTCTCTAAATGTTATATTGGACAGGAAATAGATACTAGATGAGAAGTACAGTGGCACCTCGGATTGCAAGGAACTCGGTTAACGAGAGCTTCGCAATACGAGAACTGTATTTTGAAAGAATCCAAACTCGGTGTGCAGTACCACATTTGGCCTGAGGTGGGGGGGCACTGGAGCTGAGCAGAACCGAACATCGACAATCGTAGGCCATCAGCGCCATTCTGAGCAGTTCGCAAATGCTTGGGAAAGACTTGGAAATACTATGTTCCTGAGCCTTTCCGAAGTTTACCGATGTCAGCTGAGCTGTCCTCTGGCCTTTCTGGCTATTTCCGAGGCTATCTGGTGCCCCCCGCCTGGCCGCATGCGGTATTGCATGCCATTGAATTAAATGCGAAACAATTTATTTTGTACTTTGGATTACAAGCATTCTCCTGGAACGGTTTATGCTTGTAATCCGAGGTTCCACTGTATGTATGTTTGTTCCATTTGACTTTTTTTTTTTTTTTTGGAAACTTGGAAAACAATAAAGATATAAGAAAACATGCCCTTACCAGCTGGAGCTGTGATACCTGCTTCTGGAGAAACTGAATGATAGGATAACATGAGAGTGGAATTTGTTATGGGTCTAGCAAAATCATATCAAATATAGAACATCAATAACAGCTGAAAAATATCTAAAACCAGATAGCTGTCCAGAGACATTTGGGAATTACAGTACAAGACAAAGACCAACAGAAACCTTTCGCTTCACTGCTGAAAAGCCAAAGTGGGGACAGAAGGTGGCATGGGTCAAGAAGGTTACATCATGGGAAGAAGCTCAAGGCAGTTGGAAAACTATGGGAAACTAGAAGGCAAGCCAGAGTCAGGCCTCGTACACACGACCATTTTCCTCCACAGAATCCATCAAGAAACTTGGTGGCAGAGCTTTTTTTGCCGAGGAAAACTTGTGTGTATGCTTTTCATCAAGAAAACTGATGTGGAACTCGACGAGAAAAAAAGAGAACAAGTTCTCTTTTTCCTCGTCGGGAGTCTCAATTTCCTCGTTGTGTTCCTCGTCGGGCTGGTTTTCGACTAGAAACACGTTTGTGTGTATGCTTAGAAACCCGTGCATGCTCAGAATAAAGTATGAGATGGGAGCGCACCTTCGGTAAAAGTAGCGTTTCTAATGGAGATAGCACATTTGTCACGCTGTAACAGACTGAAAAGTGCAAATTGTCTCTCACCAAACTTTTACTTAACATGCAGTAACATGAGATTAGCAAAAGCAGCCCCAAGGGTTGTGCCAGCGGAATCAAACTTCCCCTGCCGTAGTATGTGTTGTACGTCACCGCGTTTGAGAACGAGGAGATTTGATCTTGACAGTGTGTACGCAAACAAAGCTTGTCAGGATTCTCGACAAGCCTGACAAGGAACTCGTCGAGGAAAACGATGTGTCTTTTACGACAAGTTCCTCTGTCGTGTGTACGAGGCCTCATAGCGGTTGAGTACTAAAGGGAAGGGAATTATCACTTTGAAGGAAAACATTTCTACAGTTTAGTGAATGTGGAGAAAATAAACTTTACAAAGAATACCAAATCAAGTGCAAGAAAAAAAAAACTGTATTTTGGCTTGCACATGATTGGGTGATGGAAGGTAGCAAAGCTTCACCTTATTAGCTAAGCTAAGAATAAATACCCTTGCAAAGTGAAAATTCACTGCAAAGTCAACAGTCTGTTAGCCTTTAGTAAATCTTCCTCATGGAGTAGCACTCAGGGCTTAGAAGAATGAATGAATGAATGAAAAACGTATATATCGCTTCTGGGCTCTCGTTGTTCCTGTCTCTCTTGACATCAAAAGAGCAGAGTTTTAATCCGTCTTCTGAAGGTCAGGTGGTTTTCCTCCAACCGAATGCTGGTTGGTAAAGCGTTCCATAGTCTGGGACCTTGGAAAGCAAACCTTCTTTCTCCTTTGGACTTGTATCTGGCTTTGGGTACCTTGACCAAGGATTAGAAAAACCTTTTATGCCCTGATGTAGCCCTCCTTAACGCCTACATTCCCAAGATTCATAAATTCATGCGAACCTTAATTCACTTTATTTTGTTAGGCGCTAAAGCAACGTTAGCTAAGGCATGGAAACAGCCCAGAGTGTCTGTCAGGACCGGGATTTGAACCTGGGACCTCAGCTGTGTCTGGCAGAGAGCCTTCTCACTGAGCTATCTGGGATGCTGGACAGCTCCCTGTCTGTTCTGCTAGACAAACCCATCTGATCCATTGGACCTTGCTGCCTTGTGTCTTGATTGTCTTGAACCTTGAACCCCTTGCTCCTCCCACGAACTTCCTGATATAAGCCATGTCTCTGCACTTCCTCCTTGCCCATGAGTGACGTCACCACGTGGGGAGATTCCCTATCGCATGCCGGCCGGCTTTTTTTCTACATGCTTGATTTATCATTTATATTGTGAGTAGTATGCTTTTTAATTTAATAAATTTTAAAACGGAATTTCACTATATTGAGTTTCTTGTCTTAAACCGCCCTATGGTTGAATGGTGAACTACGTCCAGACAATACCCTGGTGGATTGAAGCTGCAGTGTCCCCTCCTGCCTGCTCCGGGAACACGCATCTGTCTCGTGAATGTCAAGGCCGTGGCTGGGCTATAGCCAACTGCTCTTCTTGAGCTTACTTTTGGTAAGCAGCCAATCTCAATTGTGGTGAAGGGATCACTTTCAGGATTACGTTTGTCACCACGGTGGTCTATTATTGTGGATATTTTTATTTATGCAGCACCCAATATTGGATGCATCCTGAGACTATATGCTGGATTTTTTAAGGAAACTCCTTTTTTCAAATCAATTATTTTATTGACTGTTTTTATTGTTTACTTTTAGGGGTTTATGGGGCGCAGTTTTGCTATATTCTTTAAATAAAGTTAATTCCTTATCAACTCATTTTGTCATCCCAATAAAGCTTATCGTTGAAAGTAATGAAATACCTTGCTCTGCTATGCTGGACTCAGGGGCCGGGGGAAACTTCATGGACATAGAATTTGCCCAAAGTAATAACATTATAATAAGAAATAAACTCGCCCCTATTAATATGGAGACTGTGGATGGCTCACCTTTGTCTTCAGGACCAGTTACCCACGAGACCATCCCACTGAAGCTGTTAATGGAGACTGACCATCAGGAGACTATCAGCTTTGAGCTGATCACATCACCCAAATTCCCTATTATCCTAGGCATTCCTTGGTTCTCTATCCATAATCCCTCCATCAACTGGGAGACACGTTCTTTAAGCTTTACATCTGACCATTGCAAAAGACATTGCAAGGAATCTTATCAAATAAGCCCTCCACCAACCCAAGATTTACAAGAAGCTTTGGCAACCATTAAGTCATATGACAATCTACCTCCACAATACCTTGAGTTTCGGTATGTTTGTGATAAAAAGGGCGCAGATCAGCTGCCTCCTCATCGCTCTTATGATTGTCCCATTGAATTGCTTCCAGGGGCAGAAATACCATTTGGGCGCCTTTATTCTTTATCAGAACCTGAACTGAAGGTGCTTAAAGAGTGGATTAATGAGAATCTAGAGAAGGGGTTTATCAGACACTCAACCTCTCCTGCTGGGGCAGCCTTATTCTTTGTGGTAAAGAAGGACTCCACCCTGCGTCCGTGTATTGACTACAGAGATTTAAATAGGATCACAATTAAGAATCGCTATCCACTCCCGCTTATTCCAGAAATGCTTGAGAGGCTCCGCCAAACTCTTTACCAAATTAGATTTACGGGGGGCATACAACCTTGTCCGCATTCGTCCTGGGGATGAATATAAAACTGCTTTCAGAACCAGATATGGACATTTTGAGTCTTTGGTCATGCCCTTTGGGCTTTGTAATGCGCCTGCAACTTTTCAACATTTTATTAATGATGTTTTTCGAGATTTGCTTGATCAGTTTGTAATAGCATACTTGGATGACATTCTCATTTTCTCTGATACTTTGGAAGAACACCGCAAGCATGTCTGTATTGTTTTCGAGAGATTAAGGCGGAATAAACTTTACATCAAACTAGAAAAATGTGAGTTTGAACAGACTCAGATCCAGTTCTTGGGATACATAATCTCTTCTGAAGGGGTAAGCATGGATCCTGATAAGATCAAAGCAGTGGTGGATTGGCCAGTCCCTAGAAATGTTAAGGAGATACAGCGATTTGTTGGATTTGCCAACTTTTACAGAAGATTTATAAGGAATTTCTCCAAGGTAATTGCTCCAATTACACAGCTGACAAAGAAAGGGATGCCCTTTGTTTGGTCTCCTGAGGCACAGGCTGCCTTTAATAAACTTAAAAATCTCTTCACTTCTGCGCCAATACTGGTACATCCAGATCCAGAACTACCTTTCATCGTAGAAGTTGATGCTTCTAATTCTGCTGTGGGAGCTATCCTTTCTCAGCGAATTGGAGAAAAAATGCAGCTTCATCCTTGCGCTTATTTCTCTCGACTGATGTCTTCTGCTGAGAGGAATTATGACATTGGAAACAAGGAGCTGCTGGCAATTAAGGTAGCATTTTCTGAGTGGAGGCATCTGCTGGAAGGGGCTAAGCATCCTGTAACCGTTCTCACCGATCATAGAAATTTAGAATTTATTAGGTCTGCTAAAAGGTTGTCATATAGACAAGCACGTTGGACCCTTTTTTTCTCCAGGTTTAACTTTGTCATCTCGTACCGCCCTGGATCAAGGAATGGTAAGGCTGACGCCCTATCACGGATGTTGCCTGGGCCCCTCCAGGAAAGAAACTCTGAATGTACAATCCTGCCTCAAAAGAACTTTCTAGGGGCCACAAGTTCAAAGACATTTCTTAATCTCCTCAAAGAGGGGTATGAGAATGACCAACTTCTTAATAATCCTCCTAAAGACATTAACCTCAAGTACAACAATGGTTTTTGGACTCAAGGACATTGCCTCTATGTACCTGAATCAGTTCGGGTAGAAGCCCTCAGGCTGGTACACGACTCTAAACTTGCTGGTCATTTTGGGGTTTCTAAGACAGAAGAACTCTTATCACGTTCCTTTTGGTGGCCTGGGTACAAGACAGATGTAAAGAAATATGTGGCTTCATGTCTAACCTGTGCTCGCAATAAGACACCCCGATCTTCTCCTCTGGGGTTACTTCAACCACTGCCTGTTCCATCAAGACCATGGGGGTCAATTTCCATGGACTTTGTGGTCGACCTTCCTCTTTCGAAAGGAATGACCACCATTCTAGTAGTCGTTGACCGTCTCACTAAGATGGCTCATTTTATTCCAGTTAAGGGGGTACCCTCTGCCGAACATACTGCTGAGGTAATGGTTAGAGAAGTTTTTAAACTTCATGGAATCCCTGATGATGGTGTCGGACAGAGGGGTACAGTTTACCTCAAAATTTTGGAAAAGTTTTTGCTCAGCTTTGGGTGTAACAATTAATCTGTCCTCAGCTTTTCATCCACAGTCTAATGGTCAGACCGAGAGGACCAATCAAACTCTGGAGCAATACCTTCGATGTTTCGTGAGTTATCTCCAGGATGACTGGGTGGACTACCTTCCTACGGCTGAGTTTGCTTATAATAACTCTAAACATAGCTCCACTTCCCAAAGCCCTTTTTTCCTAAACACCGGGTATCATCCAGTTTTTATTCCTGATCTCCCTATCTCAACTTCTATTCCTGCTGTTACCAACAGACTAACTTCTTTACATGAGATCCAGGAGAAATTGATACCCGATTGAAGGAGGCGCAGGAATATTACAAGAAGGCTGCTGACAGACACCGTAGGTCTATTCCCACCTTTCAGATAGGTGACAAGGTTTGGTTATCTACCAAAAATTTAAAGGTTCAGGTTCCATGTGCTAAGTTGGGTCAAAAGTTTGTTGGACCTTTTGAGATTTCTGCTCAAATCAACCCTGTCACCTTTCACCTAAAACTTCCGGACAATATGAAGATTCACCCTGTTTTTCATATATCACTACTCAAACAGTTTCATGAAAATACCTTTTCTGGAAGAATCCATCCTCCTCCTCCACCTGTTGAGGTACAGGGTGAAGAAGAATTTGTGGTGGGAAAAATTCTTGACTCCAGGATCTCTAGAAACAAACTGCAATATTTGGTTCAATGGGAAGGATATGGACCAGAAGAAAATTCTTGGGAGCCTGCAAATAATGTCCATGCCCCTAGATTAACAAGGGAATTTCACCAGAGGTTTCCTCAGAAACCTGGCCCTAAGACGTCCAGTGGACGTCCTGGAAGGAGGGGAGTACTGTCAGGACCGGGATTTGAACCTGGGACCTCAGCTGTGTCTGGCAGAGAGCCTTCTCACTGAGCTATCTGGGATGCTGGACA
The DNA here is from genome assembly GCA_029574335.1 of Rana kukunoris. Taxonomy (NCBI): domain Eukaryota; kingdom Metazoa; phylum Chordata; class Amphibia; order Anura; family Ranidae; genus Rana; species Rana kukunoris. The sequence goes on from CM056051.1 coordinate 527,755,947, forward strand.
GCTCCCTGTCTGTTCTGCTAGACAAACCCATCTGATCCATTGGACCTTGCTGCCTTGTGTCTTGATTGTCTTGAACCTTGAACCCCTTGCTCCTCCCACGAACTTCCTGATATAAGCCATGTCTCTGCACTTCCTCCTTGCCAGAATATTGTGCTATCTCCAGCCTGTATCTCGCTCCTGTCTTCTCTGCTGCCATCCATATTTGCTACTGCTCGTTATCGATCCTTGGCTTGTTATCGACTACGCTTCTGCCTGATCCCCAACCTACAGATACTCATTACCGACCTTTTGGCTTGTTTACCGACCACTCTTCTGTTTGATCCTTACCTGCTTATCTGCTATTGTACCCCGGCTTTCTCACCTCCTGGTGGGGTGATCCTGAGGACCGCGACCTGGTGCTAACACGCAGCAAAATCCATCTCCACCTTCCGGAGCTCTGGTGAACACCGGTTAGCGCTTAGATTCCGCATCTCAGGTGACCCCTGTGTCATCAGCCAGGGTAACCTGCTCTGCTGCTATAGCTACTGGCCTCTGAGCCTGACCCCAGACCGTGACAGTGTCTTTTCTAGCTGCCAAACGCAAAATCTCCTGTATCATGACCCAGGAAAAACTGTCTAGCATTTTGCTCGCCTCTAAGGAATGGTTTGAATCCATCTGGGAGCCCTGGGCCCATCATGTAGGCATTGCTTTCCGACCGGGAATCCCAGCTTAAAGTTCACATAAGGTTTTTGCCTGATTGGTCAGCATCCCGTAGACTGGCTCTATTCCCTTCTCCCTTCGTCCATTTCTTCTCTTTCTCCTCTCCCTCTTTTTGTTTCTCCTTTTTCTTTCCCTTTCTTTGGTTAGTGTTATCTCTCTCTTATTATGGGTTTGCAACTAGACCTACATGTTGCTTGGATCCGAGGATGTCTTCTAGTGGCTTACTGATTAAGTGTCCTTGGTTTCTTCTTTATGCTACAGTTTAGGGTTAGCCCAAGTTGATGATTGCTCTTTGAGGGTCTTGTGAGGGCTGTCCTGGCACGGTAAGTTCCTGTTAGGGGTTCTAGGGCGGTCTTTCGGGGTTCCTAGATCTGTTATTTCGGCTACCTGTGATTTTTCCATGATTTTGGTCATCATATTGTGTTTGTTCTTTATTTTTAAATTGTTATTTTCTTTGATCTTTTATGTTCTCAGTTCTGTTGTTATACCCGATTGTCGTTTTTTCTCAGTCGACATCTTGAACTATGTACACCTTTTGTATGTTTTTTTTTTTTTTTCTTGTTTCTTTTTAAAATAAATAAAAACTTTGAAAGTAAAAAGAAAAACCTTTTATGCAGCTTCCAGACAGATTGCACAATTTTCTGGCTGATGATGATTAGTGATGAGCGGAATATGCCATATTCGATTTCGCGATATTTCGCGAATATTTCGAAGAATATTCGCGAATATTCGTTAATATCGAATATTCGTGATATTTTATAAAAAAAAAAATTGCGAATTTTCTCTAATGCGAAATTTCACGATTTTTTTTTTTTATACAATATCACGAATATTCGATATTTACGAATATTCGGTATATTTTATAAAAAAAAAAAGCGAAATGTCACATATGCAGTCGCAAATATTCGTTAATAGCGAATATTCGTGATATTTTATAAAAAAAAAAAAAATGCGAAATTTCGCTAATGCTAAATTTCGCGATTTTTTTTTTTTTTTTTTTTTTTTTTTTTTTATAAAATATCACGAATATTCGATATTTTCGTGATATTTTATAAAAAAAAAAAAAATCGCGAAATTTCGCATATGCGAAAGCTAAAATGATTGCGAAATTTTGCTATATTTTTTTTTGGATAAAATATCACGAATATTCGATATTTACGAATATTCGCTATATTTTATAAAAAAAAAAAAAAAAAATTGCGAAATTTCGCTATTGCGAAATTCGCGAGTGCGAAATTCGCGATTGCGAAATTGATTGCGAAATTTGAAAAATGCGAATATTTGAAATAGCGAATATTCGCCGCGATATTCGAAGTATTCGCGAATACTCGAATATGCAATATTCGTAGCGAATATTCGCAATGCGAATATTCGCAATGCGAATATTCGTGAGCAACACTAATGATGATATTGACACGCCTGAATATTTAATTAACCGGCGGTCCCCGTTTAGGAGATTGCATAGGGGCTCAAATACAAAACAGCATGTCTGCCCTGAAGGTAAAGCTATGACCACCAGATATATGGGTGGAAGGCTTATGGATGTTCAAGGTAACTGAGCAAATCAATACATTCTAAGGCACTATTTACACATGTGGCCAGATTGTGGTTGAAATAGTTTTAGCACCTCCCAACCACCATGTTGTTATTACCGCAAAGCAGACTAAACCTGGTCTACCTCACGTTGTGTGGTGAGGAGAGAGACTACTATATTTATTAGCATATAACAGGCATAGACGTATAACACGCACCTTCATTTTACGAGGGACGTTTCAGGAAAAAACCCTGAAATTTTAAATAAAAAACTTTGAAGCAAAATAAGAATCAGTGCCCATCAATGTAGCCTGATCAATGCCCATCTAAAGCCTCAAAATTGTCCATCAATGCAGCTTGATCAATGCCTATCTGCAGCTTCACAATTGGCCATCAATGCAATGCAATAATACTAATAATACTTGTGTTTACTTTGTTAGATGCAACACATTAGGTTATACACATGACTATTGTATAACAGATGCACTTCCCTTTGTAAACAACCCATTTACTTCCAAAACTCCAAAACCCCCAACCTCATTAATTTGAGGCCACACCGTAAGTTGGGGAAAACATAGGCCAAAGCAGCCTTATTTATTAACACAACTCATAAATTAATATTAACATAAGAAACATCTGTTATAACCCATAAATCCAAACTACTGTAGTGTTGGTCTCTGCAGGAAAACCTTGATCACCATCATGTAAATAAATTGCACTACGGTCTCTCTCAAATGCTGATAGGCCTCAAGCCGACCGGCTGGTTTAGAGACAACCTGTGACCGCAGTGCCCCATTACCAATACTTCCAGCTAACCTCCGTTATCTGAAATCTCAACATCAGAACCCATCACCGACAGGTCCTGAACTCTCCTTTCTGAGGTATCATCCTTCACCTGCAAAGACCAAGACCTGCCGTTGCCACAACAACTCGACAAAAGACTCCTGTATGAAACAAAGCAGAACACAAAAAAAAACACAACCACAAACTGACACACATACACGTAACAAAAAACTCAGGGGAGGTTGGGCGGGAACTTTGCTCCTCACTGCGTTACCCAGGGGGCGGGAACAGCTCCTTTTTTCCTAGTTTCTCTGTCCCCACCCCCCGTTAGCCATCCAATCCTGGTACCCCTTACTACGTCCACTGTTCCCCTAGTCATGCCAGCCCTGCACTTAATTACATTTTATTCCATTGGCTCTGGGCTTTTCTTTATTGTTCATATTGTGTTTTATTGTTTTTTCACACTTTTTTTGTGTTTTGGGTACACTCATTAGCACTATCATGCATTTTGTGCATAGTATCAGTGCTACAATATTTTTTTCATATTTCAATTAAGAATTTGTTTGTTTGAGTGTTAGCAACTTTGATTTACTTTTTTGTTTAGTGAAGTTTTTTCCCCCATCCCTAAATTGCAGATGGGACCACTCCCCTCACAAATTCGCACTAGATTTACACTGAAATCGCACATGGCAAGCAGAAATTGCACCCTGTACCACCTTCAATTTGCACCGACTTTGCAGCGCATAAGTGTGAACCGGCACTTAGATACACAGAGTAAGGCTCTGCCCTGCTTGCCATTACCTCCTCATTGGCTGTGATTGACAGCAGCAGGAGCCAATGATGAGAGAGAGCCAACTGAGCTTCTGCCCTCATGCACATTGCTGGTTTGAGATTGGGCCCAGGTAAGTATTTAGGGGGAGCTAGGGAGGGGGGCTGCTTGCAGAAGGTGTTTTACCTTAAAGGATCACTAAAGGAATTTTTGTTAGCTAAATAGCTTCCTTTACCTTACTGCAGTACTGGTTTCATGTCCTTATTGTTCGTTTTTGCTTTGAAGTTGCTGTAATCCTGCTCTGATCTCCACACTTCCTGCTTGTCTGTTTCCTTATAACCACAGTGCTGGGAGCTTTCTCACGGTGGTCTAAGCTGTCATTACTGTGTGTCTAAAACTTCCCAGAACCAATCAGATTCATTTTAAAAACAAAACACTGCCCTGGATTTGTTTGTTTTTGTTCTGTGTGTCTATTTCTACTTCACAGAAACATGAAGCCAGTTCAAAAGTAAAACTAACCTGCAGGCACATTATATGATTGATTTTTATCTATTTTTAATTATTTTGAAAAGGAATCAGTTAACTTTCATGTCTCTATACCCTGTAAACAGTCATTTCAGCAAAAAAAAAAAATTCCTTTAGTGACCCTTTAATCACTTAAGCCCTGGAAGATTTGCCCCCTTAATGACCAGGCCATTTATACGGCAGTGCATCACTTTGATTGAGAATTGTGCGGTTGTGCGATGCTGTACCCAAACAAAATTAATGTCCTTTTTTTCCCCACAAATAGAGTTTTCTTTTGGTGGTATTTGATCACCTCTGCAGTTTTTATTTTTTGCGCTATAAAAAAAAAAAAAGAGCAAAACATTTGAAAAAAATTATAATATTTTTTACTTTTGCTATAATAAATAAAAAAATTGTCTTCATCAGTTTAGGCTTATATGTATTCTACATATTTTTGGTAAACAAAATCACAATAAGAGTATATTGATTGGTTTGCAGAAAAAAATATAGGCCCAGATTCAGAGAGAATTGGATTCTCGTAGAGTATCAGAAATACACTACACCGCCGTTTTTTACCTGGCTCTACGTGGAATCAGGTAGATTTTGTCCAGTAAACGACGGCGGCGTAGTGTATTTCTCCCGTCGCAATCCATCTACGCGAGTAGGGGGCGTGAAGGATTTAAAATAGGCGCGTTCCCGCGGCGATCGAACTGCGCATGCTCCGTTCGCAAATTTCCCGCCGTGCATTGCGCGAAATCACGTCGTTACGTCATTCGTTGTTTGAGTAGCGTCGTTTACGGACATTTCTATTCCCGAACGAGTTACGTAAAAAAAATAAAAAAAAATTAAAATCGACGCGGGAACGACGGCCATACTTAACATGGGCTACGCACCGTTAGACCAGCAAAAAGCTGGTCTAACAGTACGTAAAAAAAAACAGACGTAAGCGATTGCGAAGACCGCTCGTATCTTCGTGGATCGCCGTAAAAACACATTTGCATATCCCGACGCATGAAAACGACGCGAACTCCTCCCAGCAGCCGCAAATATATTGCAGCGTAGATCCGAAGGTTTACGAAGACGTAAGCCTCTCGGATCGAAGCCCGAAGCCGCCGTGTCATGGTTTGAGGATTCAAACTAGTGATACGGCGCGCAAAATTTGAAATTACTCCTGTCTAACACCAGTTAGACAGGTGTAATTGCTTTATGAATCTGGGCCATAGCGTTTACAAAATAATAGGATTTTTTAATACAGCTTACCTGTAAAATCCTTTTCTTGGAAATACATCACGGGTGACAGCGCCTTAATTACTTAATGGGTTATGTAGTCACCACAGGTGATTGGAAACTGGCAATTAAATTAAAAATTAAGTTCCTCCCCTATATATCCCCTCCCAAATGGAGAGTACCTCAGTTTTGTAGAAAAGCAATAAGTGTTCCATGTTAAACTCTGAAGAGGGGTGGAAGCTCTGTGGATTTTACAGGTAAGCTGTATTAAAAAATCCTATTTTATTGATCATACATCACGGGACACAAGGCAGGAGAATTTAGTAAATGTATGGACCGAAGACCAAGTAGCAGCCTTACAGATCTGAGCCATGGAGGCCTGGTAAAGCACTGCCCATGAAGCACCAACTGCTCTAGTCGAGTGCGCTTTCACCTGAAAAGGAAGGATCTTCTTTTCTAAACCTAAGGCCTGAATAATGACTTGTCGAATCCATCTTGCAATAGTGGATCTTGATGCTGCCTGGCCCTTCCTTGGGCCTTGTGGCAGAAAAAACAGACAATTGTCTTCCTTATCTGAGCCGTAGCTTGCAGATAAACCTTTACCGCTCTTACAACATCTAGAGAGTGTAGACTCTCTTCCTCCACCGACTGCGGATCTGGAAAAAAATACGGTAGGACTATATCTTGATTCAGATGAAAACCTGAAACCACCTTAAGTCTTCATGAATAATCATATACATTTCTTTACAAGAATAAGCCGACAATTCCGATACCCTCCTAGCTGAAAATATGGCTACAAAAAAAAAAAAATTCTGTGTCAACACACTTAGAGAAACCTGGTGTAAAGGTTCAAAAGATAGTTTATAAAACAGACAATACCAAATTGAAATCCCATGAGCACACAGGGGACTTAACTGGCAGATTCAAACACAGTGCACCCTGAACAAAGGCCCTAACTAGGTAATGAGAGGCTAGGGTTTTTTGGAAAAAAACAGACAAGGCCGAGATTTGGCCCTTGATAGTACTCAAAGCCAACATCATATTTAAGCCTAACTGAAGAAAGGCAAAAATTCTATTAATGGCATACTTTCTAGGATGCCATATTCTGGGTTCACACCAGGAAACATATTCCTTTCAAATTCTGTAATAGATGAGCCTGGAGGCCGGCTTCCTAGCATTAACCAGAGTGGATAGGACTGGCTCTAAGAGTCCACGTTTTCTCAGAATGTGGGTCTCAACAGCCAAACCGTCAAATTTAGACTTTGTAAGGCAGTATGGAATATTGGACCCTGTGACAGTAGGTCTGAGCATAGTGGGAGAACCCAGGGTCTTCCTACTGCCATCCTTATGATTTCTGCGTACCAGGGTCTCCTGGGCCAAGCCGGGCCAACCAAAATCGCAAGCTTTCCTTCCTTCTTGATTCTCTGAAGGAATCGTGGGAGAAGCAGAACTGGAGGGAACGCATAAATCAGAGAATACTGATCCCATGAGACTGTCAGGGCATCTGAACCTTGAGCACAGGGATCTCTTGTTCTTGACACAAAGCTGTCCAGCTTTGTGTTGAACCTGGAAGCCAACAGGTCCACATCTGGGGTACCCCATTTCTGACATATGATTTAAAACATATCAGGTGTAGAGACCATTCTCCTGGACTCAGCTGCTGCTGGCGGCTTAAAAAATACACCTGCCAATTTTCTACCCCTGGAATAAAGGCCCACAGAAAGGAGAAGAAATGTGCCTTTCTGCCCAGGCCAGGATGTGATTCAACTTTTTTTTGGCATCCAGACTTCTGGTGCCTCCTTGGTGATTGATATAGGCCATGGCAATAGCATTGTCGGACTAAATCCTAACCGGCCAACCTTGAAGTCTGTAAGACCAAACTTTGAGGGCTAGATGAATTGCCCGAATCTCCAGAATGTTGATGGTAGAAGCTTTTCGGCCACGGGCCACTTCCCCTAGGCAGATGCTTCTTCTAGAACTGCCCCCAGCCCAGAAGTTATGCAATTTACTGGCCCCTTCCCTTTCTGAATAAACATTGTGAGTTATTGGTAGAGTGTGTTTGAGCTTTGGGGTGCACACCCTAATGCCAAAGGCTGCGTACACCTATGGTCATCGCTATTTACATATGAAAGCTCTCATTATTTACATATGAATGGTGGTTATTTACATGTAAACACAGAGTCATCTGTACATAGAGAAGAGCTGGGTAGCATTAGTAGCAACACTTCACACTGAGATATCAGGACACATCACATGACTAAAAAATCAAGGGACAAGGGAATTTAAACTGGAATAGTTGACAAGTGTGAGGCAGCTTCTTTGGGCTCCACAACAATGACAGGGTCCAGGGCAGCTGTCCTCCCTTTTGCCCTGCCTTAAAAACAGCCCTGCTCAAGTGGTAATGCACAGAATGCATTAAAGTAAAAAAAAAAAAAAAACTTTTTCCTTTAGAATCACTTGAAATTTCCATAGCTGGCCACACATTTATTTTAATTCACAGTATATTCTTCCTATTATTCTAATTGTATGTGTTTCCAATCAATAGTTAACAAATGGTTTTGTGAAAGATTAAAAATAAAATACATCTAAATATAATTTTGTGAAATCATCAATAATAGGCCCTGTGAAATCAATTATTAAACGCTTCCAGTTCCCAAGGATTACATGTAAATCTATTGGCTTCTATATAAAACAACACTGTTCTGTATAACGAGTCACTGCAACAGCGAAGGGCAAACGCTCATTACTGATTATCCCAATACCGTAAGTACATGAGAATACATTTGATATAAATATTTATTACAATGATAAAAAGATGGATAAAGCAGACCAGATGTGACCATCTGCCTTTCATATATCTGGTCCCTGGGTCATGGCTTTTGGCATGCTGTATCAGGGAATCAATAACTCCAGATCAGAGGTAAGTATTTAGTTAGTGTTGCTCACGAATATTCGCATTGCGAATATTCGTTACGAATATTGCATATTCGAGTATTCTCGAATAAATCGAATATTCGTATTTTTTCAAATTTATTTTTAAAACAGATCACATCTTAGTGATCTCCATCGACGTCTAAAAGTATTGCTGGTATGATTAGAGACCCTGGGCCGAGTAGCTGAGGCGATCCTTTTATGTTGCCGAAAATTCACAATGCGAATATTCGTATTACGAATATTCGCAAATACTTTCTCTGCCCTTCTGTGTTTTGTGTATAAAAAAAAAAAAATAGCTTTAGTTTAGTCATATAAGTTTGTGTAAGTAGAGTTAGTGTTTAGTGCATATTAGTTTAGTAATCCAGGAAATGATCTCCGTTTTCGCGTGTTGACGAGAATTTCGCAATCAATTTCGCATTCGCATTAGCGAAATTTCGCAAAATGTTTTTTTTTATAAAATATCACGAATATTCGATATTAACGAATATTTTGCGAATATTCTTCTATATATTCGTGAAATATCGCGAAATCGAATATGGCGTATATCACTATATTTAGTGTGTCTTCTTAGCTTTGTTGTTTTTTACTTGAAATATGTTTTATTGAATGAAAGAAAACAGGCAACTCAGAGGGTTACAAAGGTTGATAAAATTGCAAAGCAAATACAATGATGTTTCTGCTCATGTACTTTAGACAGATACCAACATATGATCAGGGAAAACAAGGGTAGCTATGTAGACTCAAATATAGTTCTGGTTAAAGATTCTGGTAAATATAGTAGCATATGATAACTCTTAAATGAACCACTTAAAGCGGAGGTTCACACAAAAAGTGAACCTCCGCTTTTCGGAAACCCTCCCCCCTCTGGTGTCACATAAATAAAATAAAATAACAAACTTGTTATACTTACAAGCTCTGTGTAGTGGATTTGCACAGAGCAGCCCGGATCCTCCTCTTTTCGGGTCCCTCTTTGTTGCTCCTGGTCCCTCCCTCTTAATGAGTGCCCCACAGTCAGTAGTTTCCTATGGGGGCACCCAAGCAAAGTCACAGCTCTATGCATCCATTTAGACGTGGACCCCAAACCGGCCCAGTCCCCTCTTTTCCCTGATTGGCTGACTGACATTAATTGACAGCCGCAGGAGCCAATCATGTCGTTGCTCTATCTCTGCCAATCAGGTGGAGGGTCCTGGATGGCCTATACATTCGTGGACATCGCTAGAGAGAGATGAGGCTCAGGTAAGTAATTGGGGGGTGCTGGGGAGGCTGCTACACACAAGTTTTTTTTTTTATCTTAATGCATAGAATGTGCTGACCAGTGCTCCCCTGTTTGTGGTGACCAGCGCTCTCCTGTATGCAGTGACCCATGCTCTCCTGTATGCAGTGACCCATGCTCTCCTGTATGCAGTGGCCAGTGCTCCCCTGTATGTGGTGACCAGCGCTCTCCTGTATGCAGTGGCACATGCTCTCCTGTATGCAGTGACCCGTGCTCTCCTTTATGCAATGGCCAGCGCTCTCCTGTATGCAGTGGCATGCTGGGGAAACAGGCTTAGGGTGTCCGACACCAACAGATCCAACAAACTGATTCACAAGGCCAGTGATGTTGTTGGATTGGAATTGGAGTGATGGAGAGAAGAATGTTGTTCAAGTTATGTTAAATCTTGGACAACTCCTCCCACCCACTCCACAATATGCTGGTCAGTAGACATGTGCAATTTCTTTAGTTCCAAATTCTTTTATTTAACACATTTTGACAAATTCTTCACGCCTATGCTGTATGGCCCAAATTATACAGATGCAACCAAAATATTAACTTTGCATGTTTTCAGTGAAGTATACTATTATAGTATAATATTAATTGGGTTGATTTACTAAAACTGGAGAGTGCAAAATCTGGTGCAGTGTTGCATAGAAACCAATTAGCTTCTATTTTTTTTTTTTTAAATCCTAACTGAACAATGGCTTTCACACTGAGGCTATGCGCTGGCGGGAGAGAAAAAAATCTCCTGTCAGCAGCATCTTTGGAGCGGTGAGAGAAACGGCGTGTTTACCGCTCCTTCACCACTCCTTCCCATTTAAAACAATGGGAAACCGCGGCAATACCGCCCACAATGCACCTCTGCAAAGGCGCTTTGTGGGCGGTATTAACCCTTTATCGGGTGCTAGCGGGGGTTAATACCACACCGATAGTGGCCGATTCCCACGGCAATTCCGGCTGTATAGCGCCGCTATTTTTAGCGGCGCTATACTGCCACCGGGGCTCCCGCCCCAATGTGAAAGGGGCCTTAGTAAATCAACCCCAATGCAACAGTATACCAAGACATTTTAGATGTGCACTTCCAACCGTTTGATAACGTTTTGAGGAAGGACCTTTTGTGTTCCATCATGACTTTTCTGTTTTTGAGCCGAAAAAACGAAGGACAAGTTTGGAAATGTTCTGCCGAAAGAACGATAAATTGAAAGTAGACATGTGCACAGAAAAAAATATCGTTTTTTTTTGTTCTGTTTCGTATCGTTCCTTTTTTTCTTTTTTGTTTGTTTTTCGTAAGACGCCCGTTTTCCTGTTTGTTCCCGTTCGTTTTTTGTATGACGCGATTTTTTTGTATTCTGATCGTTTCGTATTTTCGTTACTGTTTTATTTTCGTACATGCGGGATGGTTCGTTATTCTGTTTAATTCATGTTCGTTACTTGTTAGACAATAATTTTTGTAAATTTTCGTCAATGATTTGCAGTATCTTGAAACCCTTTTCTTTTGCTATTTTCAGTCGTATGTTCATATGACATCTATAACAAAAGATTTGCATTCTGTATTTTAAATTCCTTTTTTCTGTTCGTATTTTGGATTCAAAATACAGCATGCAAATATTTTGTTATAGATGTCATATGAACAATGAACATAGGACTGAAAACAAACAGAAAAAGGATTGAAACAAAATACAGCATGCAAATCTTTTGTTATAGATGTCATATGAACAATGAACATAGGACTGAAAACAAACAGAAAAAGGATTCAAACAAAATACAGAATGTAAATCTTTTGTTATAGATGTCATTTTTGTTCTTTTGCCGTTTTCATTTTGTCGTTTTTTTTCGTCGGATCATTCGTTCGTATTTGCGGTTGTTCGTTATGCGGCTCATTCGTAATCTCGTAGTTTTCGTATTTTGGTGCTTTAATTTTTTTGTATGTACACATTATCCTGCGGGTACGAAAATGAACATTTCCGTACGAAAATAACATTCGTATGAACGGGAATGCACATATCTAATTGAAAGGTTACTGTGTTTCCCATCTGAACTGTCTGCACTAAGTATATGTATGTATGTATGTATGTATTTTTTATTTATGTCCACTGAACAATTTATGGGTCATTACATGATGGCACTATCGTTTGCGCTCATGGCCGATTGTTCATTTTTCAAAAATGGATTCGGACGATTTCCCGTATAGTATATGTCCAGCATTAGACACACCATCTGGCTAATGTGCTTGCACATAGGCATTTGATTACACATGAGCCTAGAAGATGGAATGCACATTTATCACTGTTCATCAATGCTTGCACACATGGACATGCATGCACGTGCACTGTTGCAAAGCAGCCTATTCAAACTTGAACTCTGCAATAGTTCTTTGCTGTATGGTCTTTAACCTTGTTCCTGTGATCCAGTCCCTGATATACAACCTTGACCCAGTTACTGAACTGGTTTCCTCTTGACCCTGCTCTTGGATTACCCTTGCCTGCTCATGTTCACTGTCTGCCTCTGCTACCGAGCCCAGCCTGGACTACTGACCACACTTCCACCGAGTAAATCTGTACCTCGCTGTTGATTGTTGCCAACTTCTGCCTGTTTCTGGCTCTGATTCTGCTTACTCCCTGGTGTCCTTCCATCCAGCTGTCACTTGACCAGGTGTGGGACCTGACTGCACCATCAATTGGACATGGCTTGGAATCTTTAAGGTGTATCACCAACTGTACCTCTGCTTGCCTGATACCAGTGCTCCCCAGGTCCTGCTCAAGGTGTCTACACCTTGGCACTTGTACCTTTCCTTCACACTTGCAGACCCTGTTTTAAAATCCAGGGGTGCTTGGATGGGAATTGTGCAAGAGGTCACCCTCATCATCTCAGGCTCTGAATACAGGTATATGAAACCTTTGACCATATAGTGTATGCCTTATGACACATTTAACATTTTATATACTGTATCTTTGCCTCATCTTTTATAAATATACCAGCACAATATAGTTAAGATAATGATTGACTGAAACAATATACTGTAATTGAATCCTATCCTCTGAACAGACCTGTTTCCATTGTTATTGTTCTCTTTCTAGGTTATGAAGGAGAAAAATGTGTCCAGTGTTACCATGATCCACCTATTAGGACTTCGGACTCCACACAGTATAACGTTTCTGGTCTTTTTTCTTTTCCTTTTGATTTATTGTGTGACAATTTGTGGAAATCTCCTGATCATCACACTGGTGTCCTACAGCAAATCCCTCCATTCCCCCATGTACTTCTTCCTCTCCCAGCTCTCTGTATCGGATATCTTATTGGTAACTAACATTCTTCCTAACATGCTCCATGCTGTTTTAATGAAGGGGGCCACAATATCATTTTCTTATTGCATCTCCCAGTTTTATTTCTTTTGTGTTTCAGAATCTTCAGAGTGTCTTATTCTGACAGTGATGTGTTATGACCGATATGTGGCCATCTGTAAACCATTGCATTATACTTTATTAATGAACTTCCAGTTTTGTTGGTTGGTGAGTATCACATGTTGGGTGTTAAGTCTTTTAGTAGTACTGATTCTCACTTTAACAATATTACAATTGGATTTTTGTGGTCCCGATATTGTGGATCACTTTTTCTGTGATCTTGAGCCAGTCCTACAACTCTCCTGCTCTGATACTGCTAATGTTCTGCTTGAAGTGACATTACTGAATTTCGTTTTTGTTGTTATCCCATTCTTTATCATTATTGTATCATATATTTATATTATTATCACCATTTTTAAAATCCCATCTATTACCGGGAGACAGAAAGTTTTCTCAACATGCAGCTCCCACCTGACTGTGGTTTGTATTTATTATGGTACTCTAGTCTGTGTTTATTTAGTACCCCGTAGAGGACATTCATGGGATATGACTAAATTCTTGTCATTGCTGTACACTGTGGTCACCCCACTGATGAATCCAATTATATACAGCCTGAGGAATAAAGACTTAAAAAAAGCTGTAGCTAAAATCATCAACCACAATGGGGGCAACATATAAATGGGGTTACACCTTCTTGCCACATATCCAGAAATATGGACTCTGGTTTGTACCTCTCATCTTTCTCAATTGCTGAACCTGTTCCAGTTCTTGGCTTGTGAGGAAATATAACTTCTTAGTTGGCTGGTATTTTTAGAAGTCCCATGTTCACAGGGTACAGTACAATTGGAAAAAAAATTGAAAATATCTGCACTAACTTAAATACGAAAGGAGAAAGCTGCTAGCACAATATGTGGATCAAACAAGCAAAAAATTAAATTCAAAAATGCATCTTCAAAGTGTTCAAAGTGTTGAAAACGAAGAACCTCCACCAAGAATTCAGTGTGCAGATATGGAAAAACACACCAGACCCTGTGCAGTCAAACTGCTTAACAGAAGGACATCATTATAGGCATGTAGAGTTAAATAATGCAGGGATCAATGGCAGTCGCACCTCCAATCGGAAAGTGATAATCCACAAACCACATCAAGGGTAGGGAAGCATCCAAAACTCAAAAGGATCCAGAAGTATATATTGCGTTCATCAGCAAAAGGAAAACCAAAAAATGCAGAGAGGAAACACAATAGTGAAGCCCGTATGTGAAAGCAAAACACAATTTATTGTAATGTACTTACAAACAGAACGGGTTAACAGGCAGCAAAAACATAGAAGATTCCATGGAGTATAGCGTACATGTGTACACTACCATTGGGTCTGCACCCTTTTCTTCCACTAAGGAAGTACGACTATTAGCACTCTACTCAGTCAACTTTTTATTTCTGTCTATTCCAGTATCTTCTTCTGTACTCTCTGATACCACCTGATCTCTTGTCTATTTTCTTCCTCTTTTCGCTCAGACCCGGACCACTTCCGTTCTTCTTGACCTATCCTGAGCTTTGCTTGAAACCTCACGCTTCTTGGTCCTGATCACAGGGCTTATACGACAATGCCACAAATATTCTTTAGAACCTTCAATGTAAGAGGGCTCTATATTCCAGAAAAGAGGACCAAAATATTGCAGCAATGATGGAAGCAACAAAATCCAATAAAATTCCCAAATTAACAGATTCCTTATAGCACATAATTGTACTTTCTTAGAAAGTAAATCTAGTAGAGTCTCTATTTTGCTCTATAAAAATTTGCCTTGGATGAAAACTGAGGTAATCTCAGATGATGATGATGGACGACTGCACACAGTTAAAGGCCAACTGTTTGAGACAACACTGGTCAAATTATACCTCCCGAAGATGATCCCCAAACAGAATAGAGCAACACAAATAAGTTCTGTTCCTGATAGAAGGACACTAGCCCTAGACCTGTCAATTGACATGTCTAAAGGGACTTCTTTAAGAAAAAAAAAATCTTAATGACTACCAATTGGTAGACAACTGGAGGACACCTAATCCAGATGACAGGGATTATACTTTTTCACTGCTGTCCACCAGAAATTTTTATAATTTTATACAACAAGAAATTCTCCTGCTACTGACCGTAGCTAGCTTAGGCTCTATTACACTTTCAGATCATGATTCCTCTCACTGTTCTTTGGTGTTGGAGGAACATATGCCACAACAAGTAACTGCTACAATATACAAGGCTAATAAATTTAAACTAAATAATTATCCCGAAAGATGTTTACTGATTCCCTCTATCTATTGCATGAATGGATTAATCGGTCTACACCTATAATTATCTAGTCTATTAAGACACACACACTGCTGCTAGAAAAAACAATATGTTTATTTATTTCCCAAGAAAATCTAACATTACACCTTAAGCAGCAGAGTATATATACAAAAGAACATCAAAGATATTTATCACACATGGTTTCATCAGCTGGGTTCTGTATGGTGAAAGGGAACAAGTCAAAGGCTCACATGAGCATGCCAGGAACCAAAAGTGGACAAGGCAACTCTTAGGCCGCGTACACACGATCAAATCTGTCTGCTGGATTTGTCCAGCCGACAGATTTGAAAGCATGCTTTCAAATCTGTCGGCTGGGAACCCGTCCACCCGACATGTCTGCTGGTTAGTACGCTAACCAGCAGACATGTCTTCTCGCACACGCGCCGAATGGTTTCGACGCATGTGCGGAAGTGTTTTACTTCCTGGTGCGGGGCGGTGACGTGGCGGCGTCAACGTCACCGCCACGTCAGCGCGCCGTCTGCCGGTGGGGATTTTGGTTTGATTGTGTGTACACGATCAAACCAATACGTCCCCAGCAGACAGATTTGTTCAAATCGGTCTGTCTGACCGATTTGAACAAATATGTCTGCACGTGTGTATGGGGCCTTACTCTTCAGTATATGCTATTAACATTCATTCCCCTCACCCATAACCACCCACACTTGCCTCCTGTCCAATCAGATAATGCCAAAGCCATTCCTTCTCTCTTTGAAGCTTATAGCCACACCAGGTGGCCTGGAGACAAGCCCTTTAGTTATGCAAATTCTGATATGCTACAAAGCTTTGACTGTAACTTCCAGAAATATAACATTATACCATGTTGCTTGCCCCTCCAACAAGACCCTTAGTACAAAAGCCAAATCCAAAGAGAACTAGACTTTCTCTTCTCCACTAACTGTACTACGGAAACCTTGCCCTTCTGCCTGAGGCCCGAAAATGCCAAGACAGTACAAATATCCCCCCAAATGGCCTTTTTTGAAAAGTAGACAGTCCAAGGTTTTTAGTAAGAGGCATGGCAAGCTTTTTGAAGTTGCAATTTTTTGTCACAATTATTTGGAAAATTAAGTCAAAAAAATTATCTTTTTTTTACATACTGTCACCAGTGCATGACAGCGTTATCATATACCTTGTGTATTGGTGATCCGGGACACCACTGGTGACAGTATGTAAAAAAATAGGGTGTCATATGACATCCTTCCAGAACAACAGTGCTCCCGCCCAGCCATCAATTTACTATAGGAAGGTGTTAAATTGAACTTGGATGTCAGATCTTGATATCAAAGATGAAATCCATTAGACCTGACTCCACATTGATGTTTTAAAAAGTTTTGCAGTCATAGATTAATCATTGTAATTATCCTAATCTATATTACTCTCTGTAAATCTGATCAAATCAATTATTTAATCTTTTTTTTATTTATAACTTTTGTAAAAATATTATTCTAATGTATGCCCTGTTTATGAAGAGTTGATACTGGTACCATACTAGGGATGAGCTTCGAGTAGAACTCATGTTCGCCGAACAGCAAACTATTTGGGGTGTTCGTGGCAAGTTCGTGTGAACTTTAGAACCCTGTTAAGGTCTATGGGACTCAAACGTTTGAAATCTAAAGTGCTAATTTTAAAGGCTAATATGCAAGTTATTGTAATAAAAAAGTTTTGGGGACCCGGGTCCTGCCCCAGGGGACGTGTATCAATGCAAAAAAAGTTTTAAAAACTGCATTTTTTTGGCAGCAGTGATTTTAATAATTCCTTTAAGTGAAACAATAAAAGTGAAATATTTCTTTAAATTTCGTACCTGGGGGGGGGGGGGGGGGTGTATAGTATGCCTGTAAAGTAGCGCTTGTTTCCCATGCTTAGAACTGTCCCTGCACAAAGTGTCATTTCTGAAGGGAAAAAAGTAATTTAAAATCACTTGCGGCTATAATGAATTGTCGGCTCCCGGCAATACAGAGAAAAGTCATTCATAAAAAAAATGTGTGGGTGTCCACAGCATTTTTTTTTAAAATTTGGGGTGTAGTTCCCCTTAAAATCCATACCAGACCTGAATGGATATTTGGGGGGAACCCCACATAATTATTTTTTAATATCCATACCAGACCCGAAGGGCCTGGTAATTGAATTTGGGGGGACCTCCATGCATTCTTTTCTTATGAATGACTTTTCTCTGTATTGCTGGTATCCGACAATTCATTATAGCCACGAGTGATTTTAAATGACTTTTTTCCTTCAGAAATTACATTTTGTGCAGGGACAGTTCTAAGCACAGGAAACAAGCGCTACTTTACAGGCATACTATACACCCCCTAGGTACGAAATTTAAAGGACTATTTCAATTTTATTGTTTCACTTTAAGCATTATTAAAATCACTGCTCCTGAAAAATGGTCAGTTTTTTAAAACTTTTTTTGCATTGATACATGTCCCCTGGGGCAGGACCCAGGTCCCCAAACACTCCCCTGGGGCAGGACCCGGGTCCCCAAACACTTTTTAGGACAATAACTTGCATATTAGCCTTTAAAATGAGTACTTTAGATTTCAAACATTCAAGTCCCATAGGGCCAGATTCACAAAGCACTTCACAAAGCACTTACGCTGGAGTATCAGGAGGTGCGCTTGCACAATTGGAAATACGTGCCTGCGTTTCGTTATGCCGTATCCCCAAAACGATATACGCCATAAATCTAGACTTTTTAGACTGACGTAATTTCGTTAGACCGGCGCATCGTGCGCGCAAAAAATGTGCTGGACACACCATTAATTTGCTAGGCAAATATGCAAATGAGGGAGTTACGCTGATCCACAAAAGTAAGTTTGTGCAGCGCAGGCTACGTGCTGTGCGCATCAGCTGCACGTCCTGTCTAATATTAGGCAATATAAAAGCTTGCTTAAAATTAGACAATCCGTCTACATGTCAGCTAAAGCAACACCATTAGGGACGAGCTGAGCAGCCACACTTGCAGGACAACAATCTGTATGCCACCATGCCAGGGACATCCATGCTCATAGCTATACTACTGACTTTAGAGGAGCGCAGAAGGAGGAGGGCACGGAGGAGGGCACGGGAGAGGATATATCGCACACGCATAGACATCTTTGGCATGAGTGATTCTGAGGTGTCTCGCATCTTCAGATTCACCCCTCATGCCATCATGGAATTAACCACAACCCTGCAGGAGGACATCACCAGCCCAACACATGACACCATCTAATTTGATTAGCACAAGCCCACCATACAGGACTTGTGAGCAGCAACGCCATGCCACAGCTCCAATTATGTCACTGTACATTCATACACCATTTACACAGACCTGGGGATCACTTCTCCCTGGTCCTGGGGAACCCTTCTCCACCACAAATGAGGGTGACACCCCTTTTCAGGGCCAGGGAGTTGCAGGCCATGTCCCCAAGTGTATCCTTTATGGAGGACAGGCTCTCCTCCATCTGCCCCAAAGTCTGGCTGACCTGTCCCAGATGGCGGGTCTGAAGGGCCTGGTCCCTTTTCAGGTTGGCAGGCAGAACCTCGGCCAACCCCCTAGTTTTGTGGGTTGCCTTCCTGCCTCCAGATGAGGCTTGTGGCCGGGGAGAAAGGGAGCCCCTTGGGAGGGGAGCCCTGTTGGGGGAGGAGTGGGAGGGACTACCCCTGATGGAGGCCAGCTGCCAGCCAAAGGGGAAGACTCCTCAAAAACAACCACGCCATTCCCTGACAAGCCCTCCTCCTCCAACTCAAACTCCTGCTCCTCAACCTCCTCCGAGGACTCCGGCCTTGTCAGGGGGTCTCCATCAGGCTGTTGTCCCGGGGATGGAGCGGTCAGGCCAGATGGCCCAGCTCCCTCCTGCACATCTGTGGATGACACAAAACATTCACAGGTTGGAGGATCCACACACTTTGCACATATTGCCTCCCCCCCCACACATGCTACACACCAGATAGAAAAAAAAATGTACCTGTCCTCACGGCCTCCTGACTGTACTCAAAGCCAGGCAGCCCCTCCACTTGCTGCCTGTTGAAGGTCTGGGCCACCGCACGCTCCTCCTCAGTCAGCCTAACAGGGCATGGTGGGCCCCCTCCAGTGCCCCTGGCATGGGCGGCAATCTTGCCCAGCTTCCAACGGACCACACGCCGGAGATCATTGACCTTCTTTTGGATCCCCTGGAATGTCCGGGTCTCCCCCCCCAACGAATTTGCCTCGTCTGCGATCTCCTGCATTATCTGAGCCTTCCTGGGCGGGGTGGTGTTGGCACTCTCGGGGCAGTGCAGAAAACGGTCATATTGTGTAATGGCCCTGGCAAGAATGCCCTTCTCCCGCAAAGAAAAATGTAGCTTTTGTTTCCTTTCACTCATGTTCTCACCAACTGGAACCAAAACAATCAACAAAAAACAGTCACCAAAAATCAAACAGCAAAAATCAGACAGAAAATATCAGACAGCAAAAATCAGACAGCAAAAACAGTCACCAAACAACACTCAGCAAACCACTATCAAAAACACTATACTAAACAGTAAAAAAATATATCAAACACAAGTCACAAACCGACAAACGCGAACACACAACAGAACAAAAGCACCTTGCTGTATAGGGAGGGATACAAAGGGATGTACTTTTGCAAAGGAAGGGCGTTTGTCTCTGTCTATTTAAGCTCTCTGCGTAGCTCACTAAGTTGACCGGGCCTAGTTCCAATTTCACTGATTGCACCGTTCCCGAGTTGTGAGCATGCACAGAGAGGTGCTGACCATGGTCTGCTTCATGTGCGCATGTGCAATCCGCCGACGCTGCTCACGCAGTGCAGGTCGAGTATGGATGACGAGGATGGATACGAACACCATCTGACCACGTTGGGACACACCATTCGCCACTTCCATTGGCGTTTTTGTATTTAAATGATGACCGGATACCTAGTGACCATCTCCATGATTAAGTCCACGTGACGAAACATGTCGGAGTTTGGTCACTAGGTCATCATTCCAGCTGTATCCTGATATTACATGATTTGAGTGGAGACCGGCACCCCCTATTACTAACACGCTACACACTAAAGAGGGACCATGAGTACGTTTGGATTGCTGTTCGTTGGTCTGCCGTGACCACTGGTTTACCTGGACTAGCTGTGTATCACATGTGTGTGTTCAATGCGAGATTTTAAAGGATTTTTTTGTGAGTGCACATTTTGGAGGATTTTAAGTTTGGTGTTTTATTAAAAGTTGCTTTGCAATACTACACTATTGTGCGCTTTCTTTTCCTCACTATATGATGCGCCTGGATACATCACTATTTTGATTTGGATCATCACCCATGGACCTGAGGTTTCCTGTGTTAAAGTTTATGTGCCAAAACACGAGAGTGTGAGGCATATATTTGTGGTGAGTGCGTAATTCTACAGGGTGGTGGAGTCACTTTACACTTGTGGTGTGGTGGAAGAACTACCAAGGAGTCCATTAGACATCAGCGTGGATGGACCATCACTGAGTGCTTTCATTCATTTATTTCATTTGTTATTCACGGATCACAGACTTTTTTTCTTGTCACTTTGCTCATTTTCAAGTGGCCATTCACATGTTCACTTTCATTCACTTGGAAGACATTTGTGCATAGTGTATTATTTGTTTTGTTTGAGCGCTGCTTTATACACAATTTTTTGATAAGTTATTTACATTATCATCAACACTGGTATACTTTTTTCAAAAAAAAATGTTGGACCATGAAGAAAAGCGTGCCAAGGAGTAATGATAGAATTTGGGTGGGTGGCCGGGGGGCTCAGCCACCTGTTTGTACAATCCCCAGCCAATGTATAACAAAAGCCCTATGAAGCCCCGTACACACGGCTGAGGTTCTTGGCAGAAACCAGCGAGAACCTCGCTGGGAGCCGCATTCTGTCGAGAACCTCGGCCGTGTGTACACTCTCGGCGAGCCCCGCCCGTCGGGAAATCCGTCGAGCAAATAGAGAACAGGTTCTCTATTTGCTCGACGGCCCGTCGGGATGAATGGCTGGTTGCCTTTCCCGACGGGTGGGTCACCGATTCTGACGGCCGGCAGAGAACCCAGACGGGCCGAAACAATGTGTTCTGCCCGTCGAGGTTCTCTGCCGTGTGTGTACGGGGCCTAAGTGATTGTTTTTTCACTTTGATATTTTTTGGGCAAATTGTATTTTTAGTGGTCACAGGGTTCCAATAGATACCTGTAGCCTTACCCCCGTAGGGGCTGCTGAAAGTTGTGGTCCCACCTGTCACCCTGCCCAGCCCGGAAATTCACTTCCCAGTCACTTTTGAGACAACGACCAGTCCATGTGGTTGTTTTTGTATTTTTATAGAGGGATTTGAACTTGGAAAGGGCTGGGAATATATGGGATGCCCAGAAGAATTATAGAACAGTACCATTTAGGACAGACCTTTCTTCAAACTCCTCCTGCACAACACTTGCTTGCAGACTATCACTCTCTCCCTCCTGCACAACACTTGACTCCAGGCACAGCTAGCACATGGTTAGGCCCAACACTGATTTAGTCAAGCCTTAGGAATTGTCATTTGTAGGCAGGGGCCGCAGGTCCCTTTTAGTGTAGCAAAAATAGAATACAAAGTCTTTAGTGCTAGCTGTTCTATGGGGGACTACTGCTCCCAGCAATCCCTCCTCAGGCCCTGCCAGCCCTCATGGCTGCAGTTGCTTGACTCCACTGCCTGTGAAATTGCAATCCTCACTGGCTCCCCGCCCAGCTCTGACTGTAACCTCTCAGTCCTCTCTGGCATGCCTCTCCAGTACTCCCAATAGCACATGTCTCTCACCAGCCCTCCCGGCTGTGCACACACTGGTGGTTTGCTTCTGAAGACTTGCCCGCCTGCACTAGCTACTACTGTCCTCTCTGACTTCTCTCTGTGCCTCCTGTCCAGATCCTTCATGCATTTTGAAGGGATCATTTCTGCACCCAAGGCCCCAGGCCCAAGGTCACCCCCCCAGAATGGAGAGCGTCCTCAAAGGCCCAGACAGCCTAGTACTCCATCCTCAGTTCTTCCACTTGACAACACCTCCCCAGCAGGGCTGACTCCAGGTATTTAACCACTTCAGGCCCAGGCCAATTCTGACACTTTGCTCCTACATGTAAAAATCATAATCTTTTTGCTAGAAAATTACATAGAACCCCCAAACACTATATATGTTTTTTAGCAAAGACCCTAGAGAATACAATGGCGGCCATTGCAACTGTTTATCTTGCACAGTATTTGTGCAGCAATTTTTCATGCTTAAAAAAAAAAAAAAAAAGTTATCTGAATAATGTGAAAGATGAAGTTATGCCGAGTAAATAGATACCTAACATGTGACGCTTCGAAATTGTACACGCTCGTGGAATGACACCAAACTTAGGTACTTAAAACCCCCATAGGCGACGCTTTAATTCTTTTTACTGGTTACAGGTTTTGAGTTACAGAGGGGGTCTAGGGCTAGAATTACTCGCTCTAACGTTCGCAGCGACACCTCACATGTGTGGTTTAAACACCGCTTTCATATGTGGGCGGGACTTGAGTATGTGTCCGCTTATGTGTGTGAGCTCACGGGGACATGGGCACTTTATTTTTATTTATTTTTATTATTATTGTTAATTTTAGTTATTATTTTTTTATTTTGACACTTAAAAAAAAAAAATACTTTTATTCCTATTACAAGGAATGTAAACATCCTTTGTAATAGGAATCTATCATGACAGGTCCTCTTTACAGTGATATGTGGGCTCAATAAGATCCCACATCTCACCACTAGGCTTTGAAGCTTAAAATGATAATAAAAAAAAAATGATTCACAGCCGAGGCGGCAAAGTTTTTTTGAATGTTTATTTGAATGCAGAGGCCGGGCGTGACGTCATAACATCCAGAAGTGCAGTCACTGTAGATCCAAGGGGGACACGTAGGAAAAAATAAACATTTTAGCTCGCACATGATTGGATAATAAAATCAGCAGAGCTTCCCCTCATCTTAGATCTACCCCTCCCTCAGATTTACAGTGACTGCACTTCCAAGTGCACTTTTAGTGCAATTTCAAGTGCACTTTGCACTTGTAGTTTGCACTTGTAATGCAAAGTGGATTTGCCTTTCGTAAATAACCCCCATTGTGTTTTTTCAAAATTGTCGCTGTTCTTTTGTTTATAGCGCAAAAAAGGTGATCAAATACCACCAAAAGAAATCTTTATCGGTGGTGAAAAAAGGACGCAAATTTTGTTTGGGTACAACGTTGCGCGACTGCGCTATTGTCAGTTAAAGAAATGCAGTGCCAAATTTTAAAAAGTGCTCTGGTCAAGAAGGGGGTAAAATCTTCCGGGGCTGAAGCTGTTAATTATGTCAGATTTTTGTTAAAACATTTGACTGAAGTTTTAAAATGACAACATCAGGTTTACAACATACAATGAGATGTCATGCTTTTGATGCTGAATTAACAAAATAGAATGGAAAATAAAAGAACAGAATAAATTAGAACATAAAATAAAGGAAAAAATAGAACAAAAAATAGAATAGCATAGAATAAAATAGAAAGACAATGACATTTGTATACTTTTCACATAGAATACATTTGAATTGAATAGAAAATAATAGAAAATAAAATAAAATAACAGAGAAGGAAAATAAATAAAAACTTATAGAATTGAATAAACAATACAAAAGAATAGAAATAATGTAATAATATAACCATTTTCTGAAATTTGAATAGAATCAATTGGAATTCGAATTAGAATATAATAGAATAAAAAAAAATTGAATAGATAAAAAAAGATAATAGAAATAATAATAATAGAAAAAACAATAAAATAGAAAGGAATAGAAAGAATTTAACCATCTTTCAAAATTCAAATTTCGAAAAAGAAAAAATTACATTTTAAATGGAATTTGATTCAAATGCAATTCAAATGCAATTAAAATAATAATATATTCAAATGGGATGCAAAAAATGAATCAATACAAATTTGAATAAACAAAATGAATTCCAAAAAATAATTAAAGGAATTAATCAAAACAAACTAAACAAATGTATGTAAATAACAAATTGAAACAAAGGGAAACCATTTTTTTTTCCGTTTTGCACATGTCTTTGGATAAGTTCAGCGCTTCTAATGGTAATTTAAGGATTAATTTCTGCAAAGTGCTTGAAGTTACAGAGGTCACTTGAGCATTGTTTTAAATCCCAGTTGCTGCTGTTTAAAGGATAAGTTCACTTTAAAAATAAATAAATAAACAAATGCACATTTATTTGCAGGTTAAAAAATGTTTTTTTTGTTTGTTTCTGGAGCCTGTAAAGCATTACACCAGTGATCAGCAGATCGCTGATGCCATACAGTCTCCTGAAGACCTGTCAGTGTATAGGTTTGCTCATATCTCGTACAAGGAAGCTGATACATTCTGACAGAAAGAATCAATTAACTACCACGGAGCTTACGGCGTCGTGGTAGTTCATTGATAACTACAAATCGACAGCCGCAAAGGATACTTGTAGTTTATTCATACACCAAGCTCTGTGTATAAATGACATGGTTTGGGGGCGTGGCTTGGCAGTGGATGTAGTCGGTCGCACGTCTGGTGAGCTCCGCCGAATCTCCGCTAAATTATCCTGCTACCAGCTCAGATTTACCTGCCTACTGTCCTCCACACTCCCCAGTGTGCTCCGACCCTCTGCCCGTGTGTGGTGTTACTCATTCCCGGCCGAAAGGATGTATAAGCGCGGATCTCCTGGACCATTCTGCTCCGGAACATGTGACCCAAGATGGCGGCGGGGCCTCCAAGTAAGCTAGGGAGAAGTACAAGGAAGTGGCGCAGAAGCTCCTTGCCCCGAGTGGTTCGCGAGATCAACGCGCAGTGCACGGTGACATCTCGGGGGATTGCAGCGACTCTCAGTCGGATGCGGTTGATACCGTACAGCTGGAGGACCCGTCGGCTCCGGTGCTGCCATGGGACATAGAAAGTGACACCCCCGGGCCCTATACACAGCGGGTGGTTGCTTCTCCTGGTATGACTGGTCCTGAGCCGATGCTAAGGGACATACTCTCCGCAGCCACATCCTGTAATTTGTCTATCACAGCCTTGACAGCAGAAATTAAGGGGATGAAAGCTGAAATGTCCTACGTGCGCCAAGATATGCAGAAATTGAGAGATTGTACTGCTGATGTTGAAGGCCGATGTTGAAGGTTAAATGGGCCCCTATGCAAAGAGAGTTGTGTGCCCAGCAGTTGCTGGTTGCCAGGCATGCTGTAAAGGATCGATGATTTGGAAAACAGGCTTTGCCGCAATAATGTTAGGGTCATTGGCATCCCAGAGAAAATTGAAGGGAAGAACCCAGTTCAATTCATCAAAAAGTGGCTGTTGGAAAAATTTGGGGCTGATTCCTTTTCATCTATGTTTGCTGTGGAGAGGCTCCTACCCCCGGGTAACCCCCTAGAGCCTTTCTGCTTAAATTGCTAAATTTCAAGGATAGGGATGTCATCCTGTCCAAAGCTCGCTCCTTGGGGGACGCCCTAGTAATGGATAACTCTAGAATATCCTTGTTTCCGGACTTCTCGGCGGAGGTGCAGAAGCAGCGAGCCCAGTTTAATGATGTGAAGAAGAGGCTCCGTTCATTGGAGTTACAATATGCCATGGTATACCCGGCCCGATTACGGGTGGTGACCAGGGGTGAGGTTAATTTTTTTGAGAAGCCCACTCTTGCCATGCAATGGTTGGATAGAGAGGAATGATCCCTGAGGGAGGCACTGGGAAGTAGCAGTAGAGACACCTGAATATTTGTTTGTTGCTCTATCCAAGCTGTACTGTTTTACCTTTTCGCAGGCTATGAGCTGCTAAAGTTCCGAAATCCTGCGATGTCAGTGTTACCTATGTTGTTGGATGCAATGTATGGCCTGTTGCCTATTGGCTCATTGAAGCCGGCTACTGAACTTAGCCCCCCAGTTAAGAGTCCTTTGTGGATTTTTGTTTTGTTTTGTTTTGTCCTAGACTCAGTTGAACCGGATGCTCTCTACTTGCTTAACCACTCTTTTTTACAGGTTTTGCCTGCATACCCAAGGACTGTTTGTTGTGTTCTGACCCATACTGTGTTCCTCCAGTTGCTACATTATTATTACTGTGTTTCCTCCCCTCGGTACTTAAATGTTACCCTTTCTTATATGAATTTCAGTACACTATGGCTAAGCAATGTGTTTTGACAAGCTGGAATGTATGGGGCCTAGGAGATAGGGTGAAACATTTGGCGGGGCTCTATATGGTCAAGCACTTAGGGTCCTCTTTGGTATGACTGCAGGAGACTCATATGTTACCTAATCAGGAGTCCCAGTTCTCTCTCAGAACGTTTGGCGACCAGTTTCACTCTACCTTCTCCTATGCCGGAGTGGTCAGTCTATTGATTTGTGCAAATGTCTCTTTTAAGTGTTTCGATTTGTTGATTGACCCTTATGGCCAATTCATTTTTTTGCTATGTACCTTGGATACTCTGTATAGCATTATTGCTAATATCTATATACCGCCCCCCTTCCAGTGGAGGTTCTTAAGATTCTAGCCTCCTTTTTGTCTCACCATCCTGGCACGCCTGCTCTTGTTGTTGGGGATTTTAATAATTATTTAGATGCAGACCTGGATAAATTCTTCACTGGGGCCTCGGCGGCCTCTCTGAGGGGAGGCCCGACAACCTTTGCTAGGCTTTTGTTGGAATTGGGACTACGGGATGTCTGTAGGCTTAGCCATCCGCAGGCCAAGTACTTTTCTTGTCATTCGGCCTTGCATGGGGGTCTCTCTAGGATTGATATGTGCCTGGGTAATGATGAGATGCTTCCGCTGGTTCTCTCCTCACATTTTGAGGCTAGGACTGTTCCCCTCTGTGTGTAGAGATTACTATCTCTAGGGTGTCCAAGCGGGTGGCTGGAAGCTTAACCCGTTTTGGTTGTCGCTCTTCCCCAGCCCTGATCCCGTCTGTGATAATTTGCTTTCCTTTATACGCGTCAATAAACGTTCTACTATTCTCAATGTTTTTTGGGATGCTGTGAAGGCTTATTTGAGAGGCCAATTTATTAAGTCTATAAATTCTATTAAGACCAGGATGAGGGCTTGGGAAAGATCGGTGTTGCAGGAAGGACTGAGTCTGCTTTTGTAGATGCCCCCTCTGAACACACTGAGAGAGCCTGGCACTAGGCTCAGCATGTCTCTAAACATTTGGTTCTGACTAAGGCAGAGATTTTTTCTCCAACAAAAGTATTATGAGGAGGGGGAGGGTACGGGCCATATGCTTGCAATGATGGTACGGTCACAGAGGGTTTCCTTGTATATTGAGGCGATGTCCAGTCCATCGGGGGTTTTGCTTTCCTCTCATGCAGACATTTTGGCTACTTTTAGAAATGTCTATGCTGATGCGTACTTCTCTAAAGTTTCACCCACCGTAGTAGAAATTGCCTCCTTCCTAGATCAGTGCGGTGTTCCACGACTTTCGGCCATGGATGTGAAGCAACTGAATGCTCCACTCACGGTGGATGAAATGCTGGAGGCTTTGGAGTTGTCCTTTTCTGGTAAGTCTCCAGGCTCGGACTGCTTGCCGGCAGAGGTTTATAAGAGGTACTCTGACACATTGGGGCTGATTTACTAATGAATCTGCGCTGCGCCGGTACATGCCTTAATTAGTGCGCTGGATGAAGCCCTAATTAGGCGCATGAGCCGGCATTGCACAGCAGCGCGATGTGATTGATAACTAAAGCCGCCGCCGAACTCCCTGTATAAGTCTATGGGGGGAAATCTTAATAGTGAATTTTAAAGGCTAATCTGCAAGTTTTGTCCTAAAAAGTGTTTGGGGACCTCAGTCCTGCCCCAGGGGACATGTACCAATGCTTTTTTTATTATTTAAAACGGCCGTTTTTTCGGGAGCAGTGATTTTAATAATGCTAAAAGTGCAATAATAAAAGTGTAATTTTCCTTTAAATTTCGTACCATGGGGGGCTCTAATGTCAGCATGTGAAAAAGCGCATGTTTCCCGTGGTTAGAACTGTCTCTGCACAAAATGTAATTTTTCAAAGCAAAAAAGCCATTTAAAACTGACTCGCGGCTATAATGAATTGTCGGCTCCCGGCAATTGCAGGAGAATTCATTCATTAAAAAAAGGAAAAAAAAAGCGTGGGGGTCCCCCCAAATTCAATAACCAGACCCTTTAGGTCTGGTATGGATATTAAGGGGAACCCCGCCGTCAATTTAAAAAAAAAATGACGTGGGGTTCCCCCCAAATATCCATAACCAGACCCTTCGGGTCTGGTGTGGAATTTAAGGGGAACTCCACTCCAAATTTAAAAAAAAATGGCGTGGAGTCCCCCCTAAAATCCACACCAGACCCCTTATCCGAGCACGTTGACCTGGCCGGCCGCAGAAAAGAGGGGGGGACAGAGCGCGGCCCCCCCCCTCTCCTGAACCGCACCAGGCCACATGCCCTCAACATTGGGAGGGTGTTTTGAGGTGCCCCCCAAAACACCTTGTCCCCATGTTGATGAGGACAAGGGTCTCTTCCCCACAACCCTTGCCCGGTGGTTGTGGGGGTCTGCGGGCAGGAGGCTTATCGAAATCTGGAAGACCCCTTTTACAAAGGGGCCCCCCAGATCCCGGCCCCCCCCCTGTGTGAAATGGTAATGGGGTACCTTGTACCTCTACCATTTCACGAGTAAAAAAAATGTAAAGGGTTAAAAAAGACAAGAGCCGGTTTTGGACAAGTCCTTTATTATCTTCTTTCTTCTTTTCTTCGGGTTTCTTCTTCCTCCTCCTTCTTCTTCCTCTGCTTCTGTCTTGGGTCTTCTATTCCCGCATCTTGCCCGGCGTGTTCTTCCATCTTCTGTTCCTCCCGCTGTTCTTCTCGTCCGCATCTTCTCCTTCTTCTTCTTCTTCGCCGGAGCGGCCGCTTCCAATTGAAATCCCCGCTGTCTGCCGGACCACGCCCCCCCCTCTGACGCCACGGGCAAGCTCTTAGGAGTGTGCTGCCAGTGCGTCAGAGGGGGGCGTGGTCACATGTCAGAGGGCGGCCAATTCAATTTGAAGCTCGTGCGCGGCTTTTTCTTTGCCAGAGTCGCCGCTTCCAATTGAATTCCCCGCTTTCTGGAACATGTGACCACGCCCCCCTCTGACGCACTGGCACCACACGGGGACTTTCCTAAGAGCTTGCCCGTGGCGTCAGAGGGGGGGCGTGGTCCGGCAGACAGCGGGGATTTCAATTGGAAGCGGCCGCTCCGGCGAAGAAGAAGAAGGAGAAGATGCGGACGAGAAGGACAGCGGAAGAAGATGGAAGAACACGCCGGGCAAGATGCGGGAATAGAAGACCCAAGACAGAAGCAGAGGAAGAAGAAGGAGGAGGAAGAAGGAACCCGAAGAAAAGAAGAAAGAAGATAATAAAGGACTTGTCCAAAACCGGCTCTTGTCTTTTTTTACACTGACACTTTTTTTTTACTGGTGAAATGGTAGAGGTACAAGGTACCCCATTACCATTTCACACAGGGGGGGGGCCGGGATCTGGGGGGCCCCTTTGTTAAAGGGGTCTTCCAGATTTCGATAAGCCTCCTGCCCGCAGACCCCCACAACCACCGGGCAAGGGTTGTGGGGAAGAGACCCTTGTCCTCATCAACATGGGGACAAGGTGTTTTGGGGGGCACCCCAAAACACCCTCCCAATGTTGAGGGCATGTGGCCTGGTGCGGTTCAGGAGAGGGGGGGGGCCGCACTCTGTCCCCCCCTCTTTTCTGCGGCCGGCCAGGTCAACGTGCTCGGATAAGGGGTCTGGTGTGGATTTTAGGGGGGACTCCATGCCATTTTTTTTTTTATTTGGAGTGGAGTTCCCCTTAAATTCCACACCAGACCTGAAGGGTCTGGTTATGGATATTTGGGGGGAACCCCACGTCATTTTTTTAAAAAATTGATGGCGGGGTTCCCCTTAATATCCATACCAGACCTAAAGGGTCTGGTTATTGAATTTGGGGGGACCCCCACGCTTTTTTTTTGGTGTTTTTAATGAATGAATTCTCCTGCAATTTCCAAGAGCTGACAATTCATTATTGCCGCGAGTCAGTTTTAAATGGCTTTTTTCCTTCAGAATGTCATTTTTCACATGCTGACATTACACCCAGGGCCGCCATCAGGGGGGTACAGGCAGTACACCTGCAGGGCCGCCATTAGGGGGGTACAGGCATTACACCGCCCGGGGGTCCCCAGGGGCCCGGATGGGAACCACCCTAAAACAAAAAAAAAATTTTTTTTTTTTTTTTTTTTTTAAGGGCTCCGAAGGTCCCCAGGGGCCCGGAGGCCACTAAGGGCCCCAGATGGCAAGCCCTTTTTTTTAAATAAAAGATATATATTTAAAAAAATATATATATTTTTTTAATATATTTGTTTTTTTTTTTTTAAGGAAAGGGCCCAGAGGTCCCCAGGGCCCTGGAAGGCTACCCCCTTGTTTTTTTAATTTTTTTCGATAAATGTTATATTTAAAAAATATATATATATGTATTTTCTCTCTTTTTTATTTTTATTTTATAAAGAGCACAGAGGTCCCCAGGGCCCCGGATGGCTACCCCCCTTTTTTATATATATTTTTCTTTATTTCTTATTTCTGTCAAAATTTTTGTAAAGGGCCCCCCCGCTCCTCAATTTGTGGCACCACCCAGCCAGCCCTGTAGGTCCTTCGCCTCCCTTTATTTTAGGAGACCTCATGGCCAAAGTGTGTGCAGCAAGTGTGGTGTTTTTTTTTTTGGGGGGGGGGGGTGGGCATACTAAGCACAGGCGTACCTTGCATAGCACACCCATCGGGAGCCGGGCTGACACCACCAAACTCAATTCACATGTAGCCGAGACCGGGATCCGAACCCTTGGCTGCAGAGGTGAACGGCTTGTCAGCGCAGTGCCATTCACGTTGAGCCACCGCAGCTCCCACACAATGTTATTTTTTTTTTAGATTTTTGGTAGTTATTTTTTATTAAAGGGCCCAGAGCTCCCAAGGCAACCCCCTTTTTTATTATTTTATATATGTAGATATTGTAATTTATTTTTCATTAAAGAGCCCAGAAGTTTCTTTTTATTAAAGGGCCCAGTGGTCCCCAGGGCCCCCGGATGGCTACCACCCTTTTTAATATATATTTTTCTATATGTATTTTTTAGTAAAGGAACCCCCCGCTTATCAAATTGCGGCAGCCCCCCCCCTTCTTAATATCAGGCGGCACCCCCCCCCCTATTCTCTGCTCCAGGGGGCCCATGCCTGAAGCTGTGTAAGGGGCCCCATAATTCCTGATGGCGCCCCTAATTGCCTCCCCCCCCCCATGGTACGAAATTTCAAGGAATTTTTCACTTTTATTGTTGCACTTTAACCACTTCCATACCGCGCCTATTCTGGCACTTCTCTCCTTCATGTAACAATTATATTTTCTTCCTTGAAACTTACTCAGGACCCCCAAACATTATATATATTTTATTAACAAACACCCTAGGGAATAAAGTGGCGGCCATTTTTTCGGACACATTTCCAACAGTATTTGTGCCAAAAATTTTCAAACGTTTTTTTTTTTTTTTTGGCTTTCCAAAAAAAAACCTGTTTCATGAATGACAAAATAAGAAAGCAGTAAAGCTAGGCCAATTTTTAGGGATAAGGTAAAAGATGATGTTACACCGAGTAAATAGATACCTAACTTGTCACGCTTTCATATTGCGCACACTCATGGAATGGCGCTAAACTTCGTTATTAAAAATCTCCATAGGCAACGCTTGACTTTTTTTCTCAGGTTACCACTTTTGAGTTACAGAGGAGGTCTAGTGCTAAAATGATTGCTCTCGCTCTAACGCACGCTATGATACCTCACATGTGGGGTTTGAAGGATGTTTACATATGTGGGTGGGACTTGCATGCGTGTTCGCTTCTGAGTGCGAGCTACTAGGGACAGGAGCATTTAAATTCCTTTGTTATTTTATTTTTTTACTTAATATTTTAATTTTTGCACTTGTTTGTCCCTTTGTTTGTATTATTTTTCACTTTTCTTCCTATTACAAGGAATGTAAACATCCCTTGTAATAGGACTAGTGTGTGACAGGTCCTCTTTATAGAGAAAGGCGGGGTCAATTAGACCCCACATCTGTCCTCCAGGCTGGAAAGCATGGAATTGGTTTAAAAAAAAACATCTCATGCTTTCAGCTGCAATCATGTTCGTTCAGCACAGTAGCGTAGTGTGTAGCATGTTCACCTAGCAGCAATTCCCAATTTTGGAAATGGCATTTTGCTGTGTACACCCCAAATTAGTAGGAATCTTGGACTTTGGGGTCCATTTACTAAAGGCAAATCCACTTTGCACTACAAGTGGACAAGCAAGGAAGAAAACTCAAAACTTGGCGGGATTGGAAGTAAAAACCATCAGTGCTTCCCTTCTGATTTTCATTGCCTACGCTTCTACTGCAGAGCGGCTTTGCCTTTACTAAACCCCAAAGTAACTAATCATTTGGGGTGTACACTGCAGTGCAATTTGCTTAATGGTGACACTAGTTAGATTGACCTGTGCCCCGAAGAAAAGACCATTGGTAGGGTTTTAACCTCACTTCCTGTTCAGCTGTGTGACAGGAAGTGAAGCCAATTTTAGGAAAAGGGACACAAAGCCCAACCTAAAAACACTAGCAGGGGTTGTAACACTCAATTGGCTTCCCTCAAACAACCCACAATTAGAATAGGATTGTCTTGTGCTAGTTTCAAGCACAGCGCTGTAAATCAGCACTTCAAGCCTGTCCAAAAAAAAAACACCACCCCCCTCCAACAGGCCCTGTTTGCAGCTTTTCCTACATCTTGCACATGTGCTTTAAAAAGTCAGTCTGGACATCAGTTCTAGGAAACAATACTTACCGCTTTGTCCTTCCTTTTCTGGTGACTAAACATTTCATGCATACACACCAGGAAAGATCTTAGAGACAAATCACACTTGATGGTTTAGGCCCAAACTAGTTCAGCTGCAGCGTTTGAAATCCATAGCATGAAAAAAATATCACAAAACAAACTTCAAAATTTGAAAGTAATTTTATTGGTCCACAAAACAAGGAAAGCAAAAAAAAAATTACAAATAAACACACCAAAAATATATAAAAACACCTAAAAACAAAAAAGACCAACGTTTATTTCACAGTCATTGGAAAATAAATCATGCTTTTGAAATAACAGGATAGACCCACAGGATTAAAACATTAGTCATTAACATCTTGAGAAACATTTAGCAAAATTATGTAGCAGAGAAAACATAAAAAAATACAAAACTTGCTCCAAAACATCTCTGTTTCGCTCCGCCATTACTTCCAGCCAGCAAATCTGCCCCCTCTGAGGGGCAGCTAACACGTGCAGTATCCACGCTTTTTATAACATGTGTGCTAATGAACCAATTGGAAACACATGAAGAAATGTCAGCCTCTAGTTTGTGTGCACTTGGAACTGCTTACACCTGTTAAGGATGTCCTTAAATTACTAAGCCAAAAAAACAGCTTTCTGAGCATGCTCAGAAAGATGCATGTCATTTTCAGGATCAAACATCCAGCTTCTTTTACTAAGTGTTCGAGCATGCCCAGTTCACTCGAAATGCAGTACCAGAATCAAATCTGCAATGGCGGATGAAAGCATTAGAGGTGTTTAATTTTTTTTTGGTCCCCCTGAAGTGATGCTTTACAAGCTGAACGGGAGGTCCTATAGAATTTTTACGTAACAAACCTAAATAGTAATAATTTAAACGCCCCTGTCCCTAGTAGCTCGCAGTCAGAAGCGAACAAGCAGCATTTTTATTGTTTCCGGTTACCAGTTTAGATTTACAGATGAGGTCTAGTGCTAAAAATATTCCTCTTGCTGTTACGCACGCTATGATACCTCACATGTGTGGTTTGAAGAATGTTTCCATATGTGGGCGGGCCTTAAATGTGTAAGCCCCGCCCACATATTGAACCCCCGTTCAAACCCCACATGTGAGGTATCATAGCGTACGTTAGAGCGAGAGCAATACTTTTAGCACTAGACCTCCTCTGTAAATCTAAACTGGTAACCTGAAACACATAAAAAAGCGTTGCCTATGGGTATTTTCAAGTACTGAAGTTTGGCGCCATTCCATGAGTGTGTGCAATATTAAAGTGTAACATGTTGGGTATCTA
This sequence comes from Rana kukunoris, assembly GCA_029574335.1. Lineage (NCBI taxonomy): Eukaryota > Metazoa > Chordata > Amphibia > Anura > Ranidae > Rana > Rana kukunoris. The sequence continues at coordinate 527,790,460 of CM056051.1, forward strand.
TTTACTCGGTGTAACATCATCTTTCACATTATGGCCATAAATTGGGCTAACTTTAGTGTATTCTTAATTTGTAACCACTTGAGCCCCAGAGCATATTACTGGTCACTGACGGGGCCATTTGTTGCATTTCAACACTGCGTCATTTTGACTGACAATTGCGTGGTTGTGCGACGTGGCCCCCAAACAAATTTGGCGTCCTCATCCTCCCCCCCCCCCTAAAAAATTGTATTTATTTTTTTGTTGGTGGTATTTGATCACCTCTGCGTTTTTTCTTATTTTTGCTTGACCCAAAAATATAGCGACAATTTGGTAACTAAAAAAACATCTTTTTTACTGTTTGCTATAATAAATCTCCCCCAAAATATATTCCAAAAATGTTTGCCCTCAGTTTAGGCCGATAAGTATTCTTGGACATATTTTTGGTTGCAAAAAATCACAATAAGCATTTGATTGGTTTGGGCAAAAGTTCTAAGTAGGGGTGGCTATCATTGTTTTTTCTGGCTACTGCGACATTGTGGCGGACACATTTTTGTGAGATTTGGCATTTTTGTAGCGAGCAATGGTATAGAAATGCATTGCTTACTATAAAAATGACACTGCCAGGGAAGGGGTTAACACTAGGGGCGCGGAAGGGGTTGAATATGTTACCTGGGTGTGTTCTAACTGTAAAGGGGGTGGGACTGTGTAGGGGAAATGACAGATCGCTGTTCATACATTGTAGGGACAGACGAGCAGGCATTCCCCCTGACAGGACCGGGATAAAGGGGAACTCCACCCCAAATTAGAAAAAAAAACGGTGTGGGGTCCCCCTTCAGGTGCACAACAGGCTCTTAGATTTGATCTGGAACACAAGGGGTTAACCCCACGCCAAAAAACGGCGTGGGGTTCCCCCTCAGATCCAGACCAAACCCTTCTCCCAGGCACGCAGTCTGGCCGGACAGGAATGGGGGTGGGGACGAGCGAGCGCCCCCCCCCCTCCTGAGCCGTACCAGACCACATGCCCTCGACATGGGGGAGTGTGTGCTGTGGGGGAGGGGGGCACTGCCCCCCCACCCCAAAGCACTCTTGTCCCCATGTCGATAGGGACAAGAGCCTCTTCCCGACAACCCTGGCCGTTGGTTGTCGGGGTATGCGGGCGGGGGGCTTATCAGAATCTGAGAGCCCCCTATATTAAGGGGGCCCCCAGATTCTGGCCCCCCACCCTATGTGAATGAGTATGGGGTACATCGTACCCCTACCCATTCACTGGGTGGAAAAGTGTAAACACAAAAAAAAACACACAGAAAAAAATAATTTATTAGTCAGCTCCGGGGGTCTTCTGCCGGGACCCCCCACCACCAGCCCATTGGGCCCCGGGCTTCGCCGTCTTCTGCCGGGGGGGGACACCCACCGATGCTCTCCGCCATGTCCAGCCAGGCCCCCACCCCAAAATAAGCTCTTTCAGATCCGGGGGGGGCCGGCCGAAAAAAGCAGAGAACAACGGGGGCGGAGCCCCTCGGTCTTCCAGACGTTTTCTGCCGGGGGGGCTCCAGCCCCGCACCGGTCTTCGCCGCCGCCTTCCGCCGGGGGGGGACACCCACCGATGCTCTCCGCCATGTCCAGCCAGGCCCCCACCCCAAAATAAGCTCTTTCAGATCCGGGGGGGGGGGCGGCCGAAAAAAGCAGAGAACAACGGGAGGCGGGGCCCGCACCGGTCTTCGCCGCCGCCTTCCCCCGGGGGGTACACCTACCCCCCCCCGGTCTTCGCCGCCGCCTTCCGCCGGGGAGAGAGACACCCACCGATGCTCTCCGCCATGTTCGGCCAGGCCCCCTACCCCAAATCAAGCTCTTTTACATCCGGGGGGGCCGGCGGATATGGCGGAGAACAACGGGGGCGTCGCCACTCCTCGGTCTTCTAGCCGTTTTCTGCCGGGGGGGGGAAACACCCACCCATGCTCTCCGCCATGCTCGACTGTGCCCCCACCCCAAAATGAAGCTCTTTTACATCCGGGGGGGGCCGGCCGAAAACAGCGGAGAACAACGGGGGTGTCGCCCCACCTCGGGCTCCTCCGCTTCTGCCTGGCTCCTCCCGAGGCCAGGGCTTCTTTCGCCGTCTTCCGCCGGAGGGCGCCACTCTCCGGGCTTCTCGACGTTGTCTTCCGCCGCGGGGGCCAGGCCTTCTTCTTTGCCGCCCCCTTCGAATTTTTCGGCCTGGACGGGGGTCGCACATCCCATCCAGGACTTGGACGTGGCGGGCTTCTCGTCGCCGTCTTCTGCCGCTGCCCCCTTCACCACGAAGCTCCGTGCTTGTTTGATGAGGGCAGCGGGCTTCCGTCGTCTTCTCCGGGGCGAGGGTCGTACATCCCACCCCGGATTTCGTCGCCGGCTTCTGCCTGGCTCCTACTAGGGGCCAGGGCTTCTTTTGCCGTCTTCCGCCGGAGGGCGCCACTCTCCGGGCTTCTCGACGTTGTCTTCCGCCGCGGGGGCCAGGCCTTCTTCTTTGCCGCCCCCCTCGATTTTTTCGGCCTGGATGGGGGTCGGACATCCCATCCAGGACTTGGACGTGGCGGGCTTCTCGTCGCCGTCTTCTGCCGCTGCCCCCTTCACCACGAAGCTCCGTGCTTGTTTGATGAGGGCAGCGGGCTTCCGTCGTCTTCTCCGGGGCGAGGGTCGTACATCCCACCCCGGATTTCGTCGCCGTCTTCTGCCGCTGCCCCCTTCACCACGAAGCTCCGTGCTTGTTTGATGAGGGCAGCGGGCTTCCGTCGCAGTCTTCCGCCGCGGGGTGACACTCGCGGGCTTCTTCTTCCATTCGATGTTGACACGGCGAGGTCCGGCGCTGAAATGCCTTCTGAGCGGCGGGCAAGGACTTATATTGGCATTGGGCGTGGGCGTGGTTATGCCAACATGTGACCTTAACCCATGTGACAGTGATGTCACATCACATCACTGTCACATGGGTTAAGGTCACATGTTGGCATAACCACGCCCACGCCCAATGCCAATATAAGTCCTTGCCCGCCGCTCAGAAGGCATTTCAGCGCCGGACCTCGCCGTGTCAACATCGAATGGAAGAAGAAGCCCGCGAGTGTCACCCCGCGGCGGAAGACTGCGATGGAAGCCCGCTGCCCTCATCAAACAAGCACGGAGCTTCGTGGTGAAGGGGGCAGCGGCAGAAGACGGCGACGAAATCCGGGGTGGGATGTACGACCCTCGCCCCGGAGAAGACGACGGAAGCCCGCTGCCCTCATCAAACAAGCACGGAGCTTCGTGGTGAAGGGGGCAGCGGCAGAAGACGGCGACGAGAAGCCCGCCACGTCCAAGTCCTGGATGGGATGTGCGACCCCCATCCAGGCCGAAAAAATCGAGGGGGGCGGCAAAGAAGAAGGCCTGGCCCCCGCGGCGGAAGACAACGTCGAGAAGCCCGGAGAGTGGCGCCCTCCGGCGGAAGACGGCAAAAGAAGCCCTGGCCCCTAGTAGGAGCCAGGCAGAAGCCGGCGACGAAAGCCGGGGGGGGATGTACGACCCTCGCCCCGGAGAAGACGACGGAAGCCCGCTGCCCTCATCAAACAAGCACGGAGCTTCGTGGTGAAGGGGGCAGCGGCAGAAGACAGCGACGAGAAGCCCGCCACGTCCAAGTCCTGGATGGGATGTACGACCCCCGTCCAGGCAGAAGAATTTGAAGGGGGCGGCGGAAGACCCTCAAAAGTGAAAACGTTCACCAGGTGAATGGGTAGGGGTACGATGTACCCCATACTCATTCACATAGGGTGGGGGCCCGAAATCTGGGGGCCACCTTATTAAACGGGGCTCCCAGATTCTGATTGGCTCCCGCCCGCATACCCCGACAACCAATGGCTAGGGTTGTCGGGAAGAGGCTCTTGTCCCGATCGACATGGGGACAAGAGTGCTTTGGGGTGGGGGGGCAGCACCCCCCTCCCCCAAAGCACACACTCCCCCATGTCGAGGGCATGTGGTCTGGTACGGCTCAGGAGGGGGGGGGCGCTCGCTCGTCCCCACCCCCATTCCTGTCCGGCCAGACTGCATGCCTGGGATGAGGGCTTGGTACGGATCTGGGGGGGAACCCCACGCCGATTTTGGCGTGGGTTAACCCCTCACGTTCCGGACCAAGCCGGAGAGCCTATTGTACCCCTGGGGGGGAAGCCGCGCCGGTTTCACATTTGAAATTTGGCGCGGAGTTCCCCTTCAGTGTCAGCGCAGCCCGAGAACAGCTCGGAGCTTGCCGTGCGCCGCTCCAGGCAGTGCAAACACTGCTACGCCGCCTGGTATTTACCAAGGATTTCCCGGCGTACTGAAGAGGCGCGCGGTGAGCTCCGATTTTTCCCTCTGCGCATGCCCAGTATGCAAGTGAACCTTCCGAGGTTCTAGCGTACTTTGCAAGGGCACGGGGATCGGGTCCCAAAAGTCACTTTCCCTTTCAAATCGGCCCGCCACACAAGTTTAAACACATGTCACTACACTTCCCCTGCATCACCCCCCTCCCTCCCCTCATAAACTCCCGCCCGAATCCCCGATGTTTACATTACTAAATGCCGCACGCCAGCTCTGTACTGGCGTGCTGTGCGCCCTCTTCTGGGCGCATTAGGCACTTTAGTAAATGAGGAAACACGCTGCACTGGCAGCGTGTTTCTTTTGTAAATGTCAAAAACAGGTTTACTCCTGCTTGTGCACCATGAGTCTTGGCGCACAGGCTTGGTAAATCAGCCCCATTGTTACCAAATCTAAGAGAAGTATTTATGGATGCCTTTGAGAGGGGTAGTTTGCCACCGTCTATGAATGAAGCAATTATTGTTTTGTTACTAAAACCTGGTAAAGAGGCACACTCCCCAGACTCGTATAGGACCATCTTTTTACTAACAACAGATGTTAAATTATTGGCGAAAGTTTTGGCTATCAGACTATCTAAGGTAATACATAAATTGGTTCACAGAGACCAGTCGGGGTTCATCCCCTCCTGATCCACAGCTCTTAATATTAGGCGTCTCTTCCTTAACCTTCAGGTGCCTGTCGACAACCCGGGACAGAGAGTGATTCTTTCCTTAGACGCTGCTAAGGCCTTCGACAGCATCGAATGGCATTACTTATGGGAGGTGTTGAAAAGGTTTGGACTGGGCGACAATTTTATTAAATGGATTTGGCTGCTTTATGCAGCTAGAATCCGTGTTAACGGGACCTCTCAGACTTTTTCCCTCTTTTCAGGGGCACAAGACAGGGGTGTCCTTTGTCATCCCTGTTATTTGCATTGGCCCTTGAACCACTGGCAACTACTATACGCAAATCGGCATCAATTGTGGGATTCAATAGAGGATTGAGTGCTGAGAAGGTCTCCCTTTATGCGGATGATACTTTGCTGTATCTGGGGGACGTGGATGTGTCCCTTTCGGAGGCTATGAGGGTGATTAAATGCTTTGGCTCCTTGTCGGGATTCTCCATCAACTGGAGCAAATCGGTTCTTTTGCCTTTGGATGACCCGAAGATCTCATTTTGCCGGTTGCTGCGGACTCTCTCAAGGTAGTTTCCTCGTTCAGATACCTGGGGGTTCAGGTCTCGGCTAATCCAACTTCCTACCTCGTAGATAACCTCTTGCCCCTTTTCAAGCGGCTTCAAATGACATGTAGTACTTGGTGCAAACTCCCATTATCTGTTATAGGAAGAATTAACTTATCAAAATGGTTTGGTGCCCTCAATTGTTATATATTATGCATAACTCCCCTCAGTGGATACCCCGTAGATGGTTTACCCGTATTGAGACTTTGTTCAGGTCCCTAATTTGGAATAAGGATCCTGCTAGGATTAGTCTTTCTACCTTGCAGTTTGGTAAGGACCAGGGGGGAGCTGCTGCTCCTGTTCCAAAACTTTACTTTTATGTTTCCCAGGTGCAACATTTTTGTGAGATGGGAATTTTAAATGACTCTGACCAGAGGCGTCTCTAGGGGGGGCAGAGGGGGCCCTGACCCCCCCAACATTATGCTGTGCCCCACCATGTGCCCCCCCCAAAAAAATATATATATATTTTTTTTTTTCTCGGGCCGCCCCTGGAGTAACAGTCTCTCCTGAGAGGAAGAGCGTCCCCAGTCAGCCCCCCGGGCGGCATTCCTCCCCCTTCCTCTGCTCGCTGACACTGCATATTGCAAGCGTTCACACAGCCGCCCGATCTGCTCCTTCCCCTGCATCCTCATTGGCACGCAGAAGAGTGAGTTGCAGAAAGGACTCCATGAGCACTGTGGGGGAGGGGGGGCCCAAGCCTTCATCTCAGTTACTGTAAAAACAGACTGATTTCTCCCGTCCATAGGACAGGAGAACCAGCCTGTAAATTCCGAGAGTGGTGACTGCAAGCTGAGCCGAGTGTCAGTCTATGACACTCTTTTTTACAGCCCAGCAAGTCCAGCCACCCCCCCACTCTCCTCACATACGAGCAGGGAGGAATACAGCTCCTCCTCCTCCTCCTTTCAGTCCCGCCCACACTATCTCGGTGTGCTGTATCTGAAGAGAGGGGATGTGTGTTCAGGAAACATTAAAATTAGCAGCATGTGTGTGAATGATGCCTGAGATTCTAGCCTGGACCGTGGGTAAGTGTGTGCACCGCAGACTGCAGTACACTGTAATCACTGAACTGCATTATCTCCATCCCTTCTCCCCCCCCCATCTGTCTCCCTCCCCTCTCCTGTTCTTTCAAGACATTCACAATTTACTTTCTGTAACTGTCACCACCGTTTACGATATTCCATTCCATCGCCCCATGACAGCTTATCCGACAGTCCGACAGACATCAGACACGACCCATTTCATTTTCCAGAATAACCGAGACAACACAAGCTCTGGTACTGGTTCCAAAATGAATGAATGAATCCTTTAATGGTAACTTAGCTTTCTTATATACAGTACAAGCATGTTACAGTTAATCACAGGGACAAAGACACACTCCACCCACACATCACACAATGGGGGGCTTCATACACATTATTTTAGATAATGACATTCCGATTAGTTAATTACTACTCATTACCCAGACGGTCTGGCTCCGCATTTAGAGGGGTTAATTACTACAGCTTGACAAGTCACATTCCACATCTTAACAGTGTCATTAGCATACACAATAAACAGGTCTTAGGAGCAGACCTAATTAGCACAATGGACACAAAACAGTATTAGCATCACACAATGGAATGTCTAGGAGCAGACTCAATTAACACCTCCAAAGCATGTGTCCCCACATTGAATGAAAACACTCTATTGACCTGTCGGAGTCAGACTTTACCAAAATGTAATATTTAAAGATATCCTGAAAAACATGAATTATCAGTAATGTCCCATCCCATGTAATTTATCATTATCATTTCTCAGTCATCCTATGCCCAAAAGGGGCACAGGGTGACCCTAGACCCAAGAGTCATTAGTGATGCTGGCACTCGAGTACCCCCCATCCTTCAAAAGTCTCTGCGTGTCACGGGCCATTCTGTTACACTTTCACTTTCCGTTAGGCAGGTAATATACAGTGCAAGTTTCTTTCCTACATCCACAGATTGCAGGAAAGAAACTTGCATGATTCCCCCATCAACACAGACAGTACTGACAGGAATATCCCTCCTGCCCAGCAATTGTATTCTCCCGACAAACAGTGATTCTCACTAGTGGCTATACAGCAACCACTAGTGATAATCATAAGAGAATCTGCTCATTAATGGTTCAAATCTCAGCCAGTTCCTGCTGAACCAGCTGAGATTTAAACTGTCTATGGCTGGTCTTAGCTCTTAGGCAGCCCATACATTGATCACTTTTTTAATTAAACTATTAGGTTGAATGAAAAAAAAATGATCCAGTTCCCCCATCTACACATTATAGGTGGATGGGGGAATCCTCCCAGTGTGGACCAGTGCTGGAATAACCAGAGTTGCTGTCCTGTCCCGGCTATTCACAGCACTGGTCTCTGTCTCCTTGGCAGCGGCGGCAGCACATTGGAATCCAGTGCTGGTTACTTTATGGGGCTGATGTACAGGAGGGCCAGCACAATTTGTTGTTAGAGATGGGCTGGGCATGTTCAAAAATCCACATGCCAGAGCCTGCCAGGAAGCCCACACTGCACAGCGCTAATCACAGGCAGTGAGAGATTTCCGGGTCCGCAGCTCTGCACAGATCAGGAAATGTCTCACTGCCTGTGATTAGCACTGTGGAGTGTTGGCTTCCTGGCGGGATTGGGCATGTGGGATTTCAAACACACCCGAGCCCATCTCTATTGGTTGTAGACAGTTGAGCTCCCTGCAGGTTGCTTAGCAGCAGTGGAGCCTTCTCTGACATGCTGATCAGGATGCAATCCAGGTGATGCTCCCAGTCAAATCCTAGTGTTAAATATCAGAGATTTTATTGATCAAAGCCCACACTTTACAGGCATAGAGCCCACACTTTACAGGCATAGAGCCCACACGGCTGCGAAACATACGTTTGATTATATATATATATGTATATATATATATATATATATATATATATATATATATATATTTATGTGCTTGTACTCTTGATGCTAATAAATACTGTATTTATTAGATCTGAGCATTACCTGGATCACATCCCGATCAGCATGTCAACAGAGAAGGTTATACAGCATTACTGCTGCTAGGTGACCAGCTGGGGGCTCAGCTCTCTATAACTAATAGTGCCAGCCTTCCCCTGCATGCATCCGTAATGTCACCAGCACTAGGTCCTAATGGACTGCCGCTGCTGCCAAGGAGACAGATGCCAGACCAGCGCTGTCAATAGCAGGGGCAGGACAGCTGGGGAACCCCACAGTGGCAGAACACCAGGCTCGGTGGCAAAACAACCTTTGCAACCCTGAAAGTTCTCCCACTGCTTTGGACCCTTATATTTTCTTGGTGTGCTGGTGACATATATCTCTTGTTTTCTGCCACCCTGGGGGGCCCCAGTATAGTAGGAAGAGAGCTCACTGCAGAACATGTAAAAGGGCCCGTTGTGGGATCGTAGTAAAGGGCCCCAGGAGATATATATATATATATATATATATAATTGCATTTTAAAGTTGGGCCCCCCTACTTTTGTCCCTGTCCCCCTATGTGCCCCCCCTAAATATGAAAGCTGGAGATGCCACTGACTCTGACTCCATAGAAACCCTCCGAGTTTGGAGGCGGGATTAGCTCACCTGCCACAGATGCTGCCTACTGTCGTTCTTCTGAAGAAGCTTTGGACGGCGGTTAAATCCACCCTGCGAATCTCGGGATTTCTTCTGGATACCCCATTATGGGGTAATCCCAATGTAGCGGAACTTCATAAACTTGATGGTTTCCAGGCGTGGAAATCGGCAGGTATTAATAAAATTGCTCAGTTGTATACTGGTAACGTGTTGAAGTCATTTCTCGAATTACAGACTGAATTTTGATGTTCCCAGACAGCAGTTCTATTGGTTTCTTCAGATCTGACATGCTCTTCAAGCTCAGAGCAGGACCTCTACTCTTGTACTTACTAATCACTTTTTGATAGACGCTGTATTTTTTAGTCGGGAGAAAAAGGGCTTAATATCCTATGTTTACTTCAGTCTATTAGCATTGATTCTAGACTCTATGACGTTTCTATGACGTTTCCCAGTAGAAGGGGCTGGACAGAGGATTTGGGGGACATTAGTGGTGAAACTTAGGAATTGTGTTTGCAGGCAGGTCCACTCACTTCGGTGTCACAGTCACATAGACTGTCTCACTTATTTTTGTTGCACAGGTCTATTGTACACCTATTCTGTTACATCGCTGGGGGAGGAGGGACTCATCCGTGTGCCCCAGGCATTGTGGGGCGGGGGGGTCTCTCATTCACCTGATGTGGCGTTGTCCCAAGCTGCACCAGTACTGGGGCGATGTCACTGAGACTATTTCTTCAGTATTTCAGGTCAGGGTCCCCTTAGACCCCTTGACATGTATTTTTGGGAGCGATAGATGAAGAAGTTTATCCTTATCCTATTAACGTTGCTGTAATTAGACTATTGTATCTAGCTCAGAAGCTGGTGGCCAGATTTTGGCTATCCCCTCATGTCCCCACTAAGAAATTATGGATAGACCAAGTCAATTATATACATATACGAGAACATTTAACATATCAGCATAGAAATGCAAGTAGGAACTTTCATAGTATATGGGGGGCCTGGCTGGAGACTCCGGAACTTGTTCCTCCAAGACTGGTTTTGACTCGTCTGCTGCAAGTCGGAGCGAATCTTATATTGGAGTAGTGATTGGTCCACATGTCAGCTATTTGGCGTGCAAGCCTGATGTTTGATGTATGGGTCATTTGTTTATGATGGGGGTAGGTTCGACTGAATGTATAATTTTTGGATGTTGTTGTTTACTAAGTGGCCCATTGGCCCTGTGGGTCTCCATGTTGTGCTGGATTGGTGAGGGTTTTCTGACCAGTTTAGCACAAGGGAAATTGTGTTATGGTTATTCCATTCTTTGTTATGATGTGTCATTGTATAATTTTTTGTGCAAATGTGTTGTTCTTTATTCACTTTGTATCCCTGTCTTTTATGCATACACAGCAATGTTTTTTTATGTACGTTTGGTGCAATTTCTTCTGTATTTTATTGTGACTGGCCCAATAAAATACTTTTCTGATTTAAAAAAAATTTCAGGGCAAAAAAGTGCACGGTATACGCCGATAAATACGGTATCTGAAAAGTGTGACGTGCATTTGTATTCAGCTCTCTTGAGCCAATACTTTGTAGCACCACCTTTTGCTGCAAATACAGTTGCAAGTCTTTTTGGGGATGTCTCTACCAGCTTTACACATTTAGAGAGGGACATTTTTTCCCATTCTTCTTTGCAAAATATCTCAATCTCTGTCAGATTGGATGGAGAGCGTCTGTGAACAGCAATTTTCAAGTCTTGCCACAGATTCTCAATTGGATTTAGGTCTGGACTTTGACTGTGCCATTCTAACACATGAATATGCTTTGATCTAAAGCATTCCATTGTAGCTCTGGCTGTATCTTTAGGGGCATTGTCCTGCTGGAAAGTAAACTTCTGCCCCAGTCTCAAGTCTTTTGCAGACTTTAACAGGGTTTCTTCTAAGATTGCCCTGTGTTTGGCTCCATCCACCTCCATCCACCCACGTCGGGACCCTTTGGGGTAAGACTGCGCTACATCAAGATACCTCTCCACTCAACTCAACTCAACCCCAAGAGGCAATTGGATATCCCTGTGATCAACTTTAGCTATAAATATTAGTATAAAGTTATATTATGTGCACTTAGGAAAGAATCCAGGTCTTTCTTAAAACAATTTACTGTAAAAAAAAAAAAAACGTTCTGTATTTGGAGATTAAATCTCTTTTCCTCCAGACATAAAGGGTGCCCCTTGTCCTCTGTGATTATCTTAAAGTGAATAACTCAACACTGAGTTCTCTATATGGACCACTTATGTATTTATGCATGTTGATCATATCCCCCCTTTATCTCCTCTTCTCAAGAGAGAATAGATTCAGTTCCTCTAATCTTTCCTCATAGCTGAGCTCCTCCATGCCTCTTATCAGTTTGGTTGCCCTTCTCTGCACTTTCTCCCGTTCCCCGACATCCTTTTTGAGAACTGGTGCACAAAACTAAACTGCATATTCCAGATGAGGTCTTAATAATGATTTGTACGGGGGGGGGGCAAAATTCTCTCTCTCTCTCTCTCTCTCTGGAGTCCATACCTCTCTTATACAAGAAAGGACTTTACTCGCTTTGGAAGCCACAGCTTGGCATTGCATGTTATTATTGAGCTTGTGATCTACCAGAACACCCAGATCCTTTTCCGCCATTGATTTCCCCAGTTTTACTCCCCCTAGTATGTATGATGCATGCATACTCTTAGCCCCCAAGTGCATAACTTTACGTTTATCAACGTCAAAGCCATGCTTTGGGTTACTCTGCTTCCCTGATTGTGAATCATGTATTATGGTGCTATGTTTTTTTTAAAGGGGTAGGTTTCTCATCCTAGCATGTTTTCACATTTAGGATTTCGCTTCTGGTCCTGTCCCTATTGTGACGCCCTGTCCAGGTGCTATGGACCAATCACCGCCTGCATGTGGCCAGCCCTCTCGCACAAGGTATGTGCGGGAAAAGGGAGGGCTTGGGGCTATGGTCACAAGTATTGGTGTTGCTTGATGGCTTATTCTCCCCCCCCCCCCAACAAAAAAAAATATTTTTTCTTCTAGCCCTTCTAGTTCAGACCCTCGGGTCGCATGTCCAGACCAACTCAGACCTTGCCAGGCCACAACACTGTTCATCGTCTTCAAAATCAAAGAGCAAATGCAATTCTCTGTCTGCATCTCACCATCAGAGGAGAAGCTCCCACCGCCATGACAGCTGCTCTGGTTGAAGAGCCTGTTGGGGATGTGACACACAAGACTCTGAGGGCAAGTCATTGTGTGACCGTTGTTACGCCCACGCAGTTAGGAAAAACGAGACAGAAGATCAGTGCATCGAGTCTCTAGTTGAACGGGTGGTACAACAATCTTTAAAGGAGAGGGTTACTTCCCACGCACAAAGCCAGTCCAGTACCATTCTGTCTGGCTCCCCGGCTGATGAGGTCCGTGAGGATCCAGACAATCATTCAAACTTTTGTTTAGTTATTTGATTATTCATTCTACATTTGTTGTACCACATACAGTAGTTTATGTATGGGATTGATGCTCATATTTAGATAGCTCGCACCTATCCACACAATTACATGCACCAATTATTCTCTAGCGCCCCTATCCCACATATATATCAAATACTTACAGTAATTTTCCTTTCCTGATGGACTCCATGGCAGACAGAGTCCCCACCCTAAAGAGAAAGTTGTCGGCTAATTACGGAACACAGTACTGGAAGGTGAGCTGACTTTAATGGGTATGGGGTCCTATAGCATTGGAGAGGAGGTGGGATTAACCTACACGTACTCTTCCATAGAGTCCATCAGGAAAGGAAAATTATGGTAAGTATTTGATAATACATTTTCCTTTTTTTTTTCAACAAAAGTGCGCTTGTAAGACCTCTACGCAAATACGGTGTGACAAAAAGTATTGCATCGACAGCCATTTTATTCTCTAGGGTGTTAGAAAAAAATATATCATGTTTGGGGGTTCTCAGTCATTTTCTATCAAAAAAAAAAAATAGGCTTGGCCCCGAGCCTGAAAAACAGGCTCGGGGCTGAAGTGCTTAAGAACATGTAATTACTTGAATGACCCTAGCCTGCACAAAAGTTTGTTTTAAATTGGGGCAAATCCTTCCTACAGTCCTCAAATCATTTTAATTTTTTTCCCCAATACCGTAAGCAGTTAACAAAAGGTTTTGTGAAAGAATAACAAAAAAAGACATATCTGAATATAACATCTCAATATCAAAAATAATAATCCCTTCAAAATTATCTTTAAACATTTCCAGTTCCCAGGGACTACACATAATTCCATCAATTTCTATATAAAGCAACTCTATTCTGTATGATCAGTCATGGCAATAGTGAAGGGCACACAGTTATTGCTGCATTGCATCTATTTGAATTGTATTTCTTGGTTAAAACCAACCTGAAGTCCAAATCTGCCTTGAGTTCAGATTCTACCTGATGTGTCTTCCTTCTCGAAAAGCTAAAAAGAGCAGTCAGTGTATCGACCTTTCATATTTCTTGTCCCTGGGTCATGGCTTTTGGCATGCTGTATCGGAGAATCAACAACTCCAGATCAGAGGTAAGTATTTGGCTGGTCTTCTTAGCTTTTACTGGAGGTAAGCAGTATCAGTTTTAAACTTTAGGTCTGAAAAAGTTTATTCAAAAATCTACTGCAAACATTTTTGTTAACCTTTGCAAAAAATAATGTTTTTCTTTAAATTAATTAAGCATACTTTATTGATTTTATTGTATTTTATTGCTAGATTGATATACACCGATCAGCCATAACATTAAGATCATTGACAGGTAAAGTGAATAACATTGATTACCCCATGACAATGGCATCTGAAAATCTGTGGGATACATTAGGCAGCAAGTAAATATGTTGTCCAAGAGGTTGATGTTTTGAAAGCAGAAAAAATGGGCAATACAGTTTGTTGTGTTTGAAGCTGTGTAGCCACACACTGGTCTTTGTGCCCGTGCTGACCTATATCCACAGCCATAAGTGACTACAATGGGTATATGAGCATCAGAACTGGACCACAGAGCAACGGCAGAAGGTGGTCTGATGAATCATGTTTTCTTTCACATCATGTGGATGGACATGTTTGGGTGTTGCTTGTGATGTTTTGGTCAATGTTCTGTTGGCAAACCTTGGTCCTGCCATTCATGTGGATGTTACTTTGACAAGTACAATCTACCTAAACATTGTTGCTGATGAAGTACACCTCTTCATGAAAATGGTATTACTTGATGGCATTGGTGTCTTTGAGCAGGATAATGTGCCCTGCCATGGTGCATTAATGGTTCCAGAATGGTTTGAGGAACACAACAATGATTTCCACGTCTCAATCTATTGAGCATCTGGAAAGACAAGTCCAATCCATGGAGGCCCCACCTCACAACTTACAGGCCTTTAAAGGATCTGCTACTGACGTCTTGGTTCTAGATACCACAGAATACCTTCAGAGGTCTAGTGGTGTCCATGGCACGATGGACAAGAGCTCTTTTGTTGGCAAAAGAGGATGTAATGGCTGATAATTTTATAATCTTCACACAGATGCCCAGACAAGTTAGTGAGTGCATGTGTTTTCAGTGAAGTGTGCTCTTAATTCTACAACATACAAAAACATTTTAGATGTGTACATCCAACCTTGTGGTAAAAGTTTGGGGAATGACCTTTTCTGTTTCATCATGACTGTGAACCCGTGTACAAAGACAGCTCCATAAAGACATGGTTTGGTGTGTTTGGTGGAAAGGAATACTGCACAGAGCCCTGACTTGAACCACACTGAACATCTTTGGGTTGAATTCGAATGCCAATTGTGGGCCAGGTCTTTTTTCCAACATCAGAACCTGACCTCACAAATGCTATTTTGGCTTAATAGGCATCATTCCCACAGACATCCTCCATAATAAGGTACATTTAATTAATGCAATGACTATGTGGCTTCTAGTTTCCAGACATCTTGGCCCCCATTTTCGTTTCTCATCGCCCATTAGTTACCTATTCATTACCCTTCTTTTGCAAGTTCTTATCACTCCATTTCACTCTTATTGGGTGCTCCCCCTTGGATCAGAATACCAGAAAATTATCTCTTCTACCTGACACACATAACAACAAACAAAATCAGAGGGTGTATCTGCATTCTCTGGACAATACTGCGGGATCAGATTTTCTGTTGGGAAAACCTGGGATGGTTTTTTCGATGGAATTCCGCTCAAGCTTGACTTGCATACACACGGTCACACCAACGTTCTCTGAACTTTTGACCATCAAAAACCCATGACATACAACACTACGACAAGCCGAGAAAGTGAAATTCAATGCTTCTGAGCATGCGTCAAATTGTTTCCGAGCATGCATCGGAATTTTGTGCGTCGGAATTGCTACAGTCGATCGGAATTTTTGCTTTCAATCTTTTGCTGGCAGAAATTCCGACAGCAAAAGTCTGATGGAGCATACACACGGTTGAAATGTCCAACCAAATGCAGTCACATCGGACTTTTGCTGGCGGAATTTCCGACCATGTTTACGCGGCTTTAGTCAGTTAGGTGTTTTGGATGGTATGTTTTTTGTGTGTTTTTTCCCTCTTTTTTCTTGGTTCCCTCTTTCTCATTATCCCCTCCCCCCTTCCTTACTTTCCCTCTCCCTTTCCATTTTGTCCCTTCTTGTACACTTAAACTTAACTGGACAGTCTCTGAACAATTCTATACCACTACAAGATTTGCAGAATTTAGTACATTGGAACTCTCAACCCTACATGTAATATTTTTTTATGCTTCTTGTCAAATATTTTTAGAACATATCCAAGATGCTTAACCAACCTTCATGCAAGATCTTGTAGTGTTATCAATGTGTTCAGTATGTATTTGTACAAGATTTGTCCCAATTAAACATTCTGTGATGTCCCTTCATGTATACAAGCAGTATTATTTACGTTTTATTGTAAACATTATTTTTTGAAAACATTAAAATAAAGAATGTTTTTTTTTTTTAAATACGTCCTCCAAAATCTTAGTGAAAGCCTTCCTCGAAAAGTGTAGAATGGTGTAACCACAAATAAGGGGAGGACCAACTCTATATTAATTTTCTTAATTTTGGAATGGAATGTGCAAAAAGCTGTGATGGCCAAATGTCAACCTTTCAGCATATAGTGTATGGCTTATGGCACGTTTAACATTTTCTATATCTTTGCATATCTTTTTAAAAACATATCAGCAGAAAATCATTAAGATTACCTGACTACATTTCATTTAACCTTCTGAACAAAGCAGTTTCCGGTTTTTATTGTTCTCTCTCCAGGTTATGGAGGAAACAAATATGTCCAATATTACCATGATCCAACTATTAGGACTTCAGACTCCACACAGTATAACATTTTTTATTTTTTTTAGTTTACTTTTGATTTATTGTCTGACAATATGTGGAAACCTCCTGATCATCACACTGGTGTCCTACAGCAAATCCCTCCATTCTCCCATGTACTTCTTCCTCTCCCAGCTCTCTGCATTGGATATCTTACTGGCAACTAACATTCTTCCTAACACACTCCATGCTGTTTTGATGAAAGGTTCCACAATATCATTTTCTGATTGCCTCACCCAATTTTTTTTCTTTTGTGTTTCTGAATCCTCAGAGTGTCTCCTTCTGACAGTGATGTGTTATGACCGATATGTGGCCATCTGTAAACCATTACAATATGCTTTAATAATGAATGTTCATCTCTGCTGGACAATGATTATCACATGTTGGATTTTAAGTGTAATTGTATCATTTATTCCCACTATAACAATATCAAAATTAAAATTTTGTGGTCCCTATAGTTGATCACTTTTTTTGTGATCTTGAACCAATCCTACAACTCTCCTGCTCTGATCCCTTTATTGTTCTATTTGAAGTGACATTGATAATTTTTGGTTCTGTTGTCATCCCATTCTGTATCATTATTGTATCGTATGTTTATATTATATTCATAATTTTTAAAATCCCTTCTAATACCGGCAGAAAGAAAGCTTTCTCAACATGCAGCTCCCACCTGACTGTTGTTTGCATTTATTATGGTACAATAGTTTGTGTTTATTTGGTACCCCGTAGAGGACAGTCAGGGGATATCACTAAATTTGTGTCATTAGTGTACACTGTGGTGACCCCACTGATGAATCCGATTATATACAGCCTGAGGAATAAAGACTTAAAAAGTGCTGCAGCTAAAATCATCAACCACTGTCAGCACTTGGATTTTAGAAAATGATGATAATATTTTAATGTGTTTAAATTGAACTTGCAGGTTGAATCTTGATGTCAAAGATGAAATCCATAACAGCTTATTCCACATAGTTACATAGCTGCATAATTAATCTGGTTTAAAAATGAGTCAATCCAGTTTAACCAATGGAATACAAAATAATAATACAAGAAACACAAATAGGAAACCTCCATATACACTCTCCGATACCCACAGTTGACCCAGAGGACGTAAAAACAAAAAACAAAAAAACAACAATAAAACAGGATCTGATTTTCTCCAGTGGGGAAAATAATCATTCTTGATCTCTTAGGCCGCCTACACACGATCGAATTTGTCCGCTGAAAGCGGTCCGATGGACCGTTTCAGCAGACAAATCCGATCGTGTGTACGGGCTAGCGGACAGGTTTGTCCATCGGACAAATTTCAAAGCATGCTTTGAAATTTGTCCGCTACAAACCTGTCCGTCGGATATGTCCGCTGGTTAGTACGGGAAACCAGCGGACATATCCTCCCGCACATGCGTCGTATCCTGTGAATGGATCCGACGCATGCGCGCGGAAGTGTTTACTTCCTGGTGCGGTGACGTAGCGGTGACGTGGCGGCGTCAACGTCACCGCCGCGTCACCACGCTGTCTGCCCGGCAGGGATTTTGATCCGATGGTGTGTACACGCCATCGGACCGAAATCCGATGAGACATGTCCGCTCTAAACTGTCCGTCGGACAAGTTTGAGCGGACATATCTCATCGTGTGTACGAGGCCTTAAAGTAGAGTTCCACCCAAAAGTGGAACTTCCGCTTAAACCACTCCTCGCCCCCTTACATGCAACATTTGGCATGTAATTTTTTTGGGGGGAGGAGTGGGGGCTTCAGGAGGAGTAGGACTTCCTGTCCCACTTCCTCCTTCTGCCAGGGACCGCATAGGCGATGCATCATATCGCCTAAGGCGGCCCCTCCCTGTAGGCGATCACCTGGGACATGTGACAGGTCCCAGGCAATCCCCTGTCCAATCAGGTAGCGCCACTCATGAATCCGCAGAGAGTGCCCGGCCGTGAAGCCAAAGTTGTCATGGCCGTGTGCCCACAGTTAGGATGGAGGTGCCAGCTGAGGGGGGGAGAGGAGCAGAGCTCAGGGCGTCGCGTCACTGGACAGTGGAGCAGGTAAGTGTCTGTTTATTAAAAGCCAGCAGCTACACTTTTTGTAGCTGCTGACTTTGAATAAACATAAAACAAGGCTGGAACTCTGCTTTGAGAGCTAAACAGATATTCCACGTATCAACGTTACCTATACATATTAGTACCCAGTCATATTATGTGGATTTAGGAAAGAATCAATTTTTTTCTTAAAACAATCTACTAAGCTGGCCAGAACCACCTCTTGAGGGGATCTATAACCTTTTCACAGTTCTTACTGTGAAGAAGCCTTTCTTTATTTGTAAATTAAATTTTGTTTCTTCCAGACATGAAGAGTGTTCCCCCATGCCTCTTATCAGTTTGATTGCCCTTTTCTGCACTTTCTCCAGTTCCCTGATATCCTTTTTGTGAACTGTTGTCCAAAAAATGAACAGCATATTCCAGATGAGGTCTTACTAATGATTTGTACAGGGGCAAAATGTTTTTTTTCTCTCTGGAGTCCATTCCTCTCTTAACCACTTAACGACCGCCCACTGTATATATACGTCCTTTTTTTAAAGATGGATATCTCGGTAATGACAGCAGCTGCTGCCACAACCGAGATATCCATCTTTACAGTGGGCGGTTCTGTCAACGATAACGGCGGTCTCCGCAGCGTATTCACCGCGAGATCGCCTTTATCGGTGGCGGGAGAGGGCTCTCGCCGCTCTCCCGCACCCTCCGCCGCTTACCGTTGCCGTTGGTAGCGGCGGAGGCGATCGGGTCCGCTCGTCTGCTTTCCGGGGATGCGACTGAGGGAACAATTTCCCTCATCCATCCCCAAAGCTCTGCTGGGAGGAAGTGATGTCAAAACGTCAGTCCCGCCCAGCGTCTTAAAGAGACAATTTTTTTGTTTACCTTTTTTTTCTTTTTCTTTTTCATTTAAGCCTAAATATGAGATCTGAGGTCTTTTTGACCCCAGATCTCATATTTAAGAGGACCTGTCATGCTTTTTTCTATTACAAGGGATGTATTTTTATTTATTTCAGTGTTATAAATGATAAAATAAATAAAAATAAATCCGAAACCCAAAACATTTTTTTTTAAAGCGCCCCGTCCCGACGAGCTCGCGCGCAGAAGCGAACGCATACGTGAGTAGCGCCCGCATATGAAGACGGCGTTCAAACCACACAAGTGAGGTATTGCCGCGATCGTTAGAGCGAGAGCAATAATTTTAGCCCTAGACCTCCTCTGTATCTCAAAAAATGCAACCTGTAGAATTTTTTAAACATCGCCTATTGCGATTTTTAAGGGTAAAAGTTTGATGCCATGCCACGAGCGGGTGCAATTTTTAAGCGTGACATGTTGGGTATCGTTTTACTCGGCGTAACATTATCTGTCAACATATATAAATAAAATGGGCTAAATTTATTGGTGTCTTATTTTTTAATTAAAAAAAGTGAATATTTTCCAAAAAAAGTGCGCTTGTAAGACCGCTGCGCAAATACGGTCTAACAAAAAGTATTGCAATGACCGCCATTTTATTCTCTAGGGTGTTAGAAAAAAATATATATAATGTTTGAGGGGTTTTAAGTAATTTTCTAGCAAAAAAAATGTTTTAGTCTCGTAAACACAAAATCTAAAAAACACCCTCGGTCCTTAAGTGGTTAATACAAGAAAGGACTTTGCTCGCTTTGCAAACTGCAGCTTGGAATTGCATGCAATTTTTAAGCTTATGATCTACCAGAACACCCAAATCCTTTTCCACCATTGACTCTCCCAGTTGTATGTATGATGCATGCATGTTCTTAGCCCCCAGGGGCATAATTTTACATTTATCAAATAGACATGTGCAAAAAGTTGTTTTGTTTTGTTTTGATTCATTATTTAAAGTGATTGTAAAGTCTACATTTTTGTAATTTTTTCACAGTTGGTTTTGCACAGAGCAGCCTGGATTCTCCTCTGCTCAGGTCCTTCTTTGCTGCTCCCTCGTATTGAGTGCTTCCATAGCATCCTATGGGGGCACCCGAGCCGAGTCAGAGCTCCCTGTGTCCATTCAGACATGAAGCCCCGACCTGGCCCACCGATTGGCTGACAAACTTTGATTGACAGCTGTGGGAGCCAATGGCACCACTGCTGTGTCTCAGCCCATCAGGAGGCGTGTCTTGGGTGGCTTAGACATTTATGGGCATCGCTGGAGAGAGATGAGGCTCAGGTAAGTATTAAGGGGGCTGCTACACACAGACAGATTTTTATTATCTTAATGTACAGAATGCATTAAGACAAAACAATTCTGCTTTTACAAATTATTTAACTAATTGTTTTGTTAGATTCATTAAATTTGCTTAATAGGTTTTCGGAATTAGTTTTGTTTATTCATATTTGAATTAAAATTTCTGAGATCAACCACATTCAAAAACATTTCAACCACATTCTAAAACATTTCTACTGCATTTGAAAACATTTCAACCGAATCTGTGTGTGACAGATGCTCTTACAAACTTAGATACAGTAGATGTGGAAGGGACATTCGTTGTACAGATGTTTTTGTACAGTGGAACATGCCTGCTGTGACAGCTGATTGGTTGCACTGGTAAACTCTGACAGATTTTGATTGGACACACACTACTACTACAGATGTTTTTGGGCACAGGTACATTATGACAAATGTTTATGGGGCACTGGTAGTACACCTAACCTAGAGACAACATTTTAGAAAGGAAGAATGACCATAATTGTTTTCATCAGCAGGAATGTGATGCGCTTGTTTTGATTTGTTTCCAAATTCAAATCGATCGGAATTTAGTAACAATTTGAATATTGGATTGGTATTACTGTCAGCTCAGGTAGCCCTTGTACAATGCACATAAATGTTTCATTTACCACTTCCCACCTGGCCTATAGCAGAATGACGGCCGGGTGGGAAGTGGTGGTTCTGTTATCCTGACTGGTTGTCATATGATGTCCAGCAGGATAAAATGCTGACTGGGGCGCACAGCATGGCGATTGGAGATGCTGTGTGTCAGTCTGACACACTGCATCTCCGATCATGGTATTGAGCCTCTTATGGAGGCCTCTTACCACGTGATCAGCTGTGACCAATCACAGCTTATCATCGCATGAACCTGTAAGTGCCAGTAAATGGCATTCCTCAGTTTGCACTGACAGGGAGAGAAGATCGACGGCTCTCCCTGTCAGCGAGAGGTCTGTGCTGATAGCACATTTATGATCAGCACAGCCCCATCAGATATGCCACCACAGCTGCCATGAGTGCCTATGAGCTGTCAGTCAGTGCCCCATCAGAAACAGATGTCAGTGCCCATATCAGTGCCAATCAGTGCCCTTATCAGTGCCAATCAGTGCCCACCACAGTGCCAATCAGTGCCCATTACAGTGCAAATCAGTGCCCACCAGTAACATCGGTCAGTACCTCATCAGTACTTCATCATTAGTGCTGCCCATCAGTGCCACCTGTCATTGCCAATCAGTACTGCCTATCAATGTCAATCAGTGCTGCATGTCAGTGCCTATCACAGTCTATCACAGTCACTTGTGAGTGCCCATCACAGCCACCTGTCAGTGCCCATCAGTGCCACCGGTCAGTGCCCATCAGTGCCACATATCAGTGCTGCATATCAGTTCCGCCTATCAGTGCCCATCAATTCTACATATCAGTACCTCCTCATCAGTGCCATCTTATTAGTGCCAACTCATCAGTGCCCATCAGTGCCACCTCACCAGTGCCAATCAGTGCCCATCAGTGAAGGAGAAAACAACATTTTATAACCGAAACAAAGAAAACCTATTTTTTTTCAAAAATGTGGGTCTTTTTTTAGTTTGTTTAGCAAAAAATAAAAACCCCAGAGGTGATAAAATACCATCAAATGTATAGCTCGCAAATGGAGAAAAAAAGCAAGCCCAAACATAGCAGGTTGGATATGTGAAATGAGCGAAATACAATATATGGAATGACAGATAAGAGAAGAAGAACATATAAATAGTCAAATGCCAGAAATATGGCAAAAACTGAATGAATTTCAGCTCTCAAAAAGAATGAAAGAATATTTATAAATGGAAAATAAGGAAAAATATGAAAGGGAAATATAAATGAAACATAAAATTAACATATGGAAAAGAAGAGTGGGTGTGAGGATGTAAGGGAATGGAAGATAGTGGAATATATGCAGGTAATTTGTTTTAAAGACAATGTGATTTATGGATATTGATCAAGATTCTGTATACTGAATAATGACTAGAAACAGATATATATAATGTGATAGAATCTTGTTTAAATGTATTTTTTTTTTGTATTTAAGAAAAAGACTAATAAAAATAAATTGAAAACAAAGTGACACGTGGCAAACAATAAAAGGCAGTTTTGAGTTTGACCCAAAAACATGCAAGCCAATGTACCAGAACCTGAAAATGTTAATGCATGAAAACATAAGCTATATAGACAACAGTCTGTGGGCACCTGACTATCAAACCTACATGAGCCTATTGGATATCCCATTTCAAAACCATGGACATTATGGAGTTGGTCCCCATTTGTGGCTCGAACGGCCTCCACTTTTCTGGAAAGACTTTTCATGAGATTTCATCATGTGTACAGGGATGGACTGGCCATTGGGACTACAGGGAGTTTCCCGGTGGGCCGATGGCTCAGTGGGCCGGCTTAGGGGGAACAGAGAAGGAGGGGGAGGACCAGAGGAGCAGGGACAACGACAGAGGAGCATGTGGGAGGGGACAGCTGACTCAACAGCTATGGCCTGGGAGTTTTTCTTTTCTGCCTAATCTTGTCCCATAAGAGGGGGGCACCAAACTGATTCTTTGCCCTGTGTGAAATAATGTCTATCTTCCCCACTGGTAGTGCCTATAAGAGTATCAGTACCAGCCGTTGTACTCTAATAAAGTAGAACGGCTAGTGGCTATTGAAAGGGGGAGAGGGGGCTTGGGTGGCCGGGGGGGAGTTGTCCAGCTGCCATGGGAGAGACCTGTCAAAGTGGGCCAGTGTGGATGAAGTCCAGGGCCAAATTGTTGTCCCAGTCCAGCCCTGCATGTGTATGTAGGAATTTATCCCCGTTGGGCCACAAGAACATTTGTGAGGTTAGGTACTTATATTGGATGAGAAGACCTGGCTCACTATTGGCATTCACATTCATCCCAAAAGCACTCAGTAGAGTTGAGGTCAGCTCTTTGTGTAGGCCACTGGACTTCCTCAACACAATCTCCTCAAACTATGTATTTATGGAAGTGATTTGGTGCACAGGGTCACGGTCATGATGGAACATTTCTTTGGAAGGTTGGGAGAACACAATTGAACACAACTTGTTGTTGTATGCTGTAGCTGTAACCTTTACCGGTAATACTTTTTGGTCACTTAGTGTTATTGGTGTAAAACAAGACTACCTTTTATGGAATCTAAGGTTCACGAACATAAAGTCTGTTGGCTCACCACAAACTAATAATATCACTAAGACAGAAAGTGATATCACACCTGCCATTTTGTATGTCAAACGATTGGAAATTGTCTCTCAGTTCACCAGGAACAAGACCATTTATTGGCTCAGTATGGACCTCTAAATACAAATTCTGCAGGGTTTTCAGATGTTTAAAACCAATCACTAAACATGTGACATGTGCATTCGTTTTCGTCCGAATGCATTTTTGTCCGAATTTCAGATATTTTCATTATTGTTTTAACAAACGAAAACGAATGCACAGAATACGAAAAACTAAAAGATCCGAAATAAACAAATGCTTTATTTAAATTTTTGTTGCAACAACAGTTTGATATAGATAGAAGATTCAAAATGAAGCTGACAATAGCAATCTGTGTCTATTGAACCTGTGGTCGAATGTGCCTAACCTTAAGTCAATCCGATGAGAACGTCCGAAGGACAGTTCTCATCGGTTAACTGACGAAGCCGACTGATAGTCTGATGTGTCTACACACCATCGGTTAAATAACCGATCGTGTCAGAACGTGGTGACGTAAAAACACAACGACGTGCTGAACAAAATGAAGTTCAATGCTTCCAAGCATGCGTCAACTTGATTCTGAGCATGCGTGGATTTGTAACCGATGTTCGTGCGTACGAACGATCGGTTTTGACCTATGAGTTAGGCATCCATCAGTTAAATTTTAAAGCAAGTTGTCTTTTTTTCTAACCAAATAAGTTAAGTAACCGATGGGGCCTACACGCGATCAGTTTTGACCGATTAAAAACGGTAAATCAGACCGTTGTCCTCTGGTTAACCTATCGTGTGTATACGGCCTAACTATATTGGTCCAAGATTATTCTACATAGAGAGAAAAGATTTGACATTATAGAGAGAAAAGATTCAACATTATAGAGAGAAAAGATTTGACATTATAGAGAGAAAAGATTTGACATTATAGAGAGAAAAGATTTGACATTATAGAGAGAAAAGATCGCTGCTGGAATTGGATGGGAGAAGTAAAATAAAAATAATGATGATGATGATGTATGTTATTGGCTGATTGTAACCAAAGAGGAGGAGCAGTAAAGAAGCTAGAACTATCGTTACAATTCAACATGAATGGCAAAGATTCGACAAAGCATCGAAAAACATACAAACATTGAATCTGTCATTGAAGACTAAGAAGATTCAACGGAGCAGCTAAACTGTACAGCGCTGCAATTGTACATTTCTGGTCAAATGCTCCGGCCATAGGCTGTAGAAAAATTCTAATGTTGGTTGACTAGTAATAACAATTAATAAATATAATTATTACTAGTGTCATACAACATTAGAATTCTACTATAGCTTGTAGGCGGAACATTCGAACGGAAATTACGTCGTACAGTTTCGCTGCTCCGTCGAATCTTCTTTGAACATTCGACAGACACCATAAGCCTTCAACGACAGATTCAACCTTAACTCATTCAGATTTTCGGACAAATGCAATTTCTAACGAAAAACGAAATAAATAAAAAAATGAATTTCGGGAGTAACTAAATACATTTATTTTTCGTACGAAAACAAAATTCAGAAACAAAATATTTCAGTGTGCACGTGTCTACCAAACATTCATAGGAGATGAAGGGTGGTGGTCTGATGGTTGTTGGAAGATTGGGAGGTGGCTGAGGTGTGAGCGGATCTGGGTGGGGGGTGGGTGGGAGGATGGTCGGGGCTGTTGCTTGGGTATGAGTGAGGCCCCGTACACACGACCGAGAACCTCAGCAGAATCCAGCGAGAAGCTCGCTGGGATCCATATTCTGCCGAGGTTCTCGGTCGTGTGTACGTTTTTTGCCGAGCGTCCCGTCAAGAAAGCCGTCGAGCCAAAATAGAGAGCAGGTTCTCTATTTGCTCAATGGCCCATCGAGAACCATGGCTCGGCGCCTTTCCCGACGGCTTGGTCGACGATTTTGACGGCCGGGCGAGAACCTCGACGGGCGGAACGATGTGTTTGGCCCGTCGAGGTTCTCGTACGTGTGTACGGGGCCTGACTGAGTGTGAAGCCTCATACACACGACCGAGAACCTCGGCAGAATCCAGCGAGAAGCTCGCTGGGATCCATATTCTGCAGAGGTTCTCGGTCGTGTGTACGTTTTCGCTGAGCGTCCCGTCGAGAAAGCCGTCAAGCCAAAATAGAGAGCAGGTTCTCTATTTGCTCGATGGCCCATCGAGAACCATGGCTCGGCGCCTTTCCCGACGGCTTGGTCGACGATTTTGACGGCCGGGCGAGAACCTCGACGGGCGGAACGATGTGTTTGGCCCGTCGAGGTTCTCGTACGTGTGTACGGGGCCTGACTGAGTGTGAAGCCCCGTACACACGACCGAGAACCTCGGCAGAATCCAGCGAGAAGCTCGCTGGGATCCATATTCTGCCGAGGTTCTCAGTCGTGTGTACGTTTTCGCCGAGCGTCCCGTCAAGAAAGCCGTCAAGCCAAAATAGAGAGCAGGTTCTCTATTTGCTCGATGTCCCATCGAGAACCATGGCTCGGCACCTTTCCCGACGGCTTGGTCGACGATTTCGACGGCTGGGCGAGAACGATGTGTTTGGCCCGTCGAGGTTCTCGTATGTGTGTACGGGGCCTGAGTGTCTCTAGTTTGAATGTACTGCATCTGGTAGGAATTTATACTGTTCCATGGGTTATAAGATGTGGAGCCCTTTGCGGTCCACGGTAACGCTCCTGGAGTGCTTGTTGTTATGGTCCCTCCGTTGAGGGCCTGGGGTACTAATTCAATTCATGTGATGTGATGACTTCTGCCATGTATAATGTTGTCTCTGTTGTAATTTCTAAGAGAGCTGTAACCAATATTGTGCCTTTGTTCTTTATATGCCTGTATGTGCAGAAAACAAATAAACAAAGTAAAAAAAAAAAACCTTCATAGGAAATTTAACATGCTAACGTAATAAAATGTTTTTGAAAAGAACACCAAACAAAAGCTCTTTTCTTGGGAAAAAATGATAAGAATTTAGTTTGGGTACAGTGTTACATGACTGCGCAATTGTCATTCAAAATGCAACAGCACTGAAAGCTGAAAATTGCCCTGGAAGGGGCAAAAGTGCACGGCATCAAAGTGATTAAGCACCTGAAGACTGGACAATTCTCTCCTGCTCAGGCCATTTTTCAGTTTTTTTACTTTAGATGTTTCTGGGACACGAGTATTACAGGGGTTTTGTACAATGGTACACTGTAACAGATGTTTTGGTGTGCGTTGGCACACTAGACAGATGTTGATGGTACACTAGTCATACAGATATTTTTATACAGTATTAGTAGTAGTATTTATTGTTTTCTTTTCTATTCTATTATTTTTTATTCTAATCTATGCCTTTTATTTTCTATTACAATTTGAATTTACTATATTTGTAACTATTCTGTTCCTTTATTTTCTATTCTATTGTACTTTGTTCTTTTATTTTCTATTACATGTTGTGCTGTTTTAATCTATTATTTGCTATTCCTTTTTTCCTTCCTTTTTTCTATCCTATCCTATTATATTTTATTATTATTTTTTTTTTACATTATATTCCTTTATTTTCTATTCTATCTTATGGTATTCAGAAATTTGAATTTGAATTGAATTCAAATTGATTTGAAATCAAAAACTATTTTGTTCTTTTATTTTCTATTACATGTTGTGCTGTTTTAATCTATTATTTTCTATTCCTTTATTTTCTATTGTATTCCTTTATTTTCCTGTTCAATTTCCTTTTTTTTCTATCCTATCCTATTATATTTTATTATTTTATTTTACATTCTATTCCTTTATTTTCTATTCTATCTTATGGTATTCAGAAATTTGAATTTGAATTGAATTCAAATTGATTTGAAATCAAAAACTATTTTGTTCTTTTAATTTCTATTACATTTTGTGCTGTATTAATCTATTCTTTTATATTCCTTTCTTTTCTATTTTATTCATTTTATTTTCCTGTTTATTTCCTTTTTTTTTCTATCCTATCCTATTATATATTTTTTATTTTTTTTTACATTCTATTCTATTCTATCTTATGGTATTCAGACATTTGAATTTGAATTAAATTCAAAATGATTTGAAATCAAAAATGATTTTGTATTTTTTTTTCTATTACATTTTTGTGCTGTTTTAATCTATTATTTTATAGTCCTTTATTTTCTATTGTATTCATTTTATTTTCCTCTTCTATTTCCTTTTTTTTCTATCCTATCCTATTATATTTCATTATTTTATTTTACATTCTATTCCTTTGTTTTCTATTCTAGTTTATTGTATTCAGAAATTTGAATTTGAATTGAATTCAAAATGATTTGAAATCAAAAATTATTGTGTTCTTTTATTTTCTATTACATTTTGTGCTGTATTAATCTATTATTTTCTATTCCTTTATTTTCTATTGTATTCCTTTATTTTCCTGTTATATTTCCTTTTTTTCTATCCTATTCTATTCTCTCCTATTCTATTCTATTCTTTTGCATTCTATTCCTTTATTTTCTATTCTATTGTATTTAGAAATTTGAATTTGAATTGAACTACTAAATGATTTAAAATTGAAAATATTCAAATTAAACAAAAATAAAAAATTCAAATTGTATTTGAATTTCATCCGAAATGTTGTTATTTTAGATTTATTTAACCACTTGCCGACCAGCCGCCGCAGTTTTACGGCAGCAAGTCAGCTTGGCTGCACGAGTTCACGTAATGTTACGTCATCTCGCAAATCAGCCAATAGGGGCACGTGTGCGGCGCTGGAGGCGTGTGCCCCGCTTGCTCCCTGTACCGACGCGTGTGCCCAGCAGGCGAGATCACCAACGGGCACCCGCGATTGCTCGTTACAGATCGAGAACCGTGAGCTGTGTGTGTAAACACACAGCTCCCGGTCCTGTCGGGGAGAAATGCCTGATTGTCTGTTCATACAATGTATGAACAGCGATCTGTCATTTCCCCTAGTCAGTCGACCCCCCCTTCAGTTAGAACACACCCAGGGAACATACTTAACCCCTTCCTCACCCCCTAGTGTTAACCCCTTCCCTGCCAGTGTCATTTTTATAGTAATCAATGCATTTTATATATGTGTGTATGACTGTGTCCCTAGCGTGTCAAGATCCTACGGGGTAAAATGACCGCACCAGCCAAGCAGACTCTGGCTGGAAAAAGCGCCCAGAGGTGATTCAGTTCGCATGCATAGCGCTATACAAGTCATTCATTCATTCATTTTTATAGCACTGATCGCTATAAAAATGCCATTGGTCCCAATAATGTGTCAAAAGTGTCCAATGTGTCCGCCATAATGTCGCAGTACTAATAAAAATCACTGATCGCCGCCATTACTAGTAAAAAAAAAAATATTAATAAAAATGCCATAAAACTATGCTCTATTTTGTAGACGCTATAACTTTTGCGCAAACCAATCGATAAACACTTATTGTGATTTTATTTTACAAAAAAATATGTAGATAAATACGCATCGGCCTAAACTGAGGAAAAAATTGTTTTTTTATATATTTTTGAGGGATATTTATTATAGCAAAAAGTAAAAAAATATATTTTTTTTCAAAATTGTCGCTCTTTTTGTTTAAAGCGCAAAAAATTAAAACCGCAGAGGTGATCAAATACCACCAAAAGAAAGCTCTATTTGTGGGAAAAAAAGGACGCCAATTTTGTTTGAGAGCCACTTCGCACGACCGCGCAATTGTCAGTTAAAGCGACGCAGTGCCAAATCACTTAAAAGTGGCCCGGTCATTGACCAGCAATATGGTCCGGGGCTGAAGTGGTTAAATTCACTACTATTGAAATTCAGAAGCTTGGATTCCCCCGAATTTCCGAATAACAAAAAAGTTGTCCGAATTTTGATTTGGAACAAAATGAGCAACACATGTCATTTATCAACATTAGGCTTCATTTGCCAAATAGTTGTCCAATTAGACAGAGCATTGAGGTTGGCTTGTAAGTTGGAGACTTCCTGTAAGGACGTTATTCCACTTCATAGCTTGGTGTCATCTGCAAAGACCGAAATTAAGATCCTAGACCCAACATCATTTATAAAGACATTCAGGCCGAAATCACACTTGTGCGGTGCGAATTACAGGTCTCTTATCTCTGTAGCAGATTAGCTCCATTTTAGCTGCGAATTTGGAGACCTGGGAGAGGTTACAGGGGAGAGGAGAGTGGGGGGGGGGAGTGTATTGAGCTGAATGAGACAAATCCTGAAGAGAAATTAACACATCTGCGAATCAGATGCATACCCATAGAAGATAATGGGCCTGAATTCGCACCTGAACCGCACCGCAAGGCCTAAAATACACACACGTTTTTTCGTAAAATGCGCAGTGCGAATGCATCGCACATATATGAACCAGCCTCATTAAAAACAATGGGTCAGATTCAGGTACAATTGCCCTGGCGCAGAGTATCAGAGATACTCTACCCTGCCGTATTTTACCTGGCTCTAAGACGAATTCAGGTAGATTTCGGCCCGTAAGGTAAGGCGTCGTAGTGTATTTCTCACGACGGAATCGAAATACGCAATTAGGGGGCGTGAAGCATTTAAATTAGGCGTGTCCCCGCGGCGATCGAACTGCGCATGCTCCGTTCTGAAATTTCCCGCCGTTCATTGCGCGAAATAATGTCGTTACGTCATTTTTAGCGTCGTTTACGTACATTCCTATTCCCGGACGACTTGCGCAAAAAATAAAAAAATAAATTGAAATTCGACGCGGGAACGAAGGCCATACTTAACATGGGCCGTCTAACTATAGACCAGCTAATAGCTGGAATAACTTTATGCAGCAAAAAGATGACTACAGATGCCGTAAGAGATTGCGAAGGACGATCGTAAATTAGCGGATCGCCGGAAAAAGCTCATTTGCATACCCCGACACGGAAAACAACCCGAACTCCACCCAGCGGCCGCAAAATGATTGCAGCGTATATCCGAAGGCATACGAAGACGTAAGCCTGTCGGATCGAAGCCCAAAGCCGTCAGATCATGGTTTGAGGATTCAAACTAATGATACGACGCGCGTAATTTGAAAGTACTCCGGTCTAACAGGAGATAGACCGGAGTAAGGGCTCTGTGAATCTGGCCCAATGTATTTAGAAATGTTCTGCGTATTGGATACGGTTTAAGCCGCACTCAATTCGCATTGGTGTGAATCCGGCCTAAAAAGTAAGGGTCACAACACTGAGCCTTGGGTACTGATAACCTTAGACCATTTAGAGTAAGAATCATTAACCATGACTCTCTGAATTCTGTCTTGTATGCAGTTTTCCATCCATTTACAAACAGACAGGTTTGTATTTATTTCACACAGACAGGTGTGACAAAGCATAGGCTTATTTGTCACACGTCACGTGTATGGCAGCCCATTCATTTCAAAGGACCATCCTGTGCGCAAAAAAACGGAAAATAGGTCGGCCGCATGTCCAGTAAAATGACCTTTATTTCAGCGAATCCATAAAAACATGTCCAAAAACAGAGGAGAACAGCATCACCAGCTAACGCGATTCAGGCTCCCTTAGCGCTTAGTCATTTTGCTCATTGGAATATGTGATGAATGGGGCCAGCACCTGGTTTGTGTGTTAGTGGAGGTGGGAGACTGACCCAGAGCAGTGTTCACACACAGAAAATAAGATAAATAATGAATGTTAAAAAAAAGGCATCGCCAAAATCTTGAGGAAAGCCTTCCCATAATGCCGCGTACACACGATCATTTTTCGGCACGAAAAAAACATTGTTTTTAAAAAATGTTATTTAAAATGATTGTGAGTGGGGCTTCACATCATTTTTCAGGTTCTGAAAAATGACAAAAAAAAAAAAATTCAAATATGCTGCATTTTTTAATGTCGTTTTAAACGTTGACGTTTTTCGGGTTTGTAAAAAATGATTGTGTGTGGGCTAAAACAACGTTCAGAAGCAAGTTATGAGACATTAGCGCTCGTTCTGGTAAAACTACCATTCATAATGGAGTAAGCACATTCATCACGCTGTAACAGACAGAAAAGTGCAAATCGTCTTTTACTAACACAGAATCAGCTAAAGCAGCCAAAGGCAAATGGAACTTCCCCTTTAGAGTGCCGTCGTACGTGTTGTACATCACCACGCTTTACTAGATCATTTTTTTAAAACGATGGTGTGTGGGCAACGTCGTTTTAAAAGATGAAATTGTAAAAACATTGGGCCAGATTCACAGAGCGATTATGCCAGCGTAACAGGAGATGCGCGGCGTAAGTCTAAATGCGTTTCGATGCGCCGCATCCCCAAAACGAGTTACGCAAGAAATCTACATTTTTTTGACTGGCGTAATTTCGATAGACAGGCGCATCCGTCCGCGCAAAACTGCGCTAGACACACCATTGATTTGCTATTCAAATATTCTAATGAGGGAGTTACGGGGATCCACAAAAGAATGTTGTTGCAGCGCAGGCTACGCGCTGTGCGCAACAGCTGGACGTCCTGTCTAAAATTAGACCATATACAAGGTGGAATAAAATTAGACAATCTGTCTACATGTCAGCTAAAGCAACAC
The DNA here is from genome assembly GCA_029574335.1 of Rana kukunoris. Lineage (NCBI taxonomy): Eukaryota > Metazoa > Chordata > Amphibia > Anura > Ranidae > Rana > Rana kukunoris. The sequence goes on from CM056051.1 coordinate 527,822,926, forward strand.
TGTTAGTGAGGAGCTGAGCAGTCACACTTGCTGCCCAACAAACTGTATGCCAACATGCCAGGGGCATCCATGCTCATAGCTATACTACTGACTTTAGATGAGCAAAGAAGGAGGAGGGCACGGAGGAGGGCATAGAGGAGGGCATGGAGGAGGGCACGAGAGAGTTTTTTTTTTTTTTTTTAATTCTTTGCTTTTATAAACATTTTTACAAAAAAAATACATACATATATACATCAATACATAACATACATACAAATTACAAAAACGGTCTCACTATCTTTCAATAGCCCTTTAAAACCTTGATGGATATAATAATCTAATCTGATACAAGCCCCTCACTCTTCACTTGATATATCACACACGCATAGACATCTTTGGCATGAGTGATTCTGAGGTGTCTCGCATCTTCATATTCACCCCTCATGCCATCCTGGAATTAACCACAAACCTGCAGGAGGACATCACCAGCCCAACACATGACACCACCCATGACACCCATGACAGCTACAATCCTAGCCCCATCCCCACAGATTTCGAACAGAACATGTATGGGGACAGCTGGCTGGTTGGTGAGTGACATGGGTGGCAGGCATGACTGTCCCCCCCATGATGCTGAAATCACAAGGGGCACATGCACTATTAACATCCTCCTGTTTTATCCCTTCAGACTGCATATGCACTGGGACCCCAGATCTCATGACTCCTATCCGGAACCCCCCATGGTACCCTGTTGTATTCCCAAAACTTTGTATGCCAGATCATCGGTGCATGTTGCATGATGAACAACTTCGCAGTGAGAAAGGGCCTGGAGATTGACATAAGTGATGACCTGACCCCTGAACCAGACAATCCCCCCCTAACCAAGGCTACCCCATCTTCTGAGGGAAGAGCAGCCAGGAGACAGCTCACATTAGGCTTCTTTGCACGCTAAACACACACATTAATCATGGCACAATGAGAATGCATGCATGCACACCACTGTGGTCCCTAGCACAGACACATCACATCCTCATCACATTGGATTGGCACAAGCCCACCATGCAGGACTTGTGAGCAGCAACGCCATGCCACGGCTCCAATTATGTCACTGTACATTCATACACCATTCACACGGACCTGGGGATCACTTATCCACCACAAATGAGGGTGACACCCCTTTTCCGGCAGGAATGTCACCCCCACATTCCAAAATCATTCACAAACAGAACCAAAAAAAAATAATTCACCAGCAAAAATAAAAAATGCCCAGCAAAAATCTAATTTAAAAAAAATAACAACAAAGAAAACACATAAAAGACAAAAATCACTCTGCAAAACAGTCCCCAAATATCTCAAAGACACGTCACAAACAAACGCTAATAAACAACAGAACAAAAGCACCTTGCTGTATAGGGAGGGATACAAAGGGATGTACTTTTGCAAAGGAAGTGCGTTTGTGTCTGTCTATTTATGCTACAAAAAGAATAGTGCAGCGCAAATATTATACTAAACATAAAACAATAATGTAGTGAATAAAGGCATAGATGAACATATGCAGCAATGTGAAAATTATAATAATGTCCTTGGAAAGAAGCAAGAAAGAGATTCCAAAATACAACTCCCAAGAATCCACATAGAGTGAGAGTGAAAACGATGACACCAAACTAATCCTCCACCGTGTGATAGATGGCCTCTCACCTTATAAATTCGACCTAAAATAGGTCACAAGGCATGTCAGCAATATCCAAAGACATACGGCAGCCATCCATAGGAGACAAATAGGAAATAGCAAACTCTAGGATCCGGGCTCAAACGTTCTCCATAATACCAGCAAAGGAAGACAAGAGACAGGGATCTAATGCTCTCTGGTATAACCATTTAATTAAGGCATCAAATGTATTGTAAACACACTCACATTTAAAAACACTCTCCGCTGAGTGTTAGCATACAGGCATAGGCTATCTGTGGCGATCATGGGTGACGTCCTGCGTGACTCCTCCCTCCGTACGCGTTACGTCCTGTGGGCGGGACTTCTTCAGCGCGGGATAGGAAGTACACACTGGACGTCCCCATAGACTAATATAAATACGTACTCACGAAAGCCCGCCAGCCAATCACAACTTGAGATGCATACAACCAATCGGGAAGCAGATACATCACGGAGAGCACTTCCCCCAGCAGTGATTGCACGGGCCAGCAGATACAAACGAAACAGAATCCAAACAGGAAGAGCAGAGAATTAGCTCAATGATATGAGCGGATTTGCAAATGACATACAAACACCCGACATAAAAAGGAAAAACAAAAAATGCCAGGTGTAGAATATCATATTTGCATTACTCGAACTTCCTGAGCATATATGTAGTTGGAATTATAATTCCCATATTATGCGCTACATTATGTCTGCAATATATACTTATAACAATGGACGCCATCCACAATCGCCACAAATAGCACTGCTAAAAAATACATATCATCAAACACAGATTAAATACAAAAAATCCATAGATTAAAATACAATAAATAAATACATGTAAACATGTTGTAGTATTACCTTATAAACATATGTATATTAAAAATATATATATTAAAATAATATAAAAATGAAAATAAATAAAAATAAAAATATAAATAAAATAAAATAAAATACAGTATTCCAATTCATCTATCCGAAATAAAACAGTTTAGATCGAATTCAACATTCAAGCCAGCCGGAGAGGCTACTTTTAATTCAAAAATCCAATAGGATTCACGACGGCTGAGTTGACGTATATAGTGCCCACCCCTCCAATGTTTAGACACTCGCTCTATACCCCAAAATTTCAAACCCTTTGGGTTCCGTTGGTGGTGATTCCTGAAATGGCGAGAGACACTGTGCGTTTTTACCCCTCTTCTGATGCAACTCATATGCTCTCCTACTCGCACATGAAGCGCACGTGATGTGCGACCCACATATTGGAGGCCACACTCACATTCCAACATATATACTACACCCACAGTGGTGCAAGTGATAAGTTGTTTAATGGGGTAGTTAGCATGTGTAACAGAGGAAGTAAATGTTTTGCGCTTCTTAACATTATTTTTAGCTTGTTTACAAGTCGCACATCTCCCACATGCGTAAAAGCCAGACAGAAAGTTAAACATTTTTGGTTGAGCAATAATTGGTGGGTCAATAACTCCAGGGGCAATACTGTCCCTTAGAGCTGGGGCTTTTCTATAAATGAATTGTGGACGGTCAGGAATAACAGGACCCAACACAGAGTCACCTTTTAAAATAGGCCAGTTTTTGGCTACTATTTTCTCAAATTTTTTGTGTTGGATATTGAAATCCAAAAGCATTTTGTAGCCGCTATTAGTATTAAGGGGCACCAAATCCAATGGTTTATCCGCAACTATAATATTCCTATCCATATTCCTCACTTTTTCAATTTCAGAATTAATAGAGGACACTGAATATCCTTTCTGGATGAATCTAGTAGCCAATATTTTGGACTGTGAAAGGAAATCTGCTTCCAATGTGCAGTTTCTGCGTAATCTCACAAACTGTCCTCTTGGGATGTTACATAACCAGAGTCTGTGATGACAGCTGGTGAGAGGTATAAAACCATTTCGATCTGTGGTCTTGAAGTGATTCCTAGTATGTAACTTATTGTCCCTCTTAAAGATTTCCAAATCTAGAAAAGAGATCTGATCACTAGCCACTGTCCAAGTAAGGACAATATTATGATCATTGGAATTCAGTTTATCCATAAAGAGTTGTAGACTAACCATGTCACCTTCCCATATCATAATTAAGTCATCTATATACCTTTTGTAACACACAAGCTGCGGTGGTCGATCACGAAAGACTATCTCCTCCTCCCAGTGGGCCATGAATAAATTGGCCACACTGGGAGCAAAACGGGCGCCCATCGCTACCCCGCGTTGTTGCAGGTAAAATTCCTTATCGTACCAGAAATAATTTTTATGGAGACAGAAACTAAGACTGTCTAGAAGGAACTGTGTATGTTGGCTATTAAAATCGGTGTTAGTTAATGCCCATACAACCGAAGCCAAAGCGGCCTCATGACTTATAATAGTGTATAGGGATCCTACATCTGCAGTGATCAAAATGGTGTTAGATGTACATGGTAAAGTGTCTATAATCTGAATGATTTGTTTAGTATCCCGTAAATAAGCTTTCATTTTAATGACTAGAGGTTGAAGGAAAAAGTCAAGGTATTGGCCCAGCCTGGAAGTGACAGAGTCAATACCATTGACTATAGGGCGACCAGGAGGTCGTACAGAATCCTTATGCAACTTAGGCAAGAAATATATAATGGGTGTGCGACAATGATAAGGATCAAGGTATGAAGCCTCTTTCTTATTCAGAATTCCCCCCTTTTTGCCCCCTTCTATCAGGGAGTGCAATTCATTTTTAAAAAGTACCATTGGGTCGCCCCTCAGACGTAAGTAGGTGTTACTGTCGCTTAGAAGTCTGGTCATCTCTTCTTGATAATAGGCCTTACTAAGCACAACCAGCCCACCCCCCTTGTCTGCAGGGCGGATGACTATGTCATTTCTTTGTTCCAATGATTTAATTCCTCGTTTAATGTTTTGGGAATCACAAACCTTTTTTATTCTTAACTCCTCTAAATCTTTACACACCATATTTTTAAAAACCTCAAGATGTCTGTTGTCATTAAGTTGTGGATTAAATACAGATTTATTCCTGAGGTTGGAATGCTGAGATACAGATGTAGGGATATTTTTCTGTATAGGATTGGAAAGAAAATACTTTTTCATGTTCAAACTTCGAACATATCTATGGACATTAACATATGTTTGAAATTTGTTCAAATTCCTGATAGGGGCAAATTTCAGGCCCCTATCTAAAACACGAATTTCATCCTCTGAAAGAGGAATGCCACTTAAATTAAAAATGCCTGTGCCTAATATGGTTTTGGCCTTTTGGACTCGTCGCCCCCCCCTGGTTCCTCTCGGTTTTTCCTTTTTAAATTTGATTGTCCGTTTCCGATTGGTCCAAGGGGGATCTGCGATTCCCTCCAATCTCCCCCCCATACTGGGGTATGAGGTGGAGGACCCCTCCAGGGGGTCCTCTCCTGACCTAAAAAATGTTGTTGCGGATTAGGTGATGACCCTTCCCAGTACTCATGTAAAGGAGCGTAGTGATTGTATGTGGGCAACGGGGGGGCCCTCACAGGGTATCCACCTCTGCCCCTTTGGTGTCCATTTCCCCTAGTGGGTACAGTTCTCCACTGAGGGTTATCATGTTGGGTAGGTGGTTGTGAATAAGGATGGCCATTAGCAGATTGGGTGTAACCACCTCTGCCTTTGGCCTTCCCCTTTCCTTTACCTTTAACTGGACCTTGTTCTCTAGTGGGGGTGTTAGATCTAAAAGGCTTGGGGTGGGATTCAACCACCCTTGCCCAAGAAATTTGGGGGGCCTGTGCAACCAGAGTGGACTCCTCTGACACTGGTTCAGTGGTGTCCATAGACCCTGGTTGGGAGTGGTCAGATTGAGTATTGATTAGAGATTGCCACTTGAAGGCATGATGGATCCCAAAATCATTGAGGTCACGCAGAAATTTTTTTCGTTTCTTATCTTGTATCTCTTTATCCCAACGTACTAATTTAGTTTTTAATTCACCCGAAAGATGGATAAATTCGGGTGAGTCTTTGCTGGGTTCAATACGATCTGTGATAGCATTAATCTGATCCTCCAACCATTTCTTTTTCCGTTGTTTACTGGAAAGTAATAATCTTAATAATTCAAAACCTTTATTGGTAAAAAAGTCATACCATTCTTTGTATGACTCATCGTCAGTTAGTCCATCATTAGGTGGTAAATCCCACCTTAGACGTCTGGGGATAATTTTTTCTGCCAGATACTGTTCAAAAGAAACTATATCCCACCAGGTTTTAATTTTCTTATCAAACAGATATCCCAATTTCCTAAATGAAACATTAATATCCCCTTGATCAGAGGAAATTGCTGTTTTAGAGAAGACATCTGTAAGTGTAACCTCACGGTTCTCGAGGTAAGAAAAGACCTCCATCCCTGCTGCTAAATAGAAATGAATTAAACAAGTGCACTAATAGAAGAGATTATTCAGCGCTGGGACAATTAATAAAACAAAAACAAAAATTATGCAAGCCAGCACTTGAGGACAAATTCATAGGAAATCCCAAAACAGTGATACAAAAAGAATAGTGCAGCGCAAATATTATACTAAACATAAAACAATAATGTAGTGAATAAAGGCATAGATGAACATATGCAGCAATGTGAAAATTATAATAATGTCCTTGGAAAGAAGCAAGAAAGAGATTCCAAAATACAACTCCCAAGAATCCACATAGAGTGAGAGTGTCTATTTATGCTGACTGCGTAGTTCACTAAGTTGCCCGGGTCCACTTCCAATTTCACTGATTGCGCCGTTCCCGAGTTGTGAGCATGTGCACAGAGGTGCTGACCATGGTCTGCTTCATGCGCGCAATCACGAGCCGGCCAGCCCTTCATTTGCATGGGGTCATGGCTCATTTCAATGTAACACGCCCACGTCCTTCCCAATTTGAATTCCTCCTCCTTGCGCCTCTGAAATTAGGTTACACCGGCGCACATTTCTGCGCAAATCAAACGAGAATACAGTGATTGCGCCGCTACATTGTGGCTGTCTAACGTAAAGGAGGTGCGCTACGCCAGTCAAAAAATGCGCCGATGTACGTGAATCTGGCCCATTGTTTTTTCTACATGCTGAAAAACAAAGGCCCAGATTCATAAAGCAATTACGCCTGTCTAACTGGTGTTAGACAGGAGTAATTTCAAATTTCGCGCGCCGTATCACTAGTTTGAATCCTCAAACCATGATACGGCGGCTTCGGGCTTCGATCCGAGAGGCTTACGTCTTCGTAAGCCTTCGGATCTACGCTGCGATATTTTTGCGGCCGCTGGGAGGAGTTCGCGTCGTTTTCATGCGTCGGGATATGCAAATGTATTTTTACGGCGATCCACGAAGATACGAGCGGTCTTCGCAATCGCTTACGTCTGTTTTTTTTTACGTACTGTTAGACCAGCTTTTTGCTGGTCTAACGGTGCGTAGCCCATGTTAAGTATGGCCGTCGTTCCCGCGTCGAATTTACATTTTTTTTTTTTTTTTGCGTAACTCGTTCGGGAATAGAAATGTGTATTTCTGATACGCTATGAGAATCCAATTCTCTCTGAATCTGGGCCAAATTTTTTTTTTTTTTCATGGCGAAAAACTATTGTGTGTACGCGGAATAAGAGTGTAGGCTGTTATAACCACGAATAAGGACTAACTTCATATTGATTTTCATGACTTTGGAATGGGATGCACAACAAGCTTATACAGTGCTTTGAAAAAGTATCCATACGCCTAGAAATTTTTTACATTTTGTCATGTTACAGCCAAAAATGTAAATGTATTTTATTGGGATTTTATGTGATATAGACCAACACTAAGTGGAAAATTATAAATGGTTTTCGACATGTCTTACAAATAAATATGTGAAAAGTGTGGTGTACATTTGTATTCAGCCCCCCTGGAGTCAATACTTTGTAGAACCTCCTTTCTCTGCAATTACAGCTGCAAGTATTTTTGGGGGATGTCTCTACCAGCTTTGCACATCTAGAGAGGGACATCTTTGCCCATTCTTCTTTGTTAAATAGCTCAAGCTCTGTCAGATTGGATGGAGAGCGTCTGTGAACAGCAATTTCCAAGTCTTGCCACAGACTCTCGATTGGATTTAAGTCTGGACTTTGACTTGACCATTCTAACACATGAATATGCTTTGATCTAAACCATTCCATTGTAGCTCTGGCTGTATGTTTAGGGCCGTTGTCCTGCTGGAAGGTGAACCTCTGCTCCAGTCTCAAGTCTTTTTTACAGACACTAACAGGTTTTCTTCTAAGATTGCTCTGTATTTGGCTCCATTCACCTTCCCATCAACTCTGACCAGCTTCCCTGCTGAAGAAAAGCATCCCCACAATATGATGCTGCCACCACCATGTTTCATGGTGGGGATGGTGTGTTCAGGGTGATGTGCAGTGTTAGTTTCCATCACACATAGCATTTTGTTTATAGGCCAAAAAGTTTGATTTTGGTCTCATCTGCCAGAGCACCTTCTTCCACATGTTTGCTGTGTTCCCTACATGGCTTCTCGCAAACTGCAAACAGACTTATTATGGCTTTCTTTCAACAATGTCTTTCTTCTTATCACTCTTACACAAAGAGCAGATTTGTGGAGAGCACAACTAATAGTTACCCTGTGGACAGATTCTCCCACCTGAGCTGTGGATCTCTGCAGCTCCCCCAGAGTTACCATGGACCTCTTGGCTGCTTCCCTAATTGAAGGCTCTCCTTGCCCGGCCTGTCAGTTTAGGTGGACGGCCATGTCTTGGTAGGTTTGCAGTTGTGCCATACTCTTTCCATTTTCAGATGATGAATTGAACAGAGCTCTGTGAGATGTTCAAAGCTTGGGATATTTGTTTGTCTGTACCTGGTTAATATATGATATGTATGATGTATATGTATGTTTGTATATGTATTATGTATGATAGTAAAAATGACTTTAAAAACAAAAACAAAAAAATCTGAAAAGTATTAATGTGCTGTTTGCAAATATTTTTAGATGAGTTCAAAGTGAAGCTGCAGCCAAGCTATGATCATTCAGATGTCTACATCTTATTAATCACAAATTGTGCCTTGAATCAAGTCATCACTGATCTTTTTAGCTGCAATCACTGTGGAGCAATTCATCATCAAAGCTTCCAGCAGAGGCACTCAAATCTGCATCTAAGTTCATATTGCCTGTTCCGGCCTCCTATTGGCTTGGCAGCCTTCAAACCATCTAATCTCTAATGTAAATATAGAGCCAGTGCACAGCAAGAGGGGAGCTGAGTGAGGAAACCGTAGCCTTGGACAACTTCACTGCTTCTGAGGTTAACATAAAGAGGTTGTAAAGGTACAATATTTTTTCTTAAATAGCTTCCTTTACCTTAGTGCAGTCCTCCTTCACTTACCTCGTACTTCCATTTTGCTTTTAAATGTCCTTATTTCTTCTGAGAAATCCTCTTCATGTTCCTCTGTCTGTAACTGCAGGCCCTGCAAAGCAATTGATCCTTTTTTTTTTTCCTTTATATTTTTTTTTATTAAAGATTTGCAATAATACAAAGTAAAGCAAATATAGACCATAGCAAGTATAAAACAATGAATTACCAAATCCATAGCAACATATATGAGCAAGCAAGATTGTAGCAGACCAAGGAGTTTGGAACTCCCGCCCCACCCTCTCCCCGTGCCCCCATAGGGATCAATCTGCCCCGGGGGTGGGCAGTGCGGGGCAACCACAGTACTTGCTCCAAGTAGAGTACTTGATTCGTGGATAGGCGGGCTAAATTGTAAGGCGCTTTGGTCTAGAAAAAATTCTAATAAAGTGTTATGGTCAAAAACTCATATGGGCCAGGAGAGGGGAAGTAACCCTTGTCACTCCTGGTTCTAGCTAGTGACATGCTGTAAACCTTTAACTGAAATGCAGAACAATAATCAAACAAGGGAAATTCCCAATAGGACCTTTATGGTCCAGGGCTGCCACGATAGCTAAGATGATTCAACTAAAGAAAGCTTGATCCTTTTTTTTAGCTTCCTTTACCATAGTTCGATCTTCACTTCCTGTTCTTCTGTCTGTAACTCCACACAGTAATGCAAAGCTTGCTCCCTGGTGTGGAGTGTCGTGCTTGCCCCCTCCCTTGAGGGGGGGGGGCGAGTAGAAGAGTCAGGATGCCCACTAACACACAGCTCCTTTCTTTATCTGCAACGTAGAGAGCATCCTGGCTCTCCTGTAGTCCAAGGGAGGGGGCGAGCATGACACTCCACACCAGGGAGAAAGCCTTACATTACTGTGTGGAGTTACAGACAGACGAACAAGGAAGTGAGGATTTCTCAGAAGAAATAAGGACATTTAAAAGCAAAATCGAAGGATGAGGTAAGTGAAGTAGGACTGCACTAAGGTAAAGGAAGCTATTTATGAAAAGTAAATGTTCCTTTACAACCCCTTTAAGGATTAATTGCTTTGCATGGCTTGCACTTACAGAGGCCGCGTGTGTTGTTTTAATACTCAGTTTCAGTTTTTTATGCCCTGTACACACGATCGGTTTGTCTGATGAAAACGGTCCGATGGACCGTTTTCATCAGACGAACCGATCGCGTGTGGGTCATATCGTTTTTTTTCCCATCGGTGAAAAAAAAATAGAACCTGTTTTAAAACTTTCTGATGGTTAAAAAAAAACGATAGAAAAAAAATTATCGTCTGTGGGGAAATCCATCGGTCAAAAATACACACATGCTCAGAATCAAGTCGACGCATTCTTGGGAAGCACTGAACTTCATCTTTCTCTGCACATCGTTGTGTTTTACGTCACCGTGTTGGACACGATCGGATTTTTCACTGATAGCATGTAGGCAAGACTGATGAAAGTCAGCTTCATCGGATATCTGATGAAAAAATCCATCGATCAGTTTTCATCGGATGAACCGATCGTGTATATGTGGCATTAGTGTAATCAAATTACTTAAATGTCCATAGCCTAGTCACAAGCTTGCTTTAAATCAGTGTATTCTTCTTTCTACATTTCTCAAATCATTTTACTTATTTTGAATAAACAGTTAACAAAATGCTTTTGAGGATTAAATAAACAAAAAATTAAATCTAAATATATTATCCCAAGATTAGAAATAATGAGTCCTGTGAAATTATCTTGACACACTTACACTTCCCAGGGATTACATGTCATTTCATCGACTTCTATATAAAGGAACATCTTTGTGTATGATTAGTCAATTCATCACTGGAGGGCAAACACTTAGTAATGCACTGATTCCCTTTAAATTTATATTTGTAGCATTAAATTATTATCAACTGATTATACAATACTGTAAGTACATGAGAAAAATTTTATATAAATATTTATTAGAATGATAAAAGATTGGTTAAAGCCAACCTAAAGTCACAATCTGCCTTGAGGTCAGACTCTGCCCGATCTGTCTTCCTTTGTGAAAAACTAAAAGAAGACCAGTCAGTGTATTTGCCTTTCATATTTCTGGTCCCTGGGTCATGGCTTTTGGAATGCTGTATCAGGGAATCAGCAACTCCAGATCAGAGGATAGTATGTGCCTGGTCTTCTTAGCTTTGACCGGAGGCAGGAAGCATGGGGTGAAGAGGGTGCAGATGGACATTAATTCAGTTTATAGCTTTAGGTATAAAAAGAAGTTAATTGGAAAAATGAACTGCATCTTTTTTGCTAACTTGTGCAAGAAATATCAACTTTTTCTCTAAATGAATTAAGCATACTTTACTGGTTTTATTGTATTTTATTGCCAGATTGATACACCGATCAGCCATAACATTAAGATCACTGACATATAAAGTGAAAAACATTGATTATCTCATGACAATAGAATCTGAAAGTCTATATATGGGATATACAGTATGAATGAATGAATGAAAACTTATATAGCGCGGCACATGCGAACCAAATCGCCTCTGGGCGCTCGTTGTTCCTATCTCTTTTGGTATCAAAAGAGATGAGTTTTAATCTTTCTCCTGAATGCTAAGTGATTCTCCTCCAACCGAATGCTGGTTGATAAAGCGTTCCATAGTCTGGGACCTTGGACCGCGAATCTTCTGTCTCCTTTGGACTTGTAGTTTGTTTTCGGCGTCTGGAGTAGGTTTTGATTGGTGGATCGCAGAACGCGATTGGGATTATGAAATTTTATTTTTTCGCATAGATAATGGGGAGCATTCCCATGGATACATCTATGCGTTAGACAGAGTGCTTTAAAAGTGATTCTGTCTTTTACTGGTAACCAGTGAAGGGATCTCAGTGAAGGTGAGATTGATTCCCAGGGTTTTTTCCCAGTCACAAGTCGAGCAGCCGTGTTTTGAACGACCTGCAGACGTGCAATTTGGTACTTGGGGAGTCCGAGGTAAAGGGCAGTATTAGGCAGCAAGTAAATATGTTGTCTTTGAGGATGAAATTTACGCTATACTTCATATCAATCTCTGGCTTTTACGGAGTTTACAATCTAAGGTCCCAATCTCACACCCATACATACACATATTGGGGCCAATTTAGATTGGGGACAATTAACCTACCAGTAGTGGGGGAGAAAATCCACACAAGCACAGGAAGAACATACAAGCTCCATACAGATAATGTCCTGGTGCTCAGAAGTGCTAATCACCAAGTCACTGTTCTGCTCACCCACACTGTTGTATAATCCTAATGCTGCAGCATGCAAAGACATTTTAGATGTGCATTTCTAACCTTATGATAATCAATTTGGGGAAGGTCCATTTGTGTTCGATCATAACTGTGTTCAAAAACAGCTCCATATGTTGTATGCCGATTAACCTACAAATTCTGTTGACATTAAGCCTTGCTGATGAGACTGTTTACCGCTGTTCTCTAAAGCCTCATACACACGATCAGAATTCCATTTGACTTTTCTGTGTATTTTGCTCTGAAGGGCGTTGTACGTGAACTTGGTATGCATACACACCGTAGTTTTTCAGCCAACAAACACAAACGTAGTGATGTAATTGACGTACTATGTGTTTTTTCTGCTCTTTGCCCTTACCCTTTGGGCAACTTCTACTTTTGTTGTCTGATCTTTAGCACGATCGGATTAGCCAACATAGGACATTTGTTGCCAGAAAGTTTGTCCGATGAAAAAGCGAAAAAGTTTGTGCGATGAAGCGTACACACGGTCGGTTTGTCTGCCTAAACAGGTCTGTCAGACATTTGTTGTGAAAAAGTCCAATCGTGTATGAGCCTTTAGTCTAACTCTGTGAAGGCTATGCTATTTCTCCTGATTTTGAATAGAATAAAGGTTAATGGGACCCCAAAGGCCCAAAAAGACCATTAGAGAAAGTAGGGGCAGAGGGACTATCACGGTACTAAGTAAGAACATTTAGAGGAGAGTTGTGGTAGAGATAAAAAATATAAATCAATTTATTTAGCAGGATATCAAAAAACAGGAGACACACATTGTTATAAAATATCAAGAACAGCAGAGTAAACCCTAGGGTTTACGCCATCTCGGTGACTGGGACAGTTGGTCGTACAATATGTCCACCAGTTTATACTACTGTTCTTGATATTTTATAACCATGTGTGTCTCCTGTTTTTTGATATTCTGCTAAATAAATTGATTTATATTTTTTATCTCTACCACAACTCTCCTCTAAATTTACTTACTTAGTACCACTATAGTCCCTCTGCCCCTACTTGCTCTAATGGTCTTTTTGGGCCTTTGGGGTCCCATTAACCTTTATTCTATTAAAAATTGATCTCCAGGATGATGGTACTATAATTTTATGTTTACTTCTCACGCAAAGAGGCTTTCATATAAATCACTATTTCTCCCGATGCCTTCGCTGACATATAATTCTTGTTTATGATATTTTTCTACTTTTATATGGAAATTTCTTTAAAAAAAATAATATATATATATATATATATATATATATATATATATATATATATATATATATGTATATATATATATATATATATAAAAAGCTCCATAAACGTTTGGTTATATGTGTTTGGTGGAAATGAGGCCTGTACAGAGCCCTGACCTCAACCCAACTAAACACTTTTGGAATGATTTTGAATGCCAACTGTGAGTGAGGTCTTTTTGTCCAACATCAGTACCTGTCATTACAAGCACTCTTTTGGCCTAATAGACAAATAATCTCACAAACATCCTCCAAAGATCCAGAATTCGCAAAGTCAGAGTCATCAGAGTCAGCAGAATGTCCCGTACATTATAGTCCGCAGATTTCCCATTACATCAGAGTCTGCAAAGCCCCCCTTACATCAGAGTCGCTGGCTCTGGGCTGTGAAAGAGACACTCGCAACTCAGAGACCTGCAGCAGCTGGGGAGCCACAGTCCAGGCTCTTGGGGCAGGTGGAGTTTCCCACAGTAGCGGAACTTCAGGGTCGGGTCGCAAGTGCCACCTTTGCGACCCTGGTAGTTCTGCCCGTGGGATGTCCAACAAGCTTATGTAGTTGAGATAGTCAAATACCTACACGCATTTGATCATAGGGTGTATGGATTATGGCACTTTTAACATTTTATATATCTTTGCATCACCTTTTATAAATAAGTTAGGATTACCTAAATCATTTTTTTTTCTCTCTGAACAAAGCTGTTTCCCTTTTTTTTTTCTCTCTTCAGGTTATGGTGGAGAAAAATGTGTCCCGTATTACCAAGATCCACCTATTAGGACTTCAGACTCCACACAGCATAACATTTCTGATCTTTTTTCTTTTCCTTTTGATTTATTGTGTGACAATATGTGGAAACCTCCTGATCATCACACTGGTGTCCTACAGCAAATCCCTCCATTCTCCCATGTACTTCTTCCTCACCCAGCTCTCTCTATCAGATATCTTACTGGTAACCGACATTCTTCCTAACACACTCCATACTGTGTTGATGAAAGGGATCATAATATCTTTTTCTGATTGCATCTCCCAGTTTTATTTTTTTGGTGTTTCTGAAGGTCTTGAGTGTTTTCTTCTGACAGTGATGTGTTATGACCGATATGTGGCCATCTGTAAACCATTACATTATACTTTATTAATGAACTTCCAGCTCTGTTGGGTGTTGATTATTACATGTTGGGTTTTAAGTTTTTTAGTAGTACTGATTCTCACTTTACCAGTATCACGATTACATTTTTGTGGTCCCAATATTGTCAATCACTTTTTCTGTGATCTTGATCCAATCCTACAACTCTCCTGCTCCGATGCTGCTAATGTTCTACTTGAAGTGACATTAATGGCTGTTATTAATGTTGTCATCCCATTCTTTATAATTATTATATCATATGTTTATATTATAATTACCATTTTTAAAATCCCATCTATTACTGGCAGACAAAAAGTTTTCTCAACATGCAGCTCCCATCTGACTGTTGTTTGCATTTATTATGGTTCAATGGTTTGTGTTTACTTGGTACCTCGTAGAGGACAGTCAGGGGATATCACTAAATTCTTGTCATTGCTGTACACTGTGGTCACCCCACTGATGAATCCAATTATATACAGCCTGAGGAATAAAGACTTAAAAGAAGCTGTAAATAAAATAATCAACCACTGTCTGCACTCGCATTTCAGTAAATAGTTATACAATTATAATTTAGTAAGTCTAAATTGAAGTTGGATGTCAAATCTTGATATCAAAGATGAAATCCATCATACATGACTCCACATCGTTGTTTTAAAAAGTTCTCCAGTCATAGATGTGATCATTGTAATTCTCCTAATCTATATCATTCTCTGTTAATCTGATTACATCAATTATTTAACCTTTCTTATTCACTTGACCTCTGGAAGATTTTCCCCACTTTATGACCAGGCCTTTTTTTTGCGATATGGCACTGTGTTACTTTAACTGACAATTGTGCAGTCATGCAGCGCTGTATCCAAATGACATTTATGTAAAAAAATCCATTAACAGAGCATTCTTTTGGTGATATTTGATCACCACTGCATTTTGTTTTTTAAATATTGGACCTAAAAAAAAAAAGACAGACAATTAAAAAAATATGTATTTCTTCCCATAAACATATCAAATAAAAAAAATCTAAAGTCAAATTTCTTAATAAATTTAGACCAATATGTATTCTGCTACATATTTTGGTAAAAAAAATCCCAATAAGCGTATATTGATTGGTTTGCATACAAGTTATAGTGTCTACAAACTATGGGATATATACTGGAATATCTATTTATTTTTTTATACTAGTAATGGCCGAGATCAACGACTTATGGCGGGACTGCGATATTGCAGAGAACAGTCTGACACTAACTGACAGTTTTGACACTTTGTGGGAACCAGTGACATTAAAACAGTGATCAGTGCTAAAATATGGACTGTCACTATACTAATGACACTGACAGAGAAGGGGTTAAACATCTGGAGCAATCAAGGGGTTAATGGTGTGCCTAACCAGTGTTTCTGCGTACTGTATTCACTGTCTTTACTAAAGGAAGTTGTTTGGCTATTTCGATAAAAACAGGGTTTGGTTTCTTTGATGTTTTGTTTTGGTGACTACGAATACAACAAGCTTTATACTGTTTATCTTTAGTGTTGCTCACGAATATTCGCATTGCGAATATTCGCTACGAATATTGCATATTCGAGTATTCGCGAATAACTCGAATATTGCGGCGAATATTCGCTATGGCGAATAATCGTATTTTTTCAAATGTATTTTTAAAACAGATCACATCCTAGTGATCTCCATCGACGTCTAAAAGCATTGCTGGTATGATTAGAGAGAGACCCTGGGCCGAGTAGCTGATGCGATTCTTTTATGTTGCCGAAAATTCGCATTGCGAATTTTCGGCAACATAAAAGAATCGCATCAGCTGCTCGGCTCTTCTTTTGCATCAGAGCCAATCAGAATAACTCGAATATTCGGCAAAAGGAATATTGCGCGATATTCCTTTTGCCGAATATTCAAGTTATTCTGATTGGTTCTGATGCAAAAGAAGGGCGGAGAAGATAATCGCGCAATATTCCTTTTGCCGAATATTCGAGTTATTCTGATTGGCTCTGATGCGCCCTTCTTTTGCATCAGAGCCAATCAGAATAACTCGAATATTCGGCAAACGGAATATTGCGCGTTTATCTTCTCCGCCCTTCTTTTGCATCAGAGCCAATTAGAATAACTCGAATATTCGGCAAAAGGACTATTGCGCGATATTCCTTTTGCCGAATATTCGAGTTATTCTGATTGGCTCTGATGCAAAAGAAGGGCGGAGAAGATAATCGTGCAATAGGAATATTGCGCGATTATCTTCTCCGCCCTTATTTTGCCCCCTTATTCTCCTTTCTTTTAAGTAGAGTTAGTGTAGAGTTAGTGTTTAGTGCATATTAGTTTAGTAATACAGGAAATGATCTCCATTTATGAGAATTGCGCAATCATTTTCGCATTAGCGAAATTTCGCATTAGCAAAATTTTGCTAATTTTTTTTGGATAAAATATCACGAATATTCGATATTAGCGAATATTCGCGAATATTCTTCTATATATTCGCGCAATATCGCGAAATCGAATATGGCGTATTCCGCTCAACACTATTTATCTTTACAACAGTGCTAGGCAGGAGCGGCAGGTCCATTTGGAGCACAGAGATCCCCTCCCCCACACACTCATAGCTTGCTTTGAGTTTTTTTCTAAAGCCACATGATTAGAGCCCTCAAGCCCAAAAGATTGGGCTTGAGGGCGCATGCGTGGAGCCTAGCCAAACAGACATGCAGGCTTAGAGCTTCGCTCTAGGGATCTCCACTGGATACCCACACACAGCAGTGGCTCCCTACACGACACCCGAAGCACCACAGAACCCCCTCTTTTTTTTTTTTTTTCCCCATTCACTTCAGACTCCGCCTCATAGAGTTTTCGTATGTTTTACATTTTACGAAGGACACTCATTTTATCCCTTTGAAGCTGTCTTGAGCGTCTCTCTTTAGGTTTCGCATCATCAGTGAAAAAAAAAAGTGAAGTTTTTTTTTTTTTTTTTTTTTTTTCCCTCCTCCCCCCCCCCTCCCCATCCCCTTGATCTCGCCAAGTTTTTCCCCCCATGTGCTCTTTCTCCTGTCTTTCCCACTTTTCCTTATGTTTCGTCCCTGAGGTTTTCAGCATAACTCCAGGATCTCTTGAAACTCCTCCATTTGTCCCATTTCTGGTTTTGGTTCATTTCACTGTCCTCCATACTACTTTTTACATCTTCCATAATGTACGTCCCTTCCACCATATCAATCCATTCCCATATCTGGGGGGCTTCATTCTCTTGCCATTTACAGGGGATAAGCCTTTTGGCCGCATTAAGTAGGTGCGGGACTAAGGAGTTTTTATACCTTTTTATACCTTCTTCCCCTCCATGGAAGAGAACTGTCCATGGGTCCATCTTAATTTTTATCTCTGTGATTTCCTCTATGAAGCCTATGATCGTCTCCCAGTATTTTCTTATTTTGGGGCATTCCCACCATAAGTGGGCCATTGAACCTATGGATCCGCATCCCCTCCAGCACTCTGCTGATTGTCCTTCTTTGTATTTGCTTAATTTGTCAGGGGTGATGTACCACCCGGAAAGGCACTTAAAGTTCATTTCTGCCGTCCTGATGTCGGTTGCCGAGGCGTGTGTCAATTTCAGTATTTTCTTTATTGTGCCCATGTCCCTATGTGACCCTAATTCCCTCTCCCATTTTTTTAATATACGGGGGTACCTCCAGCTCTTCCACCTTTAGGAGAATTTTATATAGCTTTGAGATCGTTCCTTTGGTATTTTCTGGGGAGCATAACTTTTCCAGATCTGTTAGCTGATCTCCTGTCCTTAAGGGTTGTGGCAGTTTTACTATAAAGTGTCTGAGCTGTTGGTACCTCCAGTCATTTATCTTCAAAAAAGAAATATTTTTTTCTATTTCATGCAGTGAGAGTAAGTGACCATCCTTTATAACTTCTCTTATTTGTGCTGTGTCCTTTTTAATCCAGTTTCCTCCTACTGAAACTTTATCTGGTTCAAAATAATCATTATCTTTTAAAGCAATAAAAGGTGAGTTGTATTCTTTATCAATTCTTTTATATACAGTGTCCCAAATCTTAAGTGCGTTCCTAGTGATCTCGTGTGTGCTTTCACCCAAACGCCTTATTTGAGGGGGATTCCATATTATTTTTCCTAATTCCACCTCTGATAGTGCATTTTCAATACTGATCCACCGTTTTTCTCTATTTCCTCTGGCCCATTCCACCACTCTCGATAATACTACCGCGTCATAGTACTTTTTGATGTCGGGGACAGCCAGCCCCCCCTTCTCTTTTGGTTGTTTTAGGACCTGGAGCGATATTCTATGCTTTTTATTCCTCCAGATTTCATGATCATATTTTTCATAGTTTGTAGCCATGCGCTTGGTAGTATGATAGGGAGCATCTGGAATTTATATAGGACTTTTGGCGTAAAGGACCATTTTACAGAAATTAATTCTGCCGATCCATGATAATGGCCTGTTCTTTACCCTTGTTATTTCTGCTTTTATTTCGTCCAGGAGGGGGATATAATTTATCTCGTATATTTTTTTAATTGAGTTTGTTAACTTAACCCCTAGGTACTTAAGTTTTTCTACCCATGGGAATTGATACTTGATTCTAAGTTCTTGTTCTTCGGATCTAGACGTGTTTACGTTCAGGACTTCTGTTTTGGTCATATTTAATTTAAAATTTGATATTTCTCCGTATTGGCTACATATATCCAGTAATTTGGGGATTGATTTCTTTGGATTGACTAAATAGAAGAGGACATCGTCCGCAAAGGCCGAAAGTTTATGTTCCTCCTCTTTTATTCTCACTCCTTCAATTTCTGTGCACCTACGTATCCTGGCCAGCAGGGGTTCAATTGATAGCACAAACAGCATGGGGGACAGGGGGCATCCCTGTCTTGTTCCGTTTTTCATTTCAAACCTTTGGGAGAGACTTCCATTTATTTTTATCCTTGCTGTCGGGGCTTGGTATAAAGTTCTAATCCTCCCCATTATTGTCTGACCAAAGCCCATTTCTTCTAGTGTATTTAACATGAGTCCCCAGTCTACCCTGTCGAATGCTTTTTCGGCATCTATCGACAGGAGTAGACTGGGGAGGCCACTTTCTTTCATTTTTTTAAGGACAAGGAGAGCCCTTACTCCATTGTCTCTTCCCTCTCTCCCCTGGATAAAACCTGTCTGGTCAGGATGGACAAGTTTTGTCATCTCCTGTTTCACTCTCCCAGCTAATACTTTTGCGAAGAGTTTCGTGTCTATATTCAGCAAGGATATCGGTCAATACCCTGCACAGGTTTTACCATCATTCCCTTCCTTGGGAATGAGTGTTATAGTCGCCTCTGCTGCTTCTCCACTTAACGGGAAGTCTTTCCCTAACCCATTGAAGTACTGGCAGAGTCTGGGGATAAGTATCTCCTTGCATTTTTTGTAGTATAGAACAGTGAAACCGTCCGGTCCTGGGCTCTTTCCTAGCGCTGAGTCTGCTAGGGCCGTCCTGATTTCGTTTTCTGTGATAGGCCTATCCATCTTTGATCTATCCTCTTGACTACATTTTGGGATCCCCGCTCCTTTTAAAAAGTCTATTATTTTATTCTCTTTCTCTCCCTGCTTCCAATTTCTCTGTTCCACTGCGTACAGCTTCTCGTAGTACGCTCTAAACGTTTCTGCTATTTCTGTTGTTGTGTGCACTATCTCCCCTTTCTCGTTTTTAATTTTTTTCTATAAAATTTCTTGTTTTTTTTTTCCGGACCATCCTAGCCAAGTGTTTATTTGTTTTATTCCCCCACATATATCTTTCTTTTGCTATTAAGTTAAATTCCCTTTTTGTTTCTTGGTCTATTAGCTCTTTTAGTTCATTTCTTTTATTCACAAGGGCCTGATATACTTCTCGTTGTTTTACCGCTTTTTTATGTTTTTGCTCCAACTTTAATATCTCTTCTATTATTTTTTCTCGTTTACGGCTTTTTTCTTTTTTTTTCCTTGTCCCTTCTGATATCAGGATCCCTCTTATTACCGTTTTGTGAGCGTCCCAGAGAGTTGCTCCCGATATTTCATTTGTATCATTGATCTTAAAATATTCCTCTAGCTCTTTTTTAATCCTCTCTAAGCTATTCTCGTCCATCATTAATTCCTCGTTGAGCCTCCAATTTTGGAATATTTTCTGGATTCCTCGTATTTTTAGGGATACACTAATTGGGGCATGGTCTGAGAGTGTCATGACCCCTATCTCCGCACCCTCGACCATTTCCAAGCAACTATGATCCACAAAGATGTGGTCAATACGGGAATAGCTTCCATGCACCGGGGAATAAAACATATAATCCCGCTGTTCCGGGTTTAGGACTCTCCAGACATCTACCAATTGGCTTCTAAACAGGCTATTTTTTATTTTTTTTAAAAGCGTCTTGTTATCTCCTTGTGGCGTGGTCTTATCTATCCTCGGGTCAAGGCAGAAGTTTAAATCTCCTGCCATAATGACCTTCCCTCGTTTGAAGTCATTCAATTTCACTAATACGTCCCCAAGGTAGTTTATCTGCTGTGTGTTAGGGGCGTAGATATTCACTAATGTACAGTCAATCCCTTCTAGTTCCCCTTTAAGGAAGAGAAATCTCCCCTCTGGATCTGTCAGCCTGTCTGCTAATGTGAACCGCACTCCTTTAGCTAGGCCTATTGCTACCCCCCTTGCCCGTTTGGATATGGTGTCTCCATAAAACCAGACAGGGAATTCTGTTGAATATAACTTAATATTGGATTCTGTTGAGAGGTGTGTTTCTTGCAGGAAGGCCACATTTGTTCTAAGGCTTTTCAATTCCTTTAGGACCTTGTGTCTTTTTGTTGGACTGTTCAAGCCTTTCACATTAGATGATAGAATTTTAATTATCGGCATCTCTTCCAGTTACCCCTTTCCCTTTCTCTTTTCTCAGGGGACACTTCTATCCTTCTTGGGCTGTTCTTACCCCTTGGCACATTTGGCGAGATACTACCTCTACCCTCCCTCCCTCTCCTCCCTCCCTCGAATCCCCTCCCCTTCCCTCCCTCCACCCTACCCTCCCCCATCCCCTCCCCGCCCTCCCGTCCCCTCCTCCCTCCCTCCCTCCCCCTCCCCTCCCCTCGTTGGCCTTCTAACGGCCTCTGGGCCAACTCCAAATTGAGTGTGGCTCAGTTTTCTCTAGGTGGGGCCTTGGGATTTGTCTCCCCCTCCCCGTGTTCTCGGGGTAGGGGGGGAAGCCAGTCGTCGCCTCCAGTTGGTGCTTCCCCTTGCCCCTCCCCCTCTCTACCTCCCCCTCCCTACTCCCAGCCTGGGAGGTCTGGGATTTGAATGTCCAATCTGGTGCAGAACATTTTAAGGTCCTCCGGGAATCTCAGAATCGCGGATTTTCCTTCTTTGATTCCTACTAGGCAGGCTGGGAAACCCCAATTATATTTTATTTTCTGAGTTGTCAATTGATTCAGCAGAGGTTTTAAAAGTCGACGTCTTGCCAATGTCTCTGGCGCCAGGTCTGAGAAGACCTGTAATTCTGCTCCTCTGTACACCAGTGGTGGTTTTCCTTTTAAATTTCTCCAGATCTTATCCTTTTCTTCAAACCCCCTGAATCGGACTATAATGTCTCTTGGCCTCTCGGTGTCTGTTCTTCTGGGATTTCCAATGCGGTGTACTCTTTCTATCCCAATTGGATCCTCTAGGGATTTTTCCAATAATGGATTGAATATATCCTGCATCTTCTTCCTTAACTCCTCCCCTTGCTCCTCCGGTAGAAGTTTAATTGTTAAATTTTTCCTGCGATTCCTATTTTCTTGATCTTCCAATTTGTACAGAATCTGCCTCTGCTGTAATTTTATCTGCTATATTTGATCGTATAGGTGTGTTGAATCTTGTTCTTGTTTTTCCGTTTTTTCTTCAACTGCCTCTATTCTAGATAACAGATGCCCAAGATCAGCCCGTAGTGATTGTATTTCTCCCTTGATGGTGTTTTCCAGGCTCTGCAACATTTCTGCCATTTCTCTCTTAGATGGCCCTGGTTCTTCTAGCCTCTGCTCCTCTGTCCACCTTTGCTCTGCATCTTTACCTGATAGTCCTTCTCCTCTTGGATCTATAGGTTTGTCCTTCGACATCTTATTTTGGGGGTTCTTGTTGTCTGTCTTTTTATCTTTATTTATTTGATGTTGTTGTTGTTGTTTTTGTGTATCTTGGGTTCGTGGACTGTCCTCTTTTGTCATATACTGTCTGATAGAACTTGTTGTCAATGAGTTATTTGCCACACTTGGGGGTGTTTTTGGGGGGCCTCCCCTTGTAGATCTACTCGTCATCCTTTGCATAGTAAATACACTTCTTCGAATTCTCTTCCCCAGTTTGTTCTCTTGGGTCTTTCCCTCCTATGTCCTGCCACTCAGTCCTAAACAGCTTCAGGTGGTCTTTTAGCTCCTTTTTGCGCTTTATTCACTATAGGTCCTCTATAAATCTTCAGATGGCGGATCCCTCTACTCGTCCCAAGTGCACAATCTGGGTAGGGATGGGTCTGGTGGGCACTTCTTGTTACCCCTTAGTAGTTTTGGGTCCTCACCTCTCTCTCCCCCCTTATTCGTTTGTTGTTTAGGCAGTCCCTAGACCTTTCCAAGCAGCTCCCACAACACGTCTCTCCCGACCTCCCCTCCCCCCAGTCCTATTACTTTCCCTATATAGCCGATAGGCGAGGTAGATGTTGTTCATGCAATGGTCATTACAAATGTTCCCCTCTATCCCCTCTTTCATGACCTTTTATATCAGAGCTGGACTAAGAGAGGCAAAAATGACAGGAAGAAAAAAAAGAAAAAAGCATATAAATAAAAAAGGAAGAGGGGCAAAAGAGGGGGATGCATAGATCGGAGTGAGCAGACTAATTTTACTACCCCTTTAAGACCACCCAACACACAATTCTTGCAGGTGATAATTTATTCCTCAATGGAATATCAGGCAAGCAGTGATAGCAGATGTTTCTGTGGAATAGTTTTTCATTTCTTAAGTCTCCACTTTTTTAATTTCACACATTTTGTAGACACATTTTGTAGACACAGGTAAAGACACGTTAGAGAGAACTCAGGAAAGGGAAACGTACCTTCTGTATAATTCAGCTCTTTTAGTAGTCCATGTTGATTACTCTCTGGGAATGATCCCAGGGAGGCTTACCTTTTCACCTTTTCTATGGTGTCTTCAGCCTTTTTACCTTATTGAGGCAAATGCGATGAGGAGGAGGAAGGGGTTAAGGAGCGATCCTGTTCGGTTCTCCCTGTAGCCAGCAGCGTTGGTTCGCATTTGTTTGCTGAGGTGTTTTTTTTTTTTCTCCGAGAGGAGCCAATGTCTTCTGGGGAGTTCCCTGGTCCACGTTCCCCGGAGGTAGGGGGGTGAGAGGGGGGGGGGGGACGCCAGCGTCCGTTACCGCGGCGTGTGTCTCGGCATGTAACTCAGCACGCCGAGTATCCAGCGGGACGGGCTGCTAGCCGATGTCGGCACACAGCTGGGCTACTCGGGGGCTCCGGGCGGGGAGGTTTCCTTCCAGCACGCACTATAGGCATTGCTCGCGGCTTCCCTCGGCCCCTCAGCCCGGCCCTCCCTCGACGCGGCGTTCCCGTGGCTCCTCCCACCTACAGAAGCATCACGTCCTTACGTGCACGCCATCGCATCCCGTCTGCATCTGACCACAGAACCCCCTGCTATCACAGGGATGGTCCTCTGGGTCTCAAAAGCCAAATACAAGGCTGGAAACATCAGAGAGTAGGGACTGCTTGGTGGTTAAGCGGGTCGTACATGGATTGAAATGATGCCAATTATGCAAGGACAAGCCATAGTCGATCTATGTATGGGCTAGCTGGTTTTACACAAGTCAATCTATTAATTGACTTGACTATAACCAGCCTGTTTTTCCCAAAACAATCAGTGCTGCCAGCTATAGTTAGCAACACTGATCATTGTACTCACTGGCAGAACACAATAAGGCCCCTTTCAGACGTCCGCCTCCGTTCGTCCGTTTTTACAAGTCCGTAAACGGAATTGTAATGGGTCCCTATGGGATCGTGTCTGTTAGCGGATGATGCATCCGCTAACGTCTGCAAAGATCCACGTCTATCTTGATCCGTTTTTTCGGACGGAAGAAAACCCTATTTTTCTTCCGTCCGGCGGGTCGGATCGGATTAATACAGACAAACGGTCCGTTATTATTCGATTCCCCATAGGACCGCCCTGTCCGCCGACAGCTGAGCGGGGCCCCCCGCTGAGCCGACAGACACACACGGAGCGGACTGAAAAATGGTCCGCTCCGTGTGAAAGGACCCTAACACTGCAGAAGTGATTCCCCCATCTACAGGTCAGCAGGTGAGAGGGTGTGTAAGGACAGGCTGGAGAGAGATACTAGTCAGTGGCTGGGTAGGCACTGGCTAGTATCAGAGCCAGACACACACAGGTTACATACATTGCGATCGTTAGAGCGAGAGCAATAATTCTAGTACTAGACCTCCTCTGTAACTCTAAACATGTAACCTAAAAAAAATGAAAGCATCGCTTAGCATACCGAAAAAAATTGTGCTAACTTTAGATTTTTTTTTTAATGAATGAAACAGTTTATTTCCAAAAAAAACACGTTTGAAAAATTGCTGCACCAATACCGTGCTAGAGCTGCACAATTAATCGTTAAAAAATTGTGATTTCGATTCAACCCCCCTGACATCTCCAATGCAGAGTTTGCCGATTCTTTAATATAACAAGTAGAGAGACTTTCAGCTGTCAAAAGAAAATATTCGGGCAGCCTGCCAAGTTCTTAGCAGGAAACATTGTAACTTCTTAGGTCAAAGGGATAAACTTCTGTGTGTAAGGCCCCTTTCAGACGGACGGCTGTTTTGCATCAGTTAAAAGCACTACAAATGTTTTGTGAAATTCAAGGCTCCAGGCGATTAGCTGCATTTGCACATTGCGATTACATGCGTTTACATGCGTTTAGCTGCGGCCGCGTTTAGCTGCGGTATTCATTTCCATAGCAACCCTTTTTATTTTTTTGTTGTTTTGTTGTTGTGCTATCCGCAGTTGACAAAAAAGACTGTGATTACCTGTGGTTATGTGCATTTAGCTGCGCTACATTGCACCTGGACGCATTCAATTCTATTTTTTCTATTCGCACCAAACCGCATGTAATGAAATCTCACGTAAGCGCTGTGTGTGAATGGGACCATAGGAAAGCATTGTGTGCTTTTAGCTGTGGTAGAAAAATAGGAAATCCTCAGCTAAAAGCACCATTATATCCGTCCGTCTGAAAGGGGCCTAAAGAAAAAATCCGCCAAGTTTGTAACAACATGAAACATTGTAACCAACTATCTTCTTAGATCAAACTTCTGTGTGTAAATGCAGGAAATGTAACCACTTAAAGTCCAACACTTGTTTCTTAAGTTAAAAAGCAATATTTTTCGCTAGAAAATTACTTGGAACCGCCAAACATTATATATATTTTAGCAGAGACTTTAGGGAATACAATGGCAATTGCTGCAATATTTTATGTCACACTGCATTTGCCCATTTCAATGAATAATAAAAACCATAAAAACAAAACAGTAAAGTCAGCCCATTTTTTTTATTTTTATGTTTTAATGTGAAAGATGATGTTACACCGCCGAATCGTGATCTGTCTTCCAAGCAAAAATATTGCAATTCTCATTTTAGCCAGAATCGTGCAGCTCTCTACACTGAGCAACATAAAAAGTTGCAAAGACCACCATAGAGTAATTTTCTAGCAAAAAACAAATGTTTCTCAGTCTGCTGCAGTGTGTCAGCTTGTATTTATACTGGCCACTCTGTATGTAGCTTCTCACAGGCTGTGCAAGCAGGCCCATATCTCCGGAACCATGAATGATAGCTGTCCCATATTTTGACCAGTTGTGGGGTAGGTCTTCAACTGCCTACCCCCAAATGTGGTGTTTCTGTGACCTCTGGTCGTCGAGCTACAACCCCCGAAGTCGATCTTTTCATTTATTTTATTTTTTTCAGATTTTTTTGGGGCAAATGGCCCTATCTTGAGAAAGGTGCCTGGAGCTGCAGCTCCATCAGCCCCTATGTTAATCCAGCCCTGTTCATCGGGTGACATCTACTGTCCATCAAAGTAAGGAAAGGCCGAGAGATGTGATCTGCAAAATGTATAAGTACTCTGTGAAAGAGGCCATAATGAGGTCCGCTTGGGATACACCCACAATTGAAATTGAAGGCACTCAAGCCTCAAGTCTTTCCAGACATTTCACTCTGTACTTTAATGCAGAGAAGAGCAGAGATACCAGTGTTAGAGGCCTTACACTCAGTAGATGCCAGATACCACTGGGGATTCCCCTTTTGCTTAACGGCCTCCCAGAATGGGAAAACGGTGGTACTCCAGGCTAAGGGTGATCTACAGATGTTTTTGTAAGTTTTGGATTTCCCCCCAACTGAATTTTTGGACTGGAGAGGGTTTAATGTAAAATCTCCAAAATGATGCCCGGGGAACAGAGTAGAACATATTAAACAGTACACCGTGGAGGGGTTATTTTTTTCCTATTAGGTAGGTCCTCATAAAAGGGACTGTTCAATGTGCATTAGGGATGAGCTCCACGTTCGATTCGAACGTATGTTTGACTCGAACATTCAAACAAAACGCGTTGTTCGCACCAAATTTGAGTGACGCGCAATGGCCCATAATTCACTGCGGCATTGCGTGCTGATGATTGGCCAAGCATGCTGTATGTCCCGCATGCTTGGCCAATCACAGTGCCCAAAAAACAAAGAGCCATAATTGACCAAAGCCTGGGTGGCTTTGGCCAATTATGGCTCAGGGCTTTAGCACACGCCCCACACTATAAAAGGCCGCCTGCTGGGCGGCCTCGTGTAGTGTGTTCTGGCTTGTTAATGAGAGAAGTCCTATAGAGAGAGATAGAGAGACAGTGTCTTTTCTACCAGATAGATAGAGCATGCAGGCTAGTCAGTTTAGCTTAATATACAGTGTGTAGAGAATATATATACATCCCTAGGAGTTGTACATATATTTATACACTGTATAGCTTAGCTAGATTTGCTGTTTATTAGCACCTAAACGCATTAGCTGTTACCGCATGTGTGTTGTTTAATAGCACCGAAACGCATTAGCTGTTACTGCACTTGTGTTGTTTAATAGCACCTAAACACATTTTCTGTAACTGCACATTCGCTGTTTAATAGCACCTAAACACAGTTACTATAACTGCACATTTGCTGTTTAATAGCACCTAAACGCATTTGCTGTTACTGCACGTGTGCTGTTTAATAGCACTTAAACGCATTAGCTGTTACTGCACATGTGTTGTTTAATAGCACCTAAACGCAGTTGCTATAACTGCACGTTTGGTGTTTAATAGCACCTAAACACATTAGCTGTTACTGCATGTGTGTTGTTTAATAGCACCTAAACACATTTTCTGTTACTGCACATTTGCTGTTTAATAGCACCTAAACGCATTTGCTGTTACTGCACTTGTGCTGTATATTTTTCACTTAAACCTACTTGGAGTTTACTGCACTTGTCCTCTTGAGTTTCTAGTTAAAGGTACGAGGTGTGTGTACATGTCAGGGACTTACCTCTCTGCCATCTTCCTCGGTTCAAACGCCCTCCATGCAGGCCTCTCCCAGGAAGCCAGTGCACAATCACGGGTCTCGTGCTTGTGCACGCCCGTCAACAGGGCGCGCGCATGCACAGGGACATGCACGGGACCGCGCGCGTGCACGGGAGCGCGCGAGTGCACGTTAGCGGCTGTAGGGGCCAAACAGGCCTTTAAAAAAACATTGCTGTTTGCAGCACATTGCTGCCTGATCTGCAGTTTATGCCTGATCCCTACCTGAGACCTGTACTCTGATTACCTGCCTGGAATACCTGTTTGAACTCTGACTTTGGCTTGCCTGACCATCCGTACCTCTCCAACCCTCTTACCCGGCTCCTGTTTGACCATCCGCCTGATTGAACTCTCGTTGCCAGACCTACCTGCTTGCTTTACCGACTACTCTTCAGCCATCTGCCTGTATACCTTCTGCTTACCTGTTATGACCCGGCTTGTCTGACCCTGCTGTTCCAGTTAAAGTCCATTCCACCAACTTACCTTCCCAGCTTGTGCCGCAGTAGTCGCAGCTCCCGTGCGGGTCGCTGACCCTTCCTCCGCTTCAGCGTCTTCAGCATCTCCTACGTCTTCACTTTAGAGGTATTCGCCCATCTGCTTCTACTCTACATCACCCCGGCACTCCTACCCCCCTGTGCTCCGAGTCCGCTGTTCCCACTTCAGTGGCTCGCGAACCAGGGTCGTAAGAGAGGCTACCCTTCCTCAGACTCTGGTATCCAGGTACGTGACAGTACTGATTTTGTCCTGTGCAGGCCATTAAAATGTCTGAAAGGACAACAAAGAGAGGCAGAGAGTCAGGAGGGCAAGCAGGCTCTGCATCTAGAGGCAGCGCTGAGCCTCAACATGCAGAGAAATTAGTAGAGTGGATGACCAATCCTTCCTCATCCTCCTCATCCTCTCTCACCCAGGCTGAGCTTAGTTTGTCTGGCAAAGCAGCTGCCAAGAGGTCCTCTTCCCTCTGCACAATGGAATCACACAATCCTTCCCTAGTCCCACCATGTCCTCCTGAGGAGTCCCCCGAACTGTTTCAACACAGTGTTGGGTACATGCTGCATGAAGATGCACAGCGTTTTGAAGGCTCCTATGATGGAACACAGATAGAGGAAGGCATTGATGTGAGCCCAGAGAGAGGGGGTGCCCAAGAGGGACAGCAATCTGGCAGTAATGTTCCCCCAGCTGGAGCATACTGCCAGTTTTTCGACAGTGATGAGGAGGAAGGGAATGATGCGGTCACTGACTCTACGTGGGTGCCTGATAGGAGAGAGGAGGAGGAGGAGGAGGATGAGGCACAGGCACATCTCCAATAGAGGCAGGATGCCCTCCAGGGGCCAGCTTAAGGGTAGCACACCAACTGCATTACATCGCAGAGCTACGCCTGTGCAGGGCGATGCTGTGTCTCAACGTTACTGCAAAAGTTCTTTGGTGTGGGCCTTTTTTGAGACATGTGCATCAGATCGCACCGTTGCTATTTGCAACATATGTCTCAAGCGTATCTCGCGTGGCCAAAACATCACCCGCTTGGGCACCACATGCTTGACCAGACATATGTCGACCTGCCATGTGGTTCATTGGCAAGCATACCAGAAAGACCCACACCAAAGAACCAAGCGGACCTCCCCTTGCCTCTCATTAGCTGGGATCTCCAACCCCACTAGACCCTCAGTCCTCTCTGAAGCCTGCGCTGATAGGACTGAAGGTGTAGAAATAGGTGTGTCACAACCTAGTAGTACATGCGGGCAATCTACTCATAGTACCAGACAAATTTCCCTGCCCCAGTTGCTGCAGCGCCAAAATAAGTACTCTCCCAGCCACCCACATGCTCAGCGGTTGAATGCTAGCTTAGAGAAATTGGTAGCACTTCAACTGCTACCTTTTCAGTTGGTAGATTCTGCCCCTTTCCATGACTTTGTGTAATGTGCGGTACCTCAGTGGTAAGTTCCCAAACGCCACTTTTTCTCACGGAAGGCGATTTCGGCTCTCTACTGGCATGTGGAAGGCAATGTCCATGCCTCGCTGGACAGAGCAGTCAGTGGTAAGGTGCATATTACCGCTGACTCATGGTCCAGCAGGCATGGACAGGGACGTTACCTCTCTTTTACGGTGCATTGGGTGACTCTGCTGGCAGCTGGGAAGGACGCAGGGCAAGGTACAGTAGCGTTGGAGGTTGTTTCGCCACCATGCCTCCAAAACACTACTACTGGTTGTGACACACCTCTCTCCTCCACCCCCTCCTCTTCTTCTTCCTCTGTGGCCTCTTCCTGTGCTGATGTCTCCTCGGAACCAGCCATGCTCCGTAGGCATACGATGGACTACGCAGGAATGCAGGCCAAGAGATGACATGCGGTGCTAGAGCTGGTGTGCTTGGGAGACAGGAGCCATACTGGGGCCAGGGTTCTGTCATCTCTGCAGGGGCAGGCTCAGAGGTGGTTGACACCACGCCAGCTTAAGCCTGGAATGGTGGTTAGCGACAATGGCACCAACCTCCTCTCTGCCCTGCGACAGGGAAAACTGACCCATGTGCCCTGTTTTGCGCATCTCCTGAATTTGGTGGTGCAGCCCACCAGATGGAACTCTACATTGGCCATGCTGCAGCGGCTGCACACGCAGCAGTGGGCCATCAATGAGTACCTGTGCCAATATGGCAGCAGAACTGGGTCAGGGGAGCTTGTTTTTTTTCCCCACGCCAGTGGGCCTTGATCAGGGATGCATGCACTGTCCTGTCACCATTTGAAGAGGCCATGAGGATGGTGAGCAGTGACAGTGCATGCATCAGTGAGACTGTCCCTCTTATTCACGTGTTGGAGCACACGCTACGTGAAATAATGGACAGGGCCCTTGAGACAGAACAGAGGGAGGAAGAGGAGGACTTCTTTACCTCTCAAGACCCCCTTTATCCAGACAGTGGTCCTGCTTTCCCACCTAGCACACAGAAAGAGGACGAGGAGAAGGAGGATGATTGTATCAGCAGCATGGAGGTGGAGCCTAGCACTCAGCATCAGCAGCAGTCTTCAAGGGATCACTTACAGTCCCAAGGAACCCATGGACTTTTACGTGGCTGGGATGAGGTGGCTGAGGATTCTGTCGTCCTCAGTGACCCAGAGGATTGTGCCCCAAATGCCTCAGCAAACCTACGCTGCATGGCCTCCCTGATCCTGCAAAGCCTGCGTAAGGATCCTCGTGTTCGTGGTATCAAGGAGAGGGATCATTACTGGCTGGCAACTCTCCTTGATCCACGTTACAAGAGTAAGGTTGCGAAGCTTATCTTGCCATTGCAGAGGGAGCAGAAGATGAAACTTCTGCGGGAGGCCTTGCAGAAGGGTCTGTGCAATGTGTTCCCAGAACCTGGGGGATTACCAAATCCTGGTCCTGGAGAACGTCTTGCTGAGGCTTTAGTGAGTAACAGAAGGAGCGGTGGAGAAGGTGGCCATCTGACCGATACGTTCAGACAATTTTTTAGTCCAAAGCCCCAAGGTCTGACCAGTTCCAGCAACCATCACCAGCGTCTGGTTTACATGGTGCGGGAATACCTATGGGCAAGATCCGACTTGGACACCTTCCCCACCGAAAATTCTCTGGCTTACTGGGTCTTGAGGATGGATCACTGGCCAGAGCTTTCACAGTACGCAATTGAGCTACTGGCTTGCCCTGCATACAGTGTTCTTTCAGAACGCAGATTCAGTGCTGCTGGAGGCTTTGTGACCAATCACAGGGTGCGCCTCTCCACCGACTCCATTGATCGACTGACCTTCATCAAAATGAATCAGGCTTGGATCAACACCAGCTACCAAGCACCTGATGCAGATGTAACTGAATCATTTTTTTAAATTGTCAGATCCCTTTGAGACTGCCTATGCTTTTGCTGCTGAGTGACTGTCCTGTTATGCTGCTGATGGAATATCCTTTTCCTCCTCACTGATCTTGCTGATAGCTACCGTGTTTTTCCGTGTCTTCTCTCCCTCCCTGCCTGTCAGGAATCCCCAGTGTGAACTGAGCTAAAATACTTGTAAAATCCTTTAATCCCCTCTATTACAGTATTATATAATGTACAATGTGTGTGTTTCTGTAATATAATTGTGCCAAATACCTTTGTTATAGCGCTGCTCTGCGCTTCTGTGACCCGCCGGAGCTTTTTCCCCCGCAATTATATTACAGAAACACACACATTGTACATTATATATTACTGTAATAGAGTGGATTATAGGATTTTACAAGCATTTTAAACTAGGGCTTATTTTCAGGGTAGGGCTTATATTGCAGCCCTCCTGGAATGTAACGATAGGTCTTATTTCCGGGGTAGGTCCTATTTTCAGGGAAACAGGGTAGTTAGAACATTTTTGTTTCTGGGCTCCGCCACCAGTGCCTAAGGCCCAATTTTTCTGCCCCTGTTGGCGTCTATTAACAATTTTTAATGCAATAATTTGCATGTGGCTCTTTGTTGCGCTCCAATTACAGTGTCTGTGGGGGTTGCAGTGTTGTCGTGTGCCTAAGGCCAAATTTTTCTGCCCCTGCTTAACAAGGGCGTCCAATAACAATTTTTGATGCAATACTTTGCATGTGGCTCTTTGTTGCGCTCCAATTACAGTATCTGTGAGGGTGGCAGTGTTGTCTTGTGCCTAAGGCCCAATTTTTCTGTCCCTGTTTAACAGGGACGTCTAATAACAATTTTTGATGCAATACTTTGCATGTGGCTCTTTGTTGCACTCCAATTACAGTATGGCATGGTTCAGATTCTACTTAACAAACCTACAGTCCTTGTCTTGTTTGCACCGCCTGTATACTGCTGTTCAAAGTATATAGGGCCAAAGGGTCTTGTCAGGGCCGATCCTCGCTATAGGCACACTATGCAAGCCCCGCAAAGGGCCCCGCAAAGCTGCAAAGGGCCCCCCAAATTACTAGAGGCCCGCCTGGTGAGAAGTCATTTTTGCACCCTCACCCCGCTTCTAAACTCGCTGGCTGAGTCATTTCCGACAGCAGAACACACCCCCTCCCCCCGCTTCTCAGGAGGTCAGGATTGGCACTGGGTATTGTAATGACCTGGGGGGAGTGGTGGCGGGGAAACTCATGCCATTTTTTTTAAATGATGTGTATCCATATTGCAGGGACCAAACATTACATTAAAGCCGTAAGCAAGCAAGCGTAAATTAGAAGTTTATGATAGAAGTATTAAAAGGGGATAGGTCTTGGGGAGCGAATGATGGGATGGATATTAGCACTGTACGTGTGCCCAAGAGCTAGGTTCGAGGTTAATGGGACTCTATCAAATTACTTTAACATACGGAACGGTATCAGGCAAGGGTGCCCCCTCTCCCCAATTTTAATTGTTAAAAAATCACAAGTTATTGCGAAACGCGTCGGGACCCCACTGCTGCCATGCATATTTCTTTGATCAAGAATGCCTTCCTCGTCCATATACCTATAAGTGTTTCTAACCGTTTATTTAACGCGATCCATCTACGGTATTATGCTATGTGCCTTTTTCATTTCTTTCCACACACCTGGTTTTGGTTTCTGAGAGTTATCTCCAAGCACCATATACCAACGCTTGATTGACGGCTTCACTGTAATATCACATCCTGTTGATTGAACTTCCCCTCTCATGTTGGATACATCTTCAGCCTTATTATGCTCTTTGAGCGTAGGGTTCAAGTGATCCGGTAAGCTTTATTCACACCGGTGGTGGGCATTTCACTATTGGACGTTACCCACAGGATGAACCATTTAGGATCTGGAATCATTCACCCAGCTCTATCTATTCATTCAGCCATTTATTCATTTAGATGAACATTTGGACTTTATTTTGCTGTATATACACATAACACATGTTTTGTTTGTAGACAATTTTGTACTTACTATTAGACATGTGCATTCGTTTTCGTTAGAATGCATTTTCGTCTGAAAATCTGTTTTTTTCATTATCGTTTTAACAAACAATTATGAAAGCGCAAGAAACGAAAAACGAAAGATCCGACATAAAAAATGCTTTATTTTCATTTTCGTTGCGGTAAAAATTCGATATAGAGAGATGCGACATTATAGAGAAAAGATTCGACATCATAGAGAAAATATTCGACACTATAGAAATAATAGATTCGACATTACAGAGAATAGATTTTGATTTATGAGAAAATAGATTCGACATTATAGAGAGTAGATTCGACATTATTACTAGTCATACAACGTTAGAATTCTTGTAGGCGGAATATTGGACCGGAAATGTACGATTCAAAGTAAAGTTTCGAAATTCCGTTAAATATTCTTTTGACCATTCGACAGAAACCAAGTATTATTGGATTTTCGGACGAAAGCTATTCCCCAACGAAAAACAAAATAAATCAAAACTATTTTCGGGAGTAACTAAATAAATTTATTTTCCAGACGAAAAACGGAAAAACAAAACAAAATATTCCAGTCTACTATATATATGTTTCACAATATTTAGCGCTACAATTTTTGTTTGTTTCTGTTTTGCCACTTCCCTTTGCTCACTGGATTGTTTGTAGCTGCTTTATATGCGGATAAGCACCGATTTATTTTGTTTTCGTAATTGTTAAAAAATCACAAGATCACCAACACAGGATGGAATGTGGGTGTCTATAGTAACGCAGTGTCACGTCCTAAATATATTAGAGCAAAAAATGTTAAAGGTACAAAAAAATTGACTTTGTAGGCACCAATTATAAAAATACAAATAGATTTATTAACGAATAACCCAAAAAGGTTATTAAAAAAGAAAACAATACAATAACATGAACATTAAAAGAAACTGCAGTAGCAACTGCAATGACAGCAAATTAATCCAGTGAAAGTCCGGTAGGGGTCAACACATCTCACAAGGCACGTGTGTGACTGATACATAATTGGATTATTGTTAGCTATACATGTTCGTGGAAAATGCTATTTCAGGAGCAAATAGTACCTCTGGAGAAAAACATACTGTTATTGGTTTTGGATTATACAGAGCAAATAATACAGAGTTATAAAAATACATATAAAAATAAAAAAGTGTGTTTAGTATATCGCGTGCACTAAAGCACCATTAGGAAACAATCAGGACATGCAAGTGGAGAAGAGAGATGCCCAAACCATCAGCACAACAGATCCGCATGCACACCAAGTAGAGTAAAGTTGGAGTTGAGTCATTGTCCATATTTGGTTTCTAACTGTATATAACAAGCTAAGTTTACCATTAAAGTATTCATTCATTTGAACCAGAGAACAGAGCTTGTGTCTCGTTATTCTGGGGAATCCAATGGGTCCTGTCTGCTGGATTGTGGAGTGTCGGATAAGCTGTCTTGGGTTGTTGGAATGGAATATTGTAAATGGCGTTAACCCCTGACCGTTACACCATAATTCTCCCACAAATTTTCTTTAAACAAATACTTAAAGCAATTATATCCTTTATTTGGAATGATGGAAACTCAAGAATAGCTTACGATATGTTATGCAGAAGCAAATGGGAGTGGGGAAAAGGATTACCAGACATTGCCCTGTATTACATGGCAAAGTATCTGGTACGTATTTTAAACTGGTGCCATGACTCGTCAAGCAAAGTGTGGGTTATGGTAGAAAAAAGCATGGTGGGGAGAGACTTAAGGGGAGCACCATGGATACTGACCAAATCGAGGGGGCTATTTAAATGGACATCCCCATTAACTCGGAACACCTTAACTATACTGTATGGGATAGATTAAATAAAGATGGAAAATATGTCCCACAGACATCTCCAATGGCCCCACTGAGAGGGTATCCATGGTTCCCCCTGGGAGAGGAAAATGGGGCAATGGGACTATGGGGATCCAACGGGAATACTATGGGCCAGATTCAGGTAGATGGGCGCTTCTTTACTTTGGAGTAACGTTTCTCATTTACGTTACTCCGCCGACACTTTCGGCACAAGTACTGTAATTCACATAGCACTTGCTCCTAAACTTGCGCCGGAGTAACGAAAATGCGCTGGCGTAACCCGACGCAAGTGGAAGTGGGTGTAATCATATGTAAATGATGGGCGGAGCCCAGCGCAGAGGCTTACGTTCAGCGCATCATCCACGGAGCATGCGCAGTAAGTGAGGCTTCACTCGCCCCCTTGTGCGCATGCTCACAACTTCCGTCGGCACCACTTGACGGGAAACGTCAGCACAATGCGTTCCGTTGGGCGTTTAAATGCGCCCGTAGATGCGCCATTCCGGCACTAAAGTATATCCTGTTCCCCCTCCCCGAAGTGAAGTTACTTTTTTTCTGAGATGGCTGCTCCCGTTCCCCACAAACACACAAGAGAAAGCTGAACTCTAAAGGCCAGGAGCTGTCAGCCGTCATCTCGGCTATGGAGACCTATGATGTCTTCCTCCATGGCTGTAAAAGTTGACAGACAAGCATGGACAGAGGTGTTGTCCTGCAAGTGGGGGTGCTCAGCTAGCTCTTATCGTCGGTAACGCTGCTGTAGCTGCTCTCCTGCTGACCTGTG
The DNA here is from genome assembly GCA_029574335.1 of Rana kukunoris. NCBI lineage: Eukaryota > Metazoa > Chordata > Amphibia > Anura > Ranidae > Rana > Rana kukunoris. The sequence goes on from CM056051.1 coordinate 527,859,622, forward strand.
GCCGTCTGGAGTAAAGATAAAGCAGCTATTTGTAGAAATAACTTTGCGCCGGACGGACGAGATACGCGCGGCGCATGTAGCCAGCGTATGGTGCTAATCCGTTCGCGAATCGGGAAATCTCCCTCATTTGCATATTTGCAGGGGAAATCAATAGGCGCGACTGATGCGCCAAGCGAAATTATGCGCTGACGAGACTCTGGCGTCTGGCCCGTTTTCTGTCGCATCTAGTTCGGTGGGTACGGCCACATAGAAACGACGGCGCATATTCACAGTTACGCGGCGCATATCGAAATACTCCAGCGCAACTCTACCTGAAACTGGCCCTATGTGCTCAAGATATGCACCCCAAGTAACATTGATACTCCTCCCAGTAATAATATCATCTCAAGGGGATATGATTATGGCTAAGTGGAGATACCTTCAAATGGCTAACTTCTTTAATAGGTTAAAAACTGGAGTGAGGACAAGTTCGCCGAATCGCCTACAGCATTTGAGGGTATGTGCGCAAAGATGTTCAAGCTGAACCATTTGCTATCACAAATGTATAGACTAGTACTTAGTGAACAGAATAGTACAATCCCTTATTTTATTAAGGACTGGGAAAAAGAGGTAAATTATATATTTACACCAGCACAAGTTAACCACTTGCTTAATGGGCACGTATACCCCCTTCCTAACCAGGTGAAATTTCAGCTTCCGGCACTGCATCGCTTTAACTGACAATTGCGCGGTCGTGCAACGTGGCTCCCAAACAAAATTGACATGCTTTTTTCCCCACAGATAGAGCTTTCTTTTGATGGTATTTGATCACCTCTGCGGTTTCTATTTTTTGCACTATAAACAAAAAAAGAGCGACAATTTTGAAAAAATGTTTTTGCTTTTTTTCTCAGTTTAGGCTGATACGTATTCTTCTACATATTTTTGGTAAAAAAAAAACGCAATAAGCGACTGGTTTGCGCAAAAGTTATAGCGCTTACAAAATAGGGAACAGAATTATTATTATTTTGTATTATTATTTTTTTTACTAGTAATGGAGGCGATCTGCGATTTCTTATTGGGACTGTGACGTTATGGCGGACACATCGGACACTTTTGACACATTTTTGGCGCCATTCACATTTATACTGCGATCAGTGCTATACATATGCACTAATTACTGTATAAATGAGACTGGCATTGAAGGGGTTAACACTAGGGTATGAGGAAGGGGTTAAATGTGTACCCTGAATTGTGTTCTAACTGTGGGGGGAGGGGGGTGACTGGGGGAGGTGACCGATCTATGTCCCTATGTACAAGGGACACAGATTGGTCTCCTCTCTCCCCTGACAGGACATGGATCTGTGTGTTTACACACACAGATCCATGTCCTTGTCCTGTAACCGCTGATCGCCAGTGCCTGGCGGACATTGTGGCAGCCAGGCACGCGCATCAGCATCTTAGCGATGCGGCGGGCACACCCGCGGCGGGCACGCACGCGCTGGCGGCGGCGGCGCTCGTGCACCCTCTAGTGGCCTGGAGGAGCGGAGGCCATAAAAACACGGCCTCCCAGAGAATTAGAGCCGGGAAGTAGAGTCGGGAAGTAGTTAAAAAATGTATAGAATCAACATACTCAACTTCTATTAGTTCCAGTATTCCAAAAATGTCTTATAAGTTTGTGGTCAAATGGTACTGAACTCTAGCTCGTTTGGCACAAATATATCCTACAGCAGATGAACGCTGCTAGAGGGGATGTAAAGAAAAAGGAACATACCTCCACATATGGTGGTCTTGTATAAAGATCAGACCTATTTGGGAAGAAATAGCACCATGGTTGGAAAGGATGGTCATTAAACCCATAGAATTATTGCCTATACATTTTTTGTTCCATTGGATGCCTGGATCTATAAATAATTATAAAACAAGTGTGACACCACATTTATTAAACACAGACAACAACCTAATACCCAGGTATTGGAAACAGGCCTTTTGCCTCTCTGTATTAGAATGGAAAAAAAAATTATAAATATAATAATGGAAGCCGAGAGCTGGGTGCATAGGACCAGAGGCCAACAGGACAAATTTAACAAAACATGGGCAGGCTGGGAACATTATTCGCCCAGAGATATGAGGGGAATAAAAGGATAATGGGTAAAAGAGGTAAGCTCTCGGATTAGTATTTATTCTCTCTTTAACAAAAATGTACCGCAAATACTTCCTACCTATCAAAGTATAACTATTGGATAGTATAAGAAAATAACTTCAGGTGGATATGATTATTTGATGAATGTTCGTTGGATTTTGTATCTATTTTTTGCCCCAGGAGGGGTGGGGAGAGGGGGGAAGGGGGACATTAAGAGAAAAGGGGAATACACACATAATTCACTAATATAGCACAGACAACAAAAACAAAAAGGTGGATTGGAGGGAGGAAATAAAAAAAAAACAGAAACTTTACAAACACAAGGAAACACATACTGGCACACGGATACACACCAAACAAATATATTATAGGTAGAGTAAATAAAATAAACACAGAAAGGTTTGTCTTACACAAGTTAAACATTAAACACTTTTTGCCTTTTCTTTCTCTCTCTCTCTCTCTCTCTCTCTCTTTTTGTTCCCCCCTTTCCAAACCATCTCTCTATAGAACAACAGGGGAATGTTTTGTAGATTATGTTACAAACACAGAATGAATAGAGCCCTAGTCTTCGCCAAAATGACAGCTGTTGAAAACGATAAAATAAAGAAATTCTATAAAATTTCGCAACCATGGGTCAAGCACTGCTTACCGCCTGACTTCAAAATGCCTCTGTTAATGCCTTGTTAACACTCTTCACTATTCCACTCGCTTGAGACACCTCACAACTGCGGGCCTCACTACTGCTATGGGACACTCTCTCCCCCTCTTCCACCCACCTCCTTCTCTTTCTTCCATGCTGCAATGTTAGGAGTGAGCGGTGGATAGATATCTACAACATTCATAATCCTCTGTGAAAGCCCTGACCCGCTTCTAAACCATATTATGATTTTTACTGTTTTTCAATATCTGCCTACAACTCTAAGGCCCTTCTATATAGAATTTCTGCTCACACCCTTACCGATACCTGATTAGCATGGCTGAACTAACACCAGGGCAACCCTAGTTTTGTTCTTGACTGTCAGCAACACCATACTGAGTAAAAATTTGCACATCTCCTTCGCTGCTTCTCCGACTGTGATCAAAGGTCGGATTGACCTCAGGCGGATGAATATGCCCCCCGCCTGCTCACATATTGCTCCCACCTGGGGTGAGCAGGTGGTCTGGAGGCACACACAACAGCATACTATGACCAGAGGTGGCCCCACACTACAGCCTTTATTGCTCACTTGTTAAACTTACCTTGAATGTTCAACCTCTAATCCCTTACCTTGTGCCTACATATGTTTAATCAAAAGATACCCCATGTAATTGTACAGATACTGTTTCTGTCTTTCTGATGTAACCCTCAACAAAAATATTGAACAAGAAAAAGGTTGGGCTCAGGCACAGAGCACTGCGCCCCAAACCCACCCACTTGTGACACTAGCGAATCAATATTTTTTATTGCCTTCCGGCTTCTCCTCCCGGGCCAATCAGGACAGGAGGCAGATCGGGTTGGCCGGAAAGAAGAACCAGGAGAAGCCGAGGAAGCCACGGAGGGGCCATGCAGGGACTGTGGAGGGGCTCAGTGTGGACCTGAATGCGGACCTTGTTTGCCTCCCCCAAAAAAATTAGAACCAGCAGTCACTAGTGCTGGGTTATATAAAATTAGAACAGAGTCGCAGATATCATAAACACAAACATCTAGCCATGAGGCTGCGTACACACGAGGAGACATGTCCGATGAGACAGGTCCGACGGACCGTTTTCATTGGACATGTCTCCTGGGATATTTTGGTCTGATGTGTGTACACACCATCAGACCAAAATCCCTGCGGACAGAGAACGCGGTGACATAGAAGTCACCAACGTGCTCAAACCAGGACGTTCAATGCTTCCACGCATGCGTCGAAACAATTTGACGCATGCGGGGGATTTCGGTCCGATGGTTAGGCATACGATTAGGCCGACGGACAGGTTTCCAGCGGACAAGTTTCTAAGCATGCTTAGAAACTTTTGTCTGCTGGAAACCTGTCCGCTAGGCCGTACACACGATCGGACATGTCCGCGGAAACTGGTCTGCGGACCAGTTTCAGTGGACATGTCTCCTTGTGTGTACGCGGCCTGAGACCTCTTACCATCTGCATCAATTTGTCCAATGTTACAAATCCTCTTAATTGGAGAAGAGGTATAATCATATATAGCAGTGGTCATCAACCCTGTCCTCAGGGCCCAATAACAGGCCAGGTTTTATGTATTACCTTGGGGAGATGCAGACTAGAATACTGCAATCACTGAGCAGCAATTGATATCACATGTGATGTGTTTCAGTTAGCTTGCAAACCTGGCCTGTTAGTGGGCCCTGAAGACAGGAGTTGATGACGACTGATATATAACATAAATATCCAGTATAGCCCAATCCTGTGTGGGAGTAAAAGAGAGTGCAGGACTGGGATAAACGAAGACCAGAGTGTCACGATTTTGTATCATTAGTCCATATACAGACTATTGGACACGTACTAATGTCTTTGAGTCTCTTATACTGTTGGCACCATATGTGACCACTGCCGGAAGTAAGAATTGCCTGCTTACCAGGTACACTGGACCTATAGATAGGTTAATGACGCTTGCGGCTGATTACCCTGCCAGGGCCTTTGATTTGGAATCTGGTCAGCGATCTGAGGTCCTGCAGGCAGTCCTTCTATCTCTTTCGGCTGTCCAAAGGTGTCCCACTCAGATGAGATAAAAAAAGCTCCACATTGTGTAAATTCAACACTTTTTTATTGCTTAAAAAACATCTCCCATGCGTGGAGGTACAGATAAAAAACACTGGCTGGTAAAAAATGAGCACACGCACTTCTGGGACTTGTAAGTTGCAATGACGTCTGCACGTCGTCCGCCCTACTAATTTAATCAAGGATTGGATAATTGGATAATTCCTGGGGCACGGGCGATGTACTCCATCATCGCCTTTCATACATGAGAAACAAACCAAGCTTTTCTTTGACGTCCAAGAGTGCAGTTAGAAAACAAGTCTCGGTTTCACACCCCAGGCTTAGTTGCATACCAAGCCTCCTTTTGAGATTAAGCTGGACACTGTGGATATTTTTTCATTCAGTTAATATATTACCTTTAGAAATATTGGATATTTAGAGAAGCAAAGTTACACATTTGCCTTACCAAGAACGATATTGTTCCCAAAGTTAATCTCCCAAAAGGAATAAAATAATACACTCAAAATGGACATAAGCAGAGAGTCTATCTAGGGATATTCTGCAGTTGCCCTTTATAGGCAGCCTTACTTATTGCACAAAAATCCACATCATTATAAAGAGAGATTTGTACACTTAGAACAGGAGGTTGGTTAAAATGTCCAACAGGAGACACTCTATTACTGCCCTTTATAGGAAGCCATGCACACTGGATCACATTGTAAATTACCCGAGTAGTGTAATATTAACAAATTAAAAAAGAAAAGAAAAACTGATTTAAAACAAATTTGAATTCGGCCAAATCTGTTTCAATATTTGATTTGGTATAATACCTAATATTTGAAAAGGGGGTAGATATCCTTCTGGGGTCCAGATATTATCTCAAAAGTGTACACCTGTGTTGTTTTAATTCTCAGTTGGTTGTTTTTAATGTAATCTAATGTCCATAGCCTAGTCACAGACTTGCTTTAAATCAGTGTATATTTTGTATAAACAGTTAACAAAATGGTTTTGATGAATAAATAAATAAAGAATAAAAAATATCTAAATGTATTATTCCAACATTATAAATAATGAGTCCTGTGAAATTACCATGACACACTTCCAGTTCCCAGGGATTACACGTAATTTCATCGACTTCTATATAAAGGAACATCTTTGTGTATGATTAGTCAATTCAACACTGGAGGGCAAACACTTAGTGGTGCACTGAATGCCTTTCAATTTTTATTTGTAGCATTAAATCATTATCAATGGACTAAACAAAACTGTAAGTACATGAGAAAAATGTTATATAAACATTTAATGCAATGATAAAAGATTGGTTAACGCCAACATAAAGTCACAATCTGCCTTGAGGTCAGACTCTGCCTGATCTGTCTTCCTTTGTGAAAAACTAAAAAAACTGTCAGTGTATCTGCCTTTAATATTTCTGGTCCCTGGGTCATGGTTTTTGGCATGCTGTATCAGGGAATCAATAACTCCAGATTAGAGGTAAGTATTTTCCTTGTCTTCTTAGATTCGACCTGAGGCAGGAAGCATGGTGTGGGGAAAGGGGCAGATGGACCTTTTTTAATTTTTCAGTTTTAGGTCTAAAAAAAGTTCATTGGAAAACTGCATTTTTTTTTCTAACATGTGCAAGAAATGTCAACCTATTCCCTAAATGAATGAAGCAACCTTTACTGGTTTTGTCGTCTTTTATAGCCAGATTGATACACCGATCAGCCATAACATTGAGGCCAAAGACATGTAAAGTGAATAACATTGATTATCTCATGACAGTAGCATCTAAAAGTCTATGGGATATACAGTATTAGTCAGCAAGTAAATTTGTTGTCTTTGAGGATGATGTATTTAAACCAGAAACAATGGGCATCACAGTGTGTTGCGCAGACTGGTCAGGCTGCCCATGCTGACCAATGTCTCTACAGCCATAAACTCATGCAATGGGCACATGAGCATCAGAACTGGATCACAGAGCAATCGAAGAAGGTGGCCTGGTCTGATGAATCACATTTTCTTTTACATCATGTGAACAGCTGGGTGTGTGTGCATTGCTTGTGATGTGATGCTTTGGGCAATGTTCTGATGGGAGATGTGTCCTGCTAGTCATGTGGATGTTACTTTGACATGCACCATCTACCTAAACATTGTTGCTCACCAAGTGCACCCTCATATGGGAACTGTATTCCCTGATGGAATTGGTCTCTTTCAGCAAGATAATGCACTCTGCCACACTGCAAAAAGGGTTCAGGAATAGTTTGAGGGACACAACAAGTATGTGTGGGATGTGCTGGAAGAACATGTCAAATCCATTGAGGCCCCAACTCACAAATTACAGGACTTAAAGGATCTGCCAGTGTTTGCTTGGTGCCAGATACCACAGTATACCTTTGTTGGTTATAGGGGCATCTATGCAGAAATGGGTCAAGGCTGTTTTGGTGGCAAAAGAAAGAGCTACTCAATATTATGTGGGTCATCCTAATGTTGCAGTTGATTGGTGTATAACTTTAATATCCAATTATTAAGCTCAAACTGCAACTAATACTAGAATTCAAAGATCAACAATCTTTTCGAGTACAAACAAAAAACAAAAATCAGCAGCTAGCTAATTGTTATAGTAAAGGTCTTGAGTAGAGCTACTGATGGGGTCCCAGATTTGGAATTGATATTACTGCTGAGTTGTTGATTTTAACATTATAAGGCCTAGGCTCAAATGTGTGCTGGGAAAAAGAACAATATAAGAAATTACATCAAGGTTATTGAACAGGAAAAGTGAAATCTGAGAATCTATTTTTGGTACTCTGTCATCCATTATCAGTTATTTTTCTTTTTTTTAATTACCTGTGTGTTATTTAATTGGTACCAAGCCAAGAGACCTAAATTACATATTGAACCAGTAATTTAAGATGAGCAGTACAAGACTATTGGAGGTCTCTTCAAGGTCTACTCATTGAATCAGCAATGCCAAGGAATGTGGGTTCCCTTCAAGATCTGATTTTTGAAACGAGAGTCCAAGTGGCATGCATCAGGTAATAAGATCACACACCAAAGCACTACCATGCTGGCTGTGGTGAGGTTCTTTTTTTCATGTCATAATATAAAGCACCAACACTACATATGTATTATGTATATTTAAAATGATTGAACAATGCAGGTGACCACACCAGGGAACACGGATGTGTCGGGAACAAAGAACGCATCTCTATCTCCGTCCATCAGTTCGGAGGTCGCAGGCTAGACCAGGACACCACCGTACGGAGGTGGGAAGCCAAGTAATACTTATGAATACCCAGAGCTCCCATACCTCTCTGACCTCTGGGGGGGGGAGATAACCGAGCTAGCCACTCTATGAGCCCCATCTTTCCAGATAAAGTTAAGAAACCACCTTTTAAGGAGTTTGACAATGGGGGGCGTTCAATGCTTGCCTATTAGACTCAGAGACTCAGAGATGGAATCAGAGATGGGGTAATAGCAGATCAGCCAGAAATGTCTCAAAAGCCGACTAATCAAATGGAGGATGTTGGTCAGGGGTAAGGCAATTATACAGTTTGTCATAAAATTTGCAAAAGACTTGGGTCATAGTCTGCGGGCAATAGGCGGGGGTACCGTCTGGATGTTTAAGGTGAGAGAAAAGGCCTAGGGTTATGCCTAGAAACCAACATCCTATGTGGCTTGTTGAAGAATTCTTAGAATTTTTGTTTTGCCCAGAGGAGGGATTTATCTATGGTTGACATGTCTAGGGCTTTTATTTGGTTACGCGGCGAGGTTATCATGCGCAGCCAGTCCATTGTAGAAGCGTGAAGCAAATAACGTGGCACGTTCAGATAATAAAGAGGATCTCAGGAGGTCCGAATCCCTCTTTCTCTGAAATCCTACAGATATACATTGTCCCCGAAACAATTCCTTATGGGCCTCCCAGAGGACTGACGGGCTGGACACGGAACCTGTATTCAACTGAAAGTATTCAGTCAAAATGGTAAGGAATTTATCTTTAGTTTCGGGATGTTTTAGTAGAGATTCATTAAGTCTTCAGTGACACTTCCTGGGAAATGCAGCAGAGAGGAAAAGATCAAGGGTCAGGGGGGCATGGTTCAATCAGGTAATAGGACCCAGATTGGAAGAAACCACATGGGAGAGCAGTGAGGCTCAACAAGAAAATAATCCAGCCTGAAAAACATCTCATGGGGGGGGGGGGGGTAGAACGAATACTGCCTATCTGTGGGATGCTTAATCCGCCACGTATCAAACATATGGGTTCGGATCAGTTTCCGAAAGGAAGTGGCCAAAGATTGTGAAACGGGAGGGCGTGGCTTGGAATAGGGATTTCCTATCCCAAGTGGGCGAGAGGACAGCATTAAAGTCACCCCCAATTACCATAAAAAGTTGTGAATTTAATAATCGTTATAGGGTTAGACAGGTAAGTGCCCTCTAGAACAATAGAATGACCTAGTCTAGTTGGGTCTAGTCTAGTTGGGTGGACTTGAGCTAGAGGGGGCAGATGAGTCAGAAGTCAAAAAAGACACAGGGAATTGTCTAGAGGCAAATTTCAGGGAACCAGCTTGAAAATGTGTCTCCTGAACCAGGATTACATCCAGAGACCCTGAACTCTTTCAGAGCTATCCATCTTTTCTTTATGAAATTCAGACCTTTTACATTATATGATAATAGTTTCAAAGCCATGAGATAATAATGCAATTAGGCCTTAGAACATTCAATACATTGGATGATAGCCCAGCAATAAAAACATGTGCATGTAGCCATGAGAGACAGGAGCTTGCAAATCATGAGGGGTTCAACATTGAAAAAATAAATAAAAGGAAAAATATAAAACAGCAAAACCAAAACTGTCAGGAGGCAGTCCAAAAAGGGGACCATAAAAGAGAATGTAGCTTGGCAACAAAAACACCTGAATGGCCCAAAAAATTGAAAAAACAACAACATCAGAAAAAGGCCTGAGCTGCACAAGCGACTCAGGAGTCCCCGGCCGCAAACTAAGGACAAGTGGGGGAGCATAGAAGTCTCCAACATGGTTAGGGATACGTGGTTTCCCGCCACGGTGGGTAATAAACAACTGTAGGAGATCAAGAAAAAAACTGAAAATAAAAACCAGTTAAAAAAAAAAAAGAAAAGAAAAGTGAGCAATGTAGTTGAGACATTGCAAAATGCCTCCATGGGAAGGCATGATGTAAAAAAAAAAAAACAGTCCCTTGAAGGAGGGTCGATTAGGAGTCGAGTTCCCTAGTCAAACAAAAAGGGAAGCAGGATGGTAGCCTTCAGTATATCTGTACCCGTGAGATACAACCTTTAGATACTGCTCTTCTATTGTGCTATTCAAAAAACACACAGTTAGGGCAAATCATTTTGTTTTTGTGCGTTTCCTGCATATTTGTACGTGTGAGTTACACCCTTTAGATACTGCTCTTCTATTGTGCTATTAAAAAAAAAACATTTAGGGCAAAAAAAAAAATATTTTGCAGTGTTTTATCCCATATCTGTACGGGTAAGATACATCCTTTAGGCCGCGAACACACGATCAGACATGTCCGATGAAACATGTCCGATGGACCGTTTTCATCGGACCACGCTGAAGTGGTCTGTTGGTCTGATGTGTGTACACACCATCGGATCAAAATCCCATCGGACCAGAACGCGGTGACGTAGAACACAACGTCGTGATGGAAAAACAAAGTTCAATGCTTCCAAGCATGCGTCGACGTGATTCTGAGGATGCGCAGGTTTTTGGTCCGATGATTTTGTGTATTAACCATTGAACCTGTCCGACAGACAGGTTTCCAGTGGACAGGTTTCAAAGCATGTTTTAAAAATTTGGTCCTCTGGAAAATGGTTCGATAGGCCGTACACACGAACGAACATGTCCGCTGAAACTGGTCTGCGTACCAGTTTCAGTGGACATGTTCGATCTTGTGTACGCGGCCTTAGATACCGTTCTTCTATTGTGCTATTTTAAAAACACCCATTTAGGGCAAGATCCTACATTTGAGAAATATGAGAACGTCAAATAAGGGACGTGGCCCCGGTCATGGTGCTGCTGGTGGAGCTCCTGTTGCAGGGAAAGGACGTGGTCAATCCTTCCTCAGGTGCGAGTAGGCAACAGAGCCTGCAGCGGTATTTGATCAGACCTAATCCGGCTGTACGAATGTTGAGGCCAGGAGCAGTACAGGCTATAGTAGATTGGGTTGCTGACAGTGCTTCCAGTTCCTTCACATTGTCTCCCAACCAGTCTTGCACTGAAAGATCAGAGTTGGCACCTGCAGCCGATGTCCATCAGTCTTTCACCTCACCCCCTTGCAAATCAGCCAAGCAGTCTGAGCCCCAAATCATGCAGCAGTCTCTTCTGCTTTTTGATGACTCTGTTAGCAGGGTTTCCCAGTGCCATCCATCTAGCCCTGCCCCAGAAGTGGAAGAGATTGAGTGCACCATTGTCCAACCACTTATATTTCAAGATGAGTACAAGGGGGGACCATCACAACACGTCTCGGATGATGAAGAAACACAGTTGCCAACTGCTGCTGCTTTCGCAATTGTGCAGACCGACAAGGAGGGCAGGGGTGAAGACTGGGTGGAAGATGATGTGGAGGACGATGAGGTCCTCGACCCCACATGGAATCAACGTCATGCAGGTGATCTGTGTAGTTTGGAGGAAGAGGCGGTGGTCGCACAGAGCCACCAGCACAGCAGAAGTGGGAGTAGGGTGCAAAAGCGTAGCGTCCGTCCCCTAGACAGTACGTCTGCTACTGCCCAACGCAGCAAGGGACCGAGCACACCAAAGCCAGGTCCAAGGAGTTCCCTAGCGTGGCAGTTCTTCACACAATGTGCTGATGACAAGACACAAGTGGTTTGCACGCTGTACAATCAGAGCCTAAAGCGAGGCATAAACGTTTTCAACCTGAGCACAACCTGCATGACCAGGCATCTAAGGGCAAAGCACGGGCTGCAGTGGAGGACACACCCCAAAAACCAAGAAAGGTCTCTGGCTCCTCCTGCTTTCTCTTCTGCTTCAGTCTCGGGCCTCTCGGCCTCTTCATCCACCTCTGTAGTGACAGTGCCACCTGCCACCCCTCAATTAGAGGACCCGCAAGCAACACTACCACCTGGGTCACCAAACTTCTCCACAATGTCCCATGGAAGCGTTTAGCTCTCTATTGCCCAAACACTGGAGCAGGAGTTGTGGAGGGACATGGAACAACAGACCGATAAGTGGTTGGCGACAGTGAGCCTCAAGCCGGGCCTGGTGGTGTGCGATAATGGGCGAAATCGCGTAGCAGCTCTGGGCCTATCCGGTTTGACGCACATCCCTTGGCTGGCGCATGTGCTGAATTTGCTGGTGCAGAGGTTCCTTAAAAATTACCCCGATATGCCACAGCTGCTGCTGCTTGCCTGTCAGCGCTGCAGCGTAACTTCGGCCTTCCCGCTCACCGCCTCATATGTGACGTGCCTACAAGGTGGAACTCCACCTTGCACATGCTGGCTAGACTGTGCGAGTAGCAGCAGGCAATAGTGGTGTTTCAGCTGCAGGACGCATTCGTGAGTCGCTCTGCGGAACAGAACTACTTTACCACCATTAACTGGGCCTCCATGCGAGATCTGTGTGCCTTGTTGTGCTGTTTCGAGTACTCCACCAACATGGCCAGTGCCGATGATGCAGTTCTCATTGTTACTATCCCAGTTCTATGCCTCCTTGAAAAAACGCTTCGGGCGATGATGGAAGAGGATGTAGCACAGGAGGAGGAGGAGGAATCGGGATAATTTCCAAGGCTTTCAGGGCAGTCATTCACAAGTGGTTCCGAGGGTGGGTTCCTGCACCAACAAATGCCAGGTCCACAATTGTCCAGCAAGGGCACAGTTCTGGAGGATGACAAGGTGGAGGATGAGGAGATGGAGGAGGAGGAGGAGGAACCATGTTCACAGCAGGGTGGCACCCAGACCAGCTCATGGCAATCACTGGTGCGTGGCTGGGGGATACAGAGGACACAGACGATACACCTCCCACAGAGGACAGCTTTTCGTTGCCTCTGGGCAGCCTGGCACACATGAGCGATTACACGCTGCAGTGTCTCTGCAGCGACCGCTGAGTTGCCCACATTTTAACAGGTGCTGATTACTGGGTGGCCACACTGCTGCATGCCCGTTACAAGGACAATGTACCGTCCTTAATTTCCTCACTGGAGCGTGATCAGAAGATGCGAGTGCAAGCGCACGCTGGTAGACGCGCTGCTGGTGGAATTCCCACCTGACAGCAGGGGCACAGTGGAAGCACAAGGCGAAGGCAGAGGAGGAGGAAGAGGTCGCCAATGCAGCTGGGACACCGCCAGCATCTTAGAAGGCAGGGTTAGCATGGCCGAAATGTGGAAAAGCTTTGTCAGCATGCCACAACAAACAGCACCACCAGCTGATATGGAACGTCTTAGCAGGAAGCAGCATTTCACCAACATGGTGGAGCAGTATGTGTACACACGCCTACACGTACTGAATGACGGGTCTGCCACCTTAAACTTCTGGGTCTCCAAATTGGGCACATGACCTAAGCTTGCCCTTTATGCCTTGGAGGTGCTGGCCTGCCCTGCAGCCAGTGTATTATCTGAAAGTGTATTTAGCACAGCAGGGGGGCGTTATCACAGACAAGCGCAGCCGCCTGTCCAGAGCCAATGTGGACAAGCTCACGTTCATTAAAATGAACCAGGCATGGATCCCACAGGACGTGTCCGTACCCTGTGCAGAATACACATGTATACCGGCCTTACCCAGCCATTGTTGTATTTTTGATCTTTCTCACTCTTTTGGGGTGTACCCTAATTTAAAAAATAAATAAATTAAAAACAAAAACCTGTGTTGGCTACCTCATCCTCCTCCACCGCCGCTTCCACCTACACCGCCACATCCACCGCCACCTAAACCTCCTACTCCATATGGACCTCGTCCTCCTAGGTCAAAATTTTTTTTTTATTTTTTTTATGTATTTTATGTTATTTTAAGTTATTTCCCTATCCACATTTGTTTGCAGAGTACTTGCCATGCTATTACCAACATTTTGCTGCCATTTGCAGCCCTCTAAGCCCTTTCCATTACTTTTTTAGAGACATTTTAGTACTCAAAAGTTCTGGTCCCCATTGACTTCAATGAGGTTCGGGTTCGGGGTCAAGTTTGGGTCAAGTTTGGGTCCCGAACCCGGTCTTTTTTTCGAAGTTTGGCCGAACCCGTCGAACCCGAACAGCCAGGTGTCCGCTCAACTCTAGTAAGGAACACAGGACAGGGAGAGGATGGATGGTCAGGACAGGGAGACAGGATCAGGAACTCAGGGATCAGGAATTTAGGGAGCAGGTTCAGAGAATCAGGCAGCAGGTACAGATCAGGGCACGAGGATGATACCAGGGCAAGGTATGTTTACTAAAATAAAGAAAAAATTGTGCTAAACCACAAAAATAAATTAGAAAAATGATTCCTAAAAGGCAGCAGTAATCGTGAAAAAACACAAACAACATAAAAAAAAACAGAACTGTGCCAATAAATGTGAACAAAGACAACAAAACAAGTCCTTGTGAATGGAGGACAATAGTCCAATATAATGGAGCTTGGGACAGACAACACCCAGGTGCTTGCAAATTCCAGTGAACCACCACATGGACAGAGGCTTACCAAAAGGTAATAGAGTATCAGCATAGAACAGATTCCACAGCCGCTCAGTGATATTCAGGACAGATCACAGATCATAGGCAGATAACAGCAGGGTAAATCCAGGGACGCAATCATATAAGGAGTGCTCAGTACCGGTATAAATTTCAATCAGCCCAACTATAGAACCAAAAAAATGAAGGAACCACACATAGTGTAATAACATCAAAAAACGGTTTAATAACAAGTAAAAACCTACTTACAAACAAAAGTTGTTTTGGTCATATAAAAACAAATGCCGGCCAGCATGAAGAGGAGCCCTTCCTCGTAGCGTCGAACGTGGTGACGTCACTGCATGCCGTGGACCCAGACACATTTCCTCATAAAATGACGTTCTCAATGGGGATCCATTGAGAATGTCATTTAATGACGAAACGCATCTGGGTCCACGGCGTGCAGTGACATCAGCGCGTTCGACGCTACGAGGAAGGGCTCCTCATCCCTACCGTACATAATAGTCCGCAGATTTCCCATTTCATCAGAGTCTGCAAAGCCCTCCTTACATCAGAGTCGCTGGCTCTGGGCTGTGAAAGAGACACTTGCAGCTCAGAGCCCTGCATCAGCTGGGGGGCCACAGTCCAGGCTCTTTGGGTGGGTGGAGTCCCGACTGTGGCGGAACTCCAGGGTCTGATCGCAAGTGCCACCTTTGCGACCCTGGTAGTTCTGTCATTGGGATGTCCAACAAGCTTATGTAGTTGTGATGGACAAATACCTACACGCATTTGATCGTAGGGTGTAGGGCTTATGGCACTTTTAACATTTAATATATCTTTGCAACACCTTTTATAAATAAGTTAGGACTACCTAATTAATTTATTGTTTTCTCTCTGAACAAAGCTGTTTCCCTTTTTTGTTCTCTTTTGAGGTTATGGAGGAGAAAAATGTGTCCCGTATTACCAAGATCCACCTATTAGGACTTCAGACTCCACACAGTATAACATTTCTGATCTTTTTTCTTTTCCTTTTGATCTATTGTGTGACAATATGTGGAAACCTCCTGATCATCACACTGGTGTCCTACAGCAAAGCCCTCCATTCCCCCATGTACTTCTTCCTCACCCAGCTCTCTGTATCAGATATCTTATTGGTAACTAACATTCTTCCTAACACACTCCATAGTGTTTTGATGAAAGGGATCATAATATCTTTTTCTGATTGCATCACCCAATTTTTTTTTTTTCTGTTTTTGAATGTTTTGAGTGTTTTCTTCTGACAGTGATGTGTTATGACCGATATGTGGCCATCTGTAAACCATTGCATTATACTTTATTAATGAACTTCCAGCTTTGTTGGGTGATGATTATCGCATGTTGGGTATTAAGTATTTCAGTAGTACTGATTCTCACTTTAACAATATTACAATTGGATTTTTGTGGTCCCGATATTATCAATCACTTTTACTGTGATTTTGATCCAATCCTACAACTCTCCTGCTCTAATGATGCTAATGTTCTACTTGAAGTGACAGTAATGAATGTTATCATTGTTATCATCCCATTCTTTACAATTATTATATCATATGTTTATATTATAATCACTATTTTTAAAATCCCATCTATTACCGGCAGACAAAAAGTTTTCTCAACATGCAGCTCCCATCTGACTGTTGTTTGTATTTATTATGGAACTCTAGTTTGTGTTTATTTGGTACCCCGTAATGGGCAGTCAGGGGATATCACTAAATTCTTGTCATTGCTGTACACTGCGGTCACCCCACTGATGAATCCAATTATATACAGCCTGAGGAATAAAGACTTAAAAGAAGCTGCAGCTAAATTTTTCAACCGCTGTCTGCACTCACATTTCAGTAAATAGTCATAAAATAATAATTTAGTAAGTTTAAATTGAAGTTGGATGTCAGATCTTGATATCAAAGATGAAATTCATCAGACATCCAGACAAAAAAAATCCAGATACAGATGGCATACACATATTGCATCATCCATTAAACCCCCCCCCCAATCAAGAAAAAATAATTACACCCCCACCCCCCCAAAAAATAAAAACAATTATAATAATAATTATTTATTTGATACTTGATATTTTAACATTTCTCTTTCCCCTTCTACTCCCACCCCTCCCTTTTGGTGATATTTGATCACTACTGTGTTTTTTTTTTTTTTAAATGTTTGCCCTATAAAAAAAAAAAAAACTGACAATTTAAAAAAAAATATATATACAGTATTTATCGGGGTATTGCGCGATCCCGCGTATAGCGCGCACCCCTAAAGTTGCCCCGAAATTCCGGTAAAAAAATGTTAGAACATTTTATTACTTACAGTTTTGGTGTCTTGCCCAGTGTCCATTGTCCGGTCCGGCGTCCGTCTGCGGCCTCGGTGGTGTCCTCCCGACTTCTCCAGCGCGCGCCTCGAGTCGAATCCTCGCTTCCCGCGCTCAGTTTGAACAGTTATGTGTGGCACAGATGGGCACAGATAGGTGGGCACTGGGCATAGAAGGGCACTAAGAGGTGGCACTGATGGACACTGGGGGCACTGTTGGAAAATGGGTGACACTGAGGGGTGGCACTGATGGCATTGCTGGGCATCATTGGTCAACAGCTCTTCCTGTTTACATTGTTTACATTCGCCGGAGGCTCTTTACCGAGATCGGAGATGCAGGGTGTCAGACTGACAACCCGCATCACCGCATCACCGATCGCCGAGCTGCGTGCCCCCACAGCGGCAGGACGTCAATAGACGTCCAGTCAGGATTTCACAACCACTTCCTGGACGTCAATTGACCATTGACTGGGCGGGAAGTGGTTAAAAAAGATACAAAAAAACGTTCGTCTGTGGGGAAATCCATCGGTCAAAAATCCATTGTTGTGTTTTACGTCACCACGTTGGACACGATCAGATTTTTGACTGATGGTGTGTAGGCAAGACTGATGAACATCAGCTTCATCAGATATCTGATGAAAAAATCCACCGGTCCAATTTCATCAGATGAACCGATCGTGTGTACAGGGCATTACAGAACAACACCCATACTAAATGAATGTCCCGTCCCTAATTAAAATACATTCTTTGCTTACAAAGGCTTGTGGAATGCACAGCAAAAAAAGTGTTCCTGATTTTTTTTTTTTTTTATGTTTCCAACTATGCGGACATCAAGCCACGTCATGTGATGTCCACCCGGAAGGATGAAAGGCCCACCCAGCTGTCAATCTGCTATTGGCTTAACGGGAAGAAGTTAAATGTACAACAGACAAAGACATTTTAGATGTGCACTTTCAACCTTGTCGTAAAAGTTTGGGAAAAGTAATTTTGCTACAGACATCCTCCATAATACATCTTGGACCCCATTTTCCTCTCTGCCCCCATCAGTTACCTGCCCCTTCCCCTTCTTTTCAAGTTATTATCCCCCCCCCCCCTACTTGGATTAGAATTCGAGAATACCAGATAGTTATCTCTTTGAACATACAAGACACAAGAGGTTATGCAAGGAGTTTCAGCCATGGAACTTATGCACAGTTCTTGTGCAAACACATTTGTCAAATTTAATTACCTGCATCTTTACGTAACCACTACAATCAGCTGCTATCATATATGTCACTTTATTCAACATTTAACATATGGACATGGCCGCAATGGATTCCGGTGGACCTGGCTGTCCCTGTCCGACTCCGGGGGCTGGGTTCCTCCCCTTTGGGTTTTCGCGGCAGGGGGGGTGAGGGAACTTGTTCCCTCTTTTTTGCCTTGGTGGTTTCCAAGGGGTTCTCCCCTGTACGCCAATGCGAGCCCCCATCTGCCGGTGGCGTCCCTTTGATCCTCTCTGGACAGTATGGACTAGTGCGCATGAGCGAGTTTCGGCATGCGCACTACGTCATGACGTCACGCGGTTTGCGGCTGAGAGGACGACGGTGGTCGGAGCTTCTCAGCCTTCAGGGACGACGGGGGAGCCTCACGTAGGCCCCACTTGGGGGCCTGGACACCGCATATCCTGGTGGATTGGGGGGGATTTGAGCGCCTGCATTTGATCACCCTAATTGCCACTCATAGGGCACTATATAATGACTGGCCAATGGGAAATGTATATCATATCCCACACAGACCAGGATGGATGCTACTGCATCTACGCTGTCTTGGCACTGCGTTTCCACCTGCTCTGCACAATTTGCATTCAGGCTTTCAACTACTCATTATACCAATCTATGGAACCAATATCACCGCACCAGGTAACACTTGCATCCTCTTTCAACAATTTTTATAACTTTATATAAACTTTATATAAACTTTCCAACACTGACACCTGTTCACATTTTATAATTGGAATATAATTATTCCTGCCCAATTTTATAATTGGGAACACATGTTGTTTGCTTTAACATATTCACTATTACTTTATCTACTTCACTCACATTTGTACTTAATGTTATATTACTTATGACCATTTTATTTGGCAGTCCGTCACATGTACCAACAACGCACTTTTTTCATCTATTTTATCATTTCACACTACACTGCATTACACATTATACTCTGTGACTATCCCAACCTTTCTTACCCATTATTGTTTATTTATGAACGTTCACGAATGCCTTGACCAACATTATACATTGGCAACTTGCAGTTGCCTCTGCCCTTCCATCCCTTATACACATATACAATCTAATTATTACCCCGATAGGTTTACTTGTAATTACTTTACGCAACCCTCTTTAATCTAATTATGGCTACTGTGGGTGCTTATTGCAGGTGCCGACTCCTCCCCGCCCCCCACCGGGAGGGTGTCATTAATGAGGCTCCTTGAAGACCTCCTTGGGTGGACCCCTTACCCTCGGGAAGGTGGGAACTTCCTATAGGTCGTTTCGGACTATCCAGCGGCTTCAAATATCCTCTATTCCATGTTTTAGCGGTACATATATTCCCATGGTAGAATCTATGGGCCAAATCCACGTACATCGACGCATATATAGACCGGCGTAGCGCATCTCCTTTACTTTACGCCGGCTAAAATTAGAGACGTAAGTCCCATATCCACAGAGTATTTGCGCTCAAATTTGGGCCGGTGCAAAATAAATTCCGAGGCGTAAGGCGGTGTAATTCAAAGTGGGAAGGACGTGGGCATGTCCCATTGAAATAAGCCGTGACCCCATGTAAATGAAGGGCCGGCCAGACTGGGCATGTGCATGACGCTGACTACGGTCAGAGCCTCTCTGCACATGCTCACTACTCAGCTCGGCTCAATCAGTGAGATAGGAACTAGGCCCGGCGTACTTAGTGAGATATGCCCAGTGCATAAATAGGCCCAGACATACGCCCTTCCATTGCAAAAGTACATTCATTTTTTCCCTCCCTGAAGCAAGGTGCTTTTGTTCTGTTGTCTGTTGCTGTTTGTAGGTTTGTGTCGTGTCGGTGTGTTACATTATTTTGAGGGCCATCACCCAATTTATACACACATTATATATATATATATATATATTTAAAAAAATGTTTATAATAATAATAAATAATATAATTATAATCATATTTAAAATATTAAATATATATTAGATATAAAAAATAAAATTATATATTTATTATATTAACTAATTTAAAATATATAATAAACATAAAAAATGTATATAAAATATATATTTAGCCATTAGGGTGAAAAGAGCCACTGGCAAGGAAATGGAGTGTTGCCAGTACCTTGCCCAGTGGCGGTCGGCAGATCCTCTCCCGTGCCCTCCTCCGTGCCCTCCTCCGTGCCCTTCTCCTTCTGCGCTCATCTAAAGTCATTAGTATAGCTATGAGCAAGGATGGCCCTGGCATGTTGGCATACAGATTGTTGTCCTGCAAGTGTGGCTGCTCAGCTCATCCCTAACAGTGTTGCTTTAGCTGACATGTAGACGAATTGTCCAAATTTAAACCTGCTTTTATAAGGACTAACTTTAGACCGGACGTGCAGCTGATGCACACAAGGCATAGCCTGCGCCGGACAAACTGCATATTTGCATAGGAAATCAATGGTGTGGACGGAATAAATGTGCACCTAGGATGTGCAGGTGTAGGCAAGTTAGGCCGGTCGGGCATAGCCTATTTTGGTGCGTATCTAGTTCTGTGGGTACGGCGCATAGATATTCCGGCGCAAATTTAGACTTAGGTGGCACATCTCGAGATAGACCGGCTTAAGTCCTACCTGAATCTGGCCCTATGTGTTGTATGTTGACATGCTAATTCTTCTATTAATTTTATACTTTTGTGATATACTTTTTAGAAACTAATTATCCCCCTGAAGAGACCTCAACTGGTCGAAACGCGTCGGGTTCAACATTGTACAATTATGCAATATAACAATATGTGTAATGATCATGTCTACTGCACCTTGGAATGTGATATTTTACCTTTTGTATTTTCTTTTATGTATTGCAATTTTTATACATTGTGATATCCAAGCTTTTTGTTAATAAATACTACCTATATATAGCAACCAGTGCTCTATATTTTTGACATTGCTGCCTAAAAGCCCCACGGGGACTCTTCCATTATCGACACAAGAGGGTGTACCTACATTCTCCGGACAACATTGCAGGACTAAGAGAGTTAGGCATTTTGGAGGTTATGTGTTTTGGGTGTTTTTTCCTCTCTTTTTTTTCCCTCTTTCTCAATATGCCATCCTGCTCCCTACTTTCGCCCATGCCCTTTCCTTTCTTCCCTTCTTGTACACTTAAAGTCAATTTGACCGACCACAAACAATCTTGTACCACTACAGGATTTTCATAATCAAGTATATTGGAGCTTTCATCCCTGCATGTAATAAATGTTTTATGTTCCTTAACCAACCTTCATGAGAGAATTTCTAGTCACTGTCTTCCCCTGTAGGGGGAGGTTATCAATAGCAGCTATAGCAGCCACTATCAATAAATAAAAGAGAATGTGGCAGGCTGGTTGTACCCAAGTTGATTGATCAATCAACTTTGTGCATTCAGCACGCCCATTAAATGTTCAAATCTCAGCCAGTTCCTGCTGAACTAGCCAAGATTTGAACCATGCGTGATCTGTCTTACCTTAGCGTTCACTATTTATTTGTACAAGATCTGTCTTCATTTAACTTTCTGGGATGTTCCTTCATTTATTTGAACAGTATTATTTTTGTTATGTGGATGGTAATGTAGCGCTACGTGTGAGCCAAAAGGCAATGGCTGTGTACACCTAATGGGGTGTGACCATATATTGTGACACAAAGGATGTAATGGCAAAAATTGCACCACATCAAAATGTGAAATTCAAATCAATAAAGTGAACAATATAAACAAAAATAAAAAATAAGACGATGAAGATGTCATGAGATGGTGAGGAACTTCCCAACAGAAATCTTCAAATATGAGGTGGAATACATAAGCGCTTACCGCAACTGTTGGACCCAAATGTCGTACGACAGTGGATCGATTGAGCTTGGAATGTCCCATAGAGATGTCACCGAAAGTCCAGAAAGAAGTGGAGTCTACCTCCTAGGCAGTCAGATGTCGTCAACCCAGGAAAGGGGAGGAAGACCAGATGTTCATCGGCCACCGACTTCTCCCATACTGAAGATCCTAGTAAACCGTGGGTATGGCAATCATAAAGATCCTCCAAGCATCCAAACACGATCTGGTTCAGGTAAGTGAGAACACTGGCATGGGTACTGGAAACCAACTGGAGAGGGCTCAAAAAAACGTATCTTCCACAAATTCATGTAAAGAGTAGGGATGAGCCGAACACCCCTGGGTTCGGTTCGCACCAGAACCTGCGAACAGACCAAAAGTTTGTGTGAACTTTAGAACCCTGTTAAAGTCTATGAGACTCAAACATTTGAAATCTAAAGTACTAATTTTAAAGGCTAATATGCAAGTTATTGTCCTAAAAAGTGTCTGGGGACCGGGTCCTGCCCCAGGGGAGTGTTTCGGGACCTGGGTCCTGCCCCAGGGGACATGTGTCAATGCAAAAAAAGTTTAAAAAAAATGCAGTTTTTTCAGGAGTAGTGATTTTATTAATGCTTAAAGTGAAACAATAAAATTGAAATATTCCTTTAAATTTCGTACCTAGGGGTGTGTATAGTATGCCTGTAAAGTAGCGCCTGTTTCCTGTGCTTAGAACTGTCCCTGCACAAAATGTAATTTCTGAAGGAAAAAAGTCATTTAAAATCACTCGTGGCTATAATGAATTGTCGGATACCAGCAATACAGAGATAAGTCATTCATAAAAAAAGAATGCGTGGGGGCCCCCCCATATTCAATTACCAGGCCCTTCGGGTCTGGTATGGATATTAAGGGGAACCCTGCATCAAATTAAAAAATAATTATGTAGGGTTCCCCCCAAATATCCATTCCAGACCCTTCAGGTCTGGTATGGATTTTAAGGGGAACTCCACCCCAAATGTAAAAAAAAAATGCCATTGACCCCCACACATTTTTTTTTATGAATGACCTTTCTCTGTATTGCCGGGAGCCGACAATTCATTATAGCCGCGAGTGATTTTAAATTACTTTTTTTCCATCAGAAATGACACTTTGTGCAGGGACAGTTCTAAGCATGGGAAACAAGTGTTACTTTTCAGACATACTTTACACCCCCCCCCCAGGTACAGAATTTAAAGTAATATTTCTCTTTTATTGTTTCACTTAAAGGGTCACTAAAGAAAAAAAAATGGGCTGAAATGACTGTTTACAGGGTATAGAGACATAAAAGTTAACTGATTCTTTTTAAAAATGATTAAAAATAGATAAAATTCAATCATATAATCAATCAAAAATCAATCATATAATCAACCTACAGTTCTAGTTTAGTTTTTGCTGGTATTTCCTGTCTCTCTGATGTACAGAGCCCGAGAGCCAATACAGGGCAGTGATGGTTTGTCTAAAACCCTTCAGCACCAACCCAGTTTCAGTTTACACACAGTAATCACACCTCCTTGATTAGTGACCACAGTGAGAAATCTCCCAGCACTGTGGTTATAAGGAAACAGACAACCAGGAAGTGTGGAGATCAGAGCAGAATTACAGCAACATCAAAGAAAAAACGAACAATGAAGACATGAAAACAACACTGCAGTAGGGTAAAGGAAACTGTTTAGCTAAAAAAAAATCCTTTAGTGACCCTTTAAAGGAATTATTAAAATCAATGCTGCCAAAAAAACTGCAGTTTTTAAAACTTTTTTCTGCATTGATGCATGTCCCCTGGGGCAGGATCCAGGTCCCGAAACACTTTTTATTACAATAACTTGCATATTAGCCTTTAAAATTAGCACTTTAGATTTCAAACGTTCGAGTCCCATAGACTTTAACAGGGTTCTAAAGTTCACACGAACTTGCCACGAACACCCCAAATAGTTTGCTGTTCGGCGAACAGGCAATGTTCGAGTTAAACATGAGTGCTACTCGAACTCGAAGCTCATCCCTAGTAAAGAGAAGAAAAAAATGGGGGCTCCAATGGTGTAGGTCATAAAGAGGTTTTAATGAAAAAAACAATATACATAATAAAATATAAAAAAGGTGCTCACAAACAATTCACTGTCGTACAAAATTTGGGTCCAATGGTTGCGGTAAGCGCATATGTATTCCACCTTATATTTGAAGATTTCTGTTGGGAAGTTCCTCACCATCTCATGACATCTTCATTGTTTTATTTTCTATGGACACTATATTACATTTTTGTTTATATTGTTCACTTTATTGATTTGCATTTCACATTTTGTTGTGATGCAATGTTTGCCATTACATCCTTTGTGTCACAATATATGGTCACATCTTTTCGCAAAAGCCTTCCATGCCACCAACCCACTGGCCAAAACTAAGGGAGTGTCAATCCTACTTAACAAGGACGCGCCCTTTGTACTTCAACACCAGATCTCAGATTAAGAGGGCCGTTATATTTTTCTGAAGGACACTTGGGGGGGATCCCCCATCACTCTGGCCAATGTCTATTTCCCCAAATCTGCACACATTTCATACTGCAGAAAAATAGTAGATGAGCTCAATTGGTTTGCAGAAGCCTGCATTTTGCTGGGGGGCGATTTCAATATACCCCTTTCCCCGCTGAAAGACACCTCAAATGGATACACCCATGTTTCCTACAAAATACTGAAACGTATCAAAACCTTGCTCCAGTCCTTAACACTAGTCGACACATGGAGGGCAATGCATCCCTCAGAGAAAGATTTTACTTTCTATTTAGCTCCCCACAAAAGATACTCTCGACTTGACATGATCTTTATAACACAAAGGGACTTAGGCAATGTGCTCAGGGCCAAAATTGGCATTATATCCCTGTCGGACCATGCCCCCACTGCCATCGCCCTTTTACTGAATCCAACCAAGCGTACCACGTTCAACTGGAGGCTTAACGCCTCCTTGCTAACCGACCAGGAGATTAGGGATGACATACACCAGATGATCACGACATACTTCAAAGACAACCTGGACAGCGACACAAATCCCCTAAACAATTGGGAAGCGCACAAAACTGTAATCAGGGGTGAACTGATAAAATGGGGAGCAAGGAAGAAGAGGGAAAGAGAAAGGGAAATAACTAGATTATCACAACAAATAATTAATCCGGAAACCCAACATAATCAGTCCCTCTCAATTGCGGTAGAAGAGGATTTGACAAAATGCACATACCCATTAAAACAGATCTTAGACATAAAAGTTAGGAAGGCACTCCTCTTCAAGAAGAACATTTTCTACGAACAAGGGGATAAAAGTGGGAAGCTACTTGCCAAGGCCCTCAGGGACGCAAGACCAATCATGATTCCATCTCCTTTCTAATGGCTCACATTGCAGTGATCCCCAAACCTGACAAGGACCACTCGGACTGCGCCAATTTCAGACCCATATCACTACTAAACATTGACCTAAAACTTCTAGCAAAAATCCTGGCCAACAGACTGAAACCTCTTCTTAGCAAAATCATAGGCCCCGAGCAAGTGGGCTTTATGCCCGGAAGGGAAGCATGTGACAACATCACGAAAGCACTTAACTTGGTCCACTCTGTACAAATTACCAAAACCAATGGGATTACATGTTCTCCACCTGCTCACATATAGGGCAGGGGGGGGGCATGTTGTCCTGGCTGTCAGCCTTGTATCAACACCCACAAGCAAGAATTGCTTGAAATAACACATTATCCAACCCGATAAACATAAACAATGGGACCCGTCAGGGCTGCCCCCTTTCCCCATCCTTTTTATTATCTCCCTGGAACCCTTGATCAAAGCTGTCAACAAGTCTGCAGAGACGTGAGAGCTTTAGGTTGGGCAAGACTGAGTATAAGGTCGCCGCATACGCGGACGATCTATTATTCTTCCTTACAAAACCCTTCTTCTCTATCCCCAACCTGCAAAAATTATTTGAAACGTTCAGGTACATCTCAAATTTCAAAATAAATAAATCCAAATCAGAAGCACTGAACCTGACCCTATCACCTGACCAGGTTGCTCTTTTGAAGTCTAATCACTCCTTTTACTGGATACCCTCCTTCCTCAAATACCTAGGGGTTTACCTAACAAACACCATAGATTCACTCTTAGATTCCCTCTTCCACGACAATTACTCCCCACTACTTCAATCAATCTCCACTGACCTCCATAAATGGTCCCCTAAATTATTTTCATGGTTCGGAAGAGCCTCGATCCTGAAAATGACAATCCTTCCCAGACTCTTATACATCTTCAACGCCCTTCCAGTACATATATCGGAATCTTTTTTCACTAAACTCCTTAAAATACAAAGGCGATTCCTATGGGCTGATAAGAATCCCAGAATCAGCCCCAGACTCCTTACCTTACCCAAAAAATACAACCAGGCATCTCATATTACCAGAATAATAGACTGGCACTGCCACAGTAAAGATAAAGACTGGGTCAAACTAGAAAGCCAATTGGCACCACACCACACTTTATTCTCACCTTGGGCCTCACATTCCAAAATATCCAACTCCATAAAGCATCCCTTGATAGCGAACACACTTAAAACCTGGCACAAAATTGCACCAAAATATGGCCTGGCATCAAGTCCAGGCCCCCTCACCCCTACCTTTGACAATCCCGATTTCCCTCCAGGCCTTCAGGGCAAAAGGGTTCCAGACCTTTTGGCTTTTAACTGCATCTCTGGAGGCAGAGTAAAGACATACGCTGAGATGAGAGCAGAGTTTGGCGAGGCCTTCCCGGGGCCCTGGTTTCATCTTCAATTACGAAACTTCTTGGTTAACACTAGATCCCTCTCCTTGTATAACCGTCCCATGACCACCATGGAAAGCTTATGCTACAAACGTGAACGAGTTCCACACACTACCTCACTGGCGTACTCCTGGTTGATCCAGCCACTACAAACAGACACGAGCGGACATAAACTAAGGTGGGAATGGGACTTAGGCGTCAATATAGATGATTCACAATGGGAGAAAGCATGCATCTTCTCACACAAATGCTCTCTGAGCACCAGGTATCAAGAGATCTCATACAAGATACTCATGCAATGGTACATTACACCGCAGAGAACTAAAAAATGCTTCAGACACGTGTTGGCGATGTAAAAGAGACGTGGGTTCCTTCCTGCACATATGGTGGGAGTACCCTGATATTTGTACCTTTTGGCAAAGTGTGACTAGATGGATTAGACATATCACTGAAACAACAATTACTCTTGATGCAGCCACATGCCTACCTTATTTAAACCATCTCCTGATAAGTAGATATAAAAAACCCTCACCAGACACCTACTCAATGCAGCCAAAACCCTTATTCCCCTTCATTGGAAATCAACTCAGTCTTCTGTATACTTTGCCTAATCTTTAATAAATCAATAAGAATGCCTAAACATTTGTAATTGCAACAATTTTATGGGCAAAGTGAGGCATTATCTCACAGAAATGCTGGGGGTGCCAATATTTTTGGCCATGACTGTATGTTTGTAGATGTACCCAAAAGAAACAACATTGATAGACTGTGGGCTAGGGATATATGTATATATTATTTTTTCAGATCATGGAAGTGCACTTTTACAGAAGCATAATCTTGGTTCTTGGCCTTGACATAAAGAGAGACTGGGAGAAAGAAGCCAAAAAAGGTTGGCCCGGATTCACGTACCCGGGCGTATCTTTAGAGCAGCGTATCGTATCTTCTTTACGCTACGCCGCCGCAACGTGGAGAGGCAAGTGCTGTATTCACAAAGCACTCACTCCCTAAGTTACGGCAGCGTAGCGTAAATGTCTGCGTAATTCAAACTAGCTAGGCAGTGGCTGTGTTTTATTAAAATCACCTGTGACCCCATGCAAATTATGTGCCGAACGAACGGCGCATGCGCTGCCTGTGGACGTATCCCAGTGCGCATGTTCAGAAGCACATCGGATAGAATGCCTAAGTGACGTAGGCGCACAATGCCTACGACGAGTGAACGTAACCTACACCCAGCCCTATTCACGTACTACGTAAACGGCGTAAATGACGTAAAATTTGACGGCGTCGTTCCCTGGCCCATACGTTTGCATCAGCTGCGCCTCATATAGCAGGGGTAACTTTACACCAGACATAAGCCTTACGCAAAGCGCATATATGAAGCGGCTGGGCGCATCTACGTTTGTGAATTGGCGTATCTTGCTCATTTGCATATTTACCATGGGAACGCGGAATGTGTCCAGTGTAACTATGCGCCCACGATACTCCGGCGTATGCAAATTAAGTCGGACGACTGAAGCCATGTTTTTCGGCGTATCTCGCTTTATGAATCGGCGCAAAGATGCGACGGCACACATTTAAACATGGAGATACGCCAACGTAACTTCTTTGTGAATCTGGGCCGTTAAGTTTATATTTGTACCTATGATATGTATGATGTATATGCATGTTTGTATATGTATTATGTACGATAGGAGAAAATTACTTTAAAAAAAAAAAGTTCTAAAAAGTATTGAAGTGTTGTTTGCAAAACATTTTTTTTAGATTAGTTCAAAGTGAAACTGCAGCCAATTTATGATTGTTCAGATGTGTACATATTATTAATCACAAAATGTGCTTTTAATCTAGTCATCACTGATCTTTATAGCTGCAATAACTGTGGAACAATTCAACACTAGGGATGAGCTGAACACCCCCCGTTCGGTTCGCACCAGAACCTGCGAACAGACCAAAAGTTTGTGTACATTTTAGAAAGCCATTAAAGTCTATGGGACTCGAACGTTTGATATCTAAAGTGCTAATTTTAAAGGCTAATATGCAAGTTATTGTCCTAAAAAGTGTTTGGGGACCCGGGTCTTGCCCCCGGGGACATGTATCAATGCGAAAAAGTTTTAAAAACTAAATTTTTTTCAGGAGCAGTGATTTTAAATGACATTTTACCCTTCAGAAATGACACTTTGTTCAGGGACAGTTCTAAGCACGGGAAACATGCGCTGCTTTACAGGCATATGTTACACAACCCCTAGGTGCAAAATTTAAAGGAATATTTCACTTTTATTGTTTCACTTTAAGCATTATTAAAATCACTGCCCCTGAAAAAACATGCATTAAAAATTTGTGCCATGGGGTAGGACCCGGTCCCCAAACACTTTTTATGACAATAACTTGCATATAAGCCTTTAAAATTAGCACTTTAGATTTCTCCCATAGACTTTTCCAGGGTGTTCTGCGGGTTTTCGAATTTGCCGTGAACACCCCAAATTGTTCGCTGTTCGACAAACAGGCAATGTTTGAGTCGAAAATGAGTTTGACTCAAACTCAAATCTTCAAGCAAAGGCACTGAAATCCTAATCTAAGTTGATATTGCCTGTCCCTGCCTCCTATTTGCTTGGAAGCCTTCCAACCATCTATTATCTAATGTAAATATAGAGCCGATGCACAGCAAGAGGGGAGCTGAGTGAGGAAAACGTCACGTTGGACAACTTCACTGCTTCTGAGGTTAATTTAAGGATTAATTGCTTTGCAGTTCCTGCAGTTGCAGAGGTCACTTGTGTGCTTTTAATTCTCAATTGCTGGTTTTTAATGTAATCCAAATTATTTGAATGTCCACAGCCTAGTCACAAGATTGCTTTAAATCAGTGTATATTCTTCCCACAGTTCTCAAATCATTTTACTTATTTTGAATAAACAGTTAGCAAAATGGTTTTGAGGAATAAATAAATAATGAATAACACAATCTAAATATATTATCTGAACATTAGAAATAATGAGTCCTGTGATATTATCATGAAGCGCTTCCAGTTCCCAGGGATTACATGTAATTTCATCGACTTCTATATAAAGGAACATCTTTGTGTATGATTAGTCAATTCAACACTGGAGGCAACCACATAGTGATGCACTAAATCCCTTTGAATTGTTATCTGTAGCATTAAATCATTATCAACAGATCACAATACTGTAAGTACATGAGAATAAATTTGATATACATATGTATTACAATGATCAAAGGATGAATAAAAACCAACCTAAAATTACAATATGCCTTACTTCATGAACAAATAAAAAAGAGCAGTCAGTGGGCCAGATTCACAGAGAATTAGATTCTCGTAGAGTATCAGAAATACACTACGCCGCCGTTTTTTACCTGGCTCTACGTGGAATCCAGGTAGATTTTGTCCAGTAAACGACGGCGGCGTAGTGTATTTCTCCCGTCGCAATCCATCTGCGCGAGTAGGGGGCGTGAAGCATTTAAAATAGGCGCGTTCCCGTGGTGATCGAACTGCGCATGCTCCGTTCGCAAATTTCCCGCTGTGCATTCCGCGAAAACACGTCGTCACGTCGTAGTAGCGTCGTTTACGTACATTCCTATTCCCGAACGAGTTACGTTAAAAAAAAATTATATTTTCAAATCGATGCGGGAACGACGGCCATACTTTACATGGGTTACGCACTGTTAGACCAGCAAAAAGCTCCTCTAACATTACGTAGCCAAAAAATGATGTAGGCGATTGCGAGGGACACTCGTACCTTCGTGGATCGCCGTAAAAACTCATTTGCATATCCCGACGCATGAAAACGACGCAAACTCCTCCCAGCAGCCGCAAAAATATCGCAGTGTAGATCCGAAGGCTTACGAAGATGTAAGCCTCTCGGATCGAAGCCCGAAGCCGCCGTATCATGGTTTGAGGATTCAAACTAGTGATACGGCGCGCGAAATTTGAAATTACTCCTGTCTAACACCAGTTAGACAGGCGTAATTGCTCTGTGAATCTGGGCCTGTGTATTAACCTTGCATATTTCTTGTCCCTGGGTCATGGCTTCTGGCGTGCTGTATCAGGGAATCAGCAACTCAAGATCAGAGGTAAGTATTTTTTTGGTCTTCTTTTACTGGAGGCAGATAGCAGGTGGTGGGGAAGGGGGCAGATGATCCATAATTCAGTTTTAATTTTTAAGTTCATTAAAAAATGATTTGCAAACTTTTTTGTTAACCTATGCAAGAAATGTCTATGTCTTTTTTGTCCTTGAATGAATTAAGCTTAATTTTCTGATTGTATTATATTTTATTTCTAGATTAACTACTTGCCGACCGCCCGCCGTCATATTACTGCGGGACGGTGGCACTGTTCCGCGAGAGCACGTAGCTCTACGTCCTCACTTTAGCGGCCGCTGGGCGGCCGCGCGCGCGCCCCCCGCTCGCCCCCAAGTCCCGCGCGCATGCCCAGCGGGTACGATCGCCGCCGGGCACACGCGATCGCTCGTTACAAAGCGGGGAACGGGAGCTTTGTGTGTAAACACAAAGCTCTCGTTCCTGTCAGCGGGGGAAACGCTGATTTTCTGTTCATACAATGTATGAACAGAAGATCAGTGATTTCCCCTAGTGAGGCCACCCCCCCATACAGTTAGAACACACCCAGGAACACACTTAACCCCTTCCCCGCTCCCTAGTGTTAACCCCTTCACTGCCAATGGCATTTTTATAGTAATACAATGCATTTTTATAGCATTGATCTCTATAAAAATGCCAATGGTCCCAAAAATGTGTCAAAAGTGTCCGAAGTGCCCGCCATAATGTCGCAGTACTGAAAAAAAATGCTGATCGCCACCATTACTAGTAAAAAAAAAATATTAATAAAAATGCCATAAAACGACCCCCTATTTTGTAAACGCTATAACTTTTGCGCAAACCAATCAATAAACGCTTATTGCGATTTTTTTTAAAGAAAAATATGTAGAAAAATACGTATCGGCCTAAACTGAGAACAAAAATTATATATTTTTGGGGGATATTTATTATAGCAAAAAGTAAAAAATATTGCATTTCTTTCAAAATAGTCACTCTATTTTTGTTTATAGCGCAAAAAATAAAAACCGCAGAGATGATCAAATACCACCAAAAGAAAGCTCTATTTGTAGGAAAAAAAGGACGCCAATTTTGTTTGGGAGTCACGCCGCAAGACCGCGCAATTGTCAGTTAAAGCGACGCAGTGCCGAATCACAAAAAAGTGCTCTGGTCATTGGACAGCAATATGGTCTGGGGCTAAAGTGGTTAATACACTGATCAGCCATAACACCAAGATCACTAACAGGTAAAGTGAATAACATTGATTATCTCATGATAATGGCATCTGAAAGTCTGTGGAATAAACAGTATTAGGCAGCAAGTGAATATGTTGTCCAAGAGGTTGATAATTTTAAACCAGAAAAAATGGACATCACAGTTCAAGGTGCCCATGCTGACCCATGTCCACAGTCATAAACTCCTCTAATGGGCAAATGAGCATCAGAACTGGACCACGGAGCAGTGGAAAAGGGTGGCCTCGTCTGATGAATCACCTTTTTTTTTTTTACATCATGTGAACGGCTAGGTTTGTGTGCATTGCTTGTGATGTGATGCTTTCAGCAATGTTCTGATGAGAAATCTTGGGTCCTGCCAGTCAAGTAGATGTTACTTTGACATGCACCATCTACCTAAACATTGTTGCTGACCAAGTACACCCCCAATATGGGAACGGTTTTCCCTGATGGCAGTGGCCTCTTTCAGCAAGATAATGCACCTTGCCACACTGCAAAAGGGGTTTAAGAATGGTTTGAGGAACACACCAACGAGTATATGTGGGATGGGCTGGAAGAACAAGTCTAATCTATTGAGGCCCCAACTCACAACTTACAGGACTTAAAGGATATGCCAGTGTTGACTTGGTTTCAGATACCACAATATACCTTCTGTGGTCTAGTGGCATCCATGTTGCAAGGGGTCAGGGCTGTTTTGGTGGCAAAATGGATACTCAATATTAGGTTGGTCATCATAATGTTATAGCGATTGGTGTATAACTTTCATATCCAATTATTATGCTCAAACTGCAACTATTTCTAGAATTTAAAGAGCAACAGCCTTGTCTAGTACAAATAAAAAAAACAATAACAGAAGCTAGCTCAGTGTTATAGTAAGGGTCTTAAGTAGAACTACTGGTGGGGTCCCAGATTTGGAATTTACATCACTGCTGGGCCGTTGAATTTAACATTATAAGGCCTAGGCTCAAATGTGTTCTGTAAAAAGTATGATATAAGAAATGGCATCAAGGTTATTGAACAAGAAAAGTGAAACCCGAGACTGCTATTTTTGGTACCCTGTCATCCATTATTGGTTGGTTGATTTTAATTACCTATGTTGTTATTTATTTGGTGCCAGGAGACCTAAATTACATATTGCATATTACAATTTAAGATGTGTAGTATCAAGCAATTGGAGGTCTCTTCAAGGTCTACTCATTGAATCAGCAGTGCCAAGGAATTTGGGAGACTTTCAAGATCTGATCAAACGTTTTCTGTAAGGCCTCGTACACACGATAGGTTAAATAGAGGACAATGGTCTTAAAAAAACGATTGTGTCAGAACGCGGTGACGTAAAACACAACGAGATGCTGAAAAAAATAAAGTTCAATGCTTACAAGCATGCCTTGACTTGATTCTGAGCATGCATGGATTTTTAACCGACGGTTAGGAATCTATCGGTTAGGAATCCATCGGTTAAATTTAAAGAAAATTGGCTTTTTTTTAACCGATGGTTAAATAACCTTTGGGGCCCACACACGATCGGTTTTGACCGATGAAGGCGGTCCATCAGACCGTTGCCCTCTGTTTAACCTATGGTCTTCAAAAGGTTGTCACACACTATTGCTGGTATGTTGGCCCATTCCTCCATGCAGATCTCCTCTAGAGCAGTGATGTTTTGGGGCTGTCGCTGGGCAACACAGACTTTCAACTCCCTCCAAAAGTTTTCTATGGGGTTGAGATCTGGAGACTGGCTAGGCCACTCCAGGACCTTGAAATGCTTCTTACGAAGCCACTCCTTTATTGCCCGGATGGTGTGTTTGGGATCATTGTCATGTTGAAAGACCCAACCACGTTTCATCTTCAATGCCCTTGCTGATGGCAGGAGGTTTGCACCCAAAAGCTCACGATACATGGCCCCATTCATTCTTTCATGTACACGGATCAGTCGACCTGTTCCCTTTGCCCAGAAACAGTCCCAAAGCAAGATGTTGCCACCCCCATGCTTCACAGTAGGTATGGTGTTCTCTGGTTGCAACTCAGCATTCTCTCTCGTCCAAACACGGCGAGTTGTGTTTCGACCAAACAGTTCTACTTTGGTTTCATCTGACCATATGACATTCTCCCAATCCATTTCTAGATCATCCAAATGCTTTTTAGCAAACCTCAGACGTGCCCGGACATGTACTGGCTTAAGCAGGGGGGACACGTCTGGCACTACAGGATCTGATTCCCTGGTGGTGTATTACTGTGTGTTACTAAGGCTGCGTACACACAATCAAATCTATCTGCTGGAAACGGTCTGACAGACCGTCCCAGCAGACAGATTCGATCATGTGTACGGGCGAGCCGACGGATTTTCCCAGCAGACAGATTTTAAAGCCTCCTTTAAAATCTGTCTGCTGGGAACCCATCGGACCGATATGTCTGCTGGTTAGTACGCTAATCAGCAGACATATCTGCCCACACATGCGTCGAATGGATTTGACGCATGCGCGGAAGTGATTTACTTCCTGGTGCGGTGACGTGGTGGCGTCAACGTCATCGCCACGTCACCGCGTTGTCTGCTGGCGGGGATTTTGGTTTGATCGTGTGTACAGCGATCAAACCAAAACAGCCAGCAGACAAATCTGTTCAAATCGGTCGGTCCGACCGATTTCAACAGATTAATTTGCTTGTGTGTACAAGGCCTGATGGTAGCCTTTGTTATGTTGGTCCCAGCTCTCTGCGGGTCATTCACTAGCCCCCCCCTCGTGTGGTTCTGGGATTTTTTCTCACCGTTCTTGTGATCATTTTGACCCCACGGGGTGAGATCTTGCGTGGAGCCCCAGATCGAGGGAGATTATCAGTGGTCTTGTATGTCTTCTATTTTCTAATTATTGCTCCCACAGTTGATTTCTTCACAACAAGCTGCTTGCCTATTGCAGATTCAGTCTTCCCAGCCTGGTGCAGGCTGGGAAGATACAGGTCTGTGAGAGACAGAAATCTTGCTTGTTTGTAGAGGAGACCAAATACTTATTTTCCACCATAATTTGCAAATTATGTGATGTGATGGTCTGGATTTGTTTCCACATTTTGTCTCTTATAGTTGAGGTATACCTATGATGACAATTACAGGCCTCTCTCATATTTTTAAGTGGGAGAACTTGCACAATTGGTGGCTGACTAAATACTTTTTTTGCCCCACTGTATCCCCAATCTTATCTTCTCAGTCTTCATCCCAGGCTGAGAGGCAAGAGATAACACCATGCATGCATTAAATCTTCATTATTGGCTCACCACATTTGAAACTCAGGGTTTCTTCCTCTCCCTCGATGCAGGGAAGGCATTCGACAGAGTGGATTGGGATTACATGAAAGAGGTACTGAAAGAAATTGGACTCCTACCTCGCAAGTATGCCTATATTAAAGCATTATACTCCACTCTCTCAGCGAGTGTACGAATGAATGGCCACCTGTTGAATGCCTTTACTATAAGCAATGGGACATGTCAACAATGTTCATTATCTCCCCTGATTTCTGTCCTGTCATTAGAACCCCTCTTAAACAGACTGAGAGCTAACCTTGATATTAAAGGACTCACCAGAGCCAACAGAGACTTCAAAGTCACAGCTTTCGCTGATGACATACTCCTCTCTCTACAATCACCTTGATTATCCTTGCCCAACTTACTAAAAGATATAGGACATTTTGGAAAACTGTTAAACCTCAAAATTAACTTCTCCAAATCACATGCCCTGAATGTTTTACTCTTCCCATAAGAAATAACTCACTGTCAAGAATCCTTCCCATTCCTATGGAAGAAGGACACCATTACCTACCTTGGCATCCAAATCACAAGGAAGATAGCTGACATGTACAGCCACAATTTCCTGTCAGCACTCTCCAAGATTACAATCGGATCTGAAGGAATGGGCCAGCCTAAATGTATCCTGGTTTGGACTCACAGCCCTAGTAAAAATGATTATACTTCCTTGTCTATCTAATGCAGATGATTCCAATCCCCTTTCCTTTTTTGCGATATACAAAAAAGCGTGTTTGGCTTTCATATCCAAAAAATACCACCCCACGCATTAAATACACTCGCCTCACACGTACAAAAACTAAAGGTGGAATTGGACTACCGAACCTCTATAAATATTATCTGGATAAACGGTGAAAGGAAATCCACGCTGTCAATAATGAGAGGTAAGTAGCTGCCTGCACAACAGATATAATGTATATAAAGCAAGTGGAAAAGAGAAAGTGCGGCGCTCAAAATATTACTCTCGGTAGGCTCAAAAGATATAAGTGTACATATAACCTCTGTGGTATACTTAATAAATGAATTAAATTGCACACATAATATGAAAACTATGCAAATGATTAATCAAAGTGATAATATAACACAATCATTGACTGAACAAAATTGTGGTATTCAAACTTTGGACATGATCCAAAATAATATGTGTAGGTTGAAAATGCACCAAATGAATATAGTGAATAAATAACCAATAGTATATAAATATAATAAATACAAAGTGAAGCACCATAGATGGAAATAAACCAAAAAAGTGTTGGTGAACAAATGAAATATAAAGTCCAAAATTAATCCACAAAGTGACTCTGTATATAGTTGTCTATAGGCAATCCACCACCGTGAAGAGCAAAGGCTTACCAGACAAGATGGACCCAACAGGGCATAAGCCTGAAGGATCGAATGAGCTTGTTGGTGTAACACACCCAGGGAGAGGTACAGCAAGCACAGCTTCCAATGGGGCCAGGCAGTGAGACCAGGTGACAATATTCCACTATATTGACATCAATGGGTATCCACTATAAATTTAAGCAACGTTACTTCATACACAAATCCTCCCAGTGTAAC
This sequence comes from Rana kukunoris, assembly GCA_029574335.1. Classification (NCBI taxonomy): domain Eukaryota; kingdom Metazoa; phylum Chordata; class Amphibia; order Anura; family Ranidae; genus Rana; species Rana kukunoris. The sequence goes on from CM056051.1 coordinate 527,896,396, forward strand.
ATATGTTAAGGAGAGAAATTGGGCCACATATAATTCGGTTTAAAAAGTGGTAATTTATTAAATAAAATATAAAATGGTCACTCACATTTGAGAAGACAAGTAAAAGCAAATCGGATCAAAATAACGCAGTGGCAACAACAGAGCCCTTTCCGACGCATTTTTCCGAATAAGGCATCATCTGGGGTGAAATATTATCTGGCATGTCATCGGATAATGATTTTGGACTGGAAGGTCCACAAACTTGGGAAGTTATGGGTCACCTTGGAAAATTCTTTCACACGCATCCCAACACACGTTTTCCCCTGGCTGATACCCTCCCACTGGCCTCGGACCCTATTGACACACACCCTCATTTACACCCCGTTGGTAGCTTTCAAAAAGTCAATGAGTTCTTCAAAACTTCCAGACGCGTTGACTTCGCTGAGGGGAAATCCTAAATTTCACCCGCCCCCGGGGAATCAAGAACATTCCTGCAGCAGGAATGGCCCCACGAGGAAGTGCTCACATACCAATTTTTCTCTAAATGAAGCATACGTCCATACGAAGACTTGGTGTCTTCATTATGTACCAACTAATTTCCCTTTTGGATGTACAGACATCTGAGGCACCTTCTTACAACACAGGACCCATCTACCACAAGGAATAGGCAACTTATACCATTCAAATCTCTTTGCTTGCATAAATCACCACAAATAAATGTTATATCCTACATCTACACTTTACGCCAAGAAAACCCCTCCTCCCCCCAAAATGGATGCATCACATATTTCCTGGGAAAGAGACCGACAACTGACTCTCACTGATGAAAATTGGGACGACATATATGAGTATGCACACAAGGATTCAATGAATGTAGCAATTCAGGAAAACTGCTATAATATTGCAAGTAAATGGTATTGAACCCCAGCTCAACTTCACAAATTCTCTCCTACTATCCCAAACGTATGCCGGAGATGTAAGAAAGCAGAAGGTTCTATGCTCCACATTTGGTGGGAGTGTGCTCTACTCTACCATTTTGAAGGGAAGTACAAGCCCTAACTGCACGGATCACCACATACACTTTGGACTACAACCCTGCACAATATTTTCTACACCAGCAGGGTCAAACACAATTTCTTTGCGGGCCGCATCAGCATTATGATTGTCCTCAAAGGGTCAGTTGTATTTGTAACACTACATGTTCAGAGAACCCCCCCTTACATCATATGTCAAGAGTCCCCCATTCTCACTTACATCACAGTACACACCCCCTTACCTTGTGATGCTGCTGGGAAGAAGCTGAGGCAATGCTAGAAAGCAGAAAGTGCAGGGACTGGAGGAGGACCAAAGAAGGGCTGGAGCTCTCCTGCGACTGCAGGAGAGGTGCGAGGGCAACATAAAATGGCCTGGTGGGCCGGATTTGGCCAGCGGGCCTTGTGTTTGACACATTAGTTCTACACCATACAACTCTACCTAAAAGGGACTATCACAAATCACTTGCTATACCTGTTCACTGGTGATCCACAGATATACCATCAATCGGGGAATGGCTGACCTGAATCTCTAAGATAGAGGAGATGGAGAAACTGATACACACCTCTTACCGGGATGGAGAGCGGTCCTTACCCACACCCCTACCATTTCTCATTCAATATTTCTTCTTGAGACTAGCTTTCCCCACTCCCCTTCCCCCCCCCCCTCATTTTATATTCCCTTACCCCTTCCCCCCTTCTGTCTACAACCCTTAGCAATCTTTGCATCCCACCATAATTAACCAGAAACCCTTCTACAAAAATTCAGGTTGGGGTTACTAATATTATTACTGTTATTATTAGAACTGGTGGTATTGTTTTCAATGTTATTACTACCATTATTATAGATGTTTTATTCAGAAAATCACCTGATCTCTAAATGTTTCCTTATGATGACGGTTTATGCAACGTTCAAGTCTCCTTAATAGCTTCAACTTTGAGTAATATTTCTCTGTTCTGTTTGATACGATCTATGACGCATTTAGACCTTTGTTATTTTATTGTACAAGTATGTCATGGGTACCATATTAATCAATGTGATTACTGTTCTGTAAATATACCTTTAACCACTTAAGGACTGCCTCCTGCACATTTACATCGGCAGAATGGTGCGGCTGGAGGCATGCACGTACAGGTACGTCCTGTGCTTGTGCCCAGCCGTGGGTCACAGGCGGGCGGCCTCGGCACGCTCCTGTGACCCGGTCCGAAGCTCCGTGACCGGGACTATGGGACCCGGGGACCCGATCGCCGCTGGAGTCCCGTGATCGGTCCCTGGAGCTGAAGAATTGGGAGAGCCGTGTGTAAACACTGCTACCCCGTTCTTCACTGTGACGGCGTCATCGATCGTGTGATCTCTTTTATAGGGATACACAATCGATGACATCACACCTACAGCCACACCCCCCTACAGTTTTAAACACATATTAGGTCACACATAACCCCATCAGCACCCCCATGTGGTTAACTTTTTTGCTGTGAAAATGACAATGGTCCCACAAATGTGTCAAAATTGTCCAAAGTGTCCACCATAATGTCACAGTCACTAAAAAAATCGCTGATCGCCGCCATTAGTAGTAAAAAAAAAATTTATAAAAATGCAATAAAACTATCCCCTATTTTGTAAACACTATGGGCCAGATTCACAGAGAATTCGATTATAGTAGCGTTTCCGAAATACACTACGCCGCCGTATTTTACCTGCCTCTACGTGGAATCCAGGTAGATTTTGTCCAGTAAACGACGGCGGCGTAGTGTATTTCTCCCGGCGCAATCCATCTACGCGAGTAGGGGGCGTGAAGCATTTAAAATAGGCGCGTTCCCGCGGCGATCGAACTGCGCATGCTCCGTTCCCAAATTTCTCGCCGTGCATTGCGCGAAATCACGTCGTTACGTCGTAGTAGCGTCGTTTACGTACATTCCTATTCCCGAACGAGTTACGTTAAAAAAATAAAAGTAAATTAAATTAGACGCGGGAACGACGGCCATACTTAACATGGGTTACGCACTGTTAGACCAGCAAAAAGCTGCTCTAACATTACGTAGCCAAAAAATGACGTAGGCGATTGCGAAGGACACTCGTACCTTCGTGGATCGCCGTAAAAACTCATTTGCATACCCCGACGGTGAAAACGACGCGGACTCCACCCAGCGGCCGCAAAAATATCGCAACGTAGATCCGAAGGCTTACGAAGACGTAAGCCTCTCGGATCAAAGCCCGAAGCCGCCGTATCATGGTTTGAGGATTCAAACTAGTGATACGGCGCGCAAAATTTGAAATTACTCCTGTCTAACACCAGTTAGACAGGCGTAATCACTCTGTGAATCTGGGCCTATAAATTTTGCGCAAACCAACCGATAAACGCTTATTGTGATTTTTTTTTACCAAAAATAGGTAGAAGAATAAGTATCGGCCTAAACTGAGGAAAAAAATATTTTTATATATATTTTTGGGGGATATTTATTATAGCAAAAAGTAAAAAATATTGAATTTTTTTCAAAATTGTCGCTCTATTTTTGTTTATAGAGCAAAAAATTTAAACCGCAGAGATGATCAAATACCACCAAAAGAAAGCTCTATTTGTGGGAAAAAAAGGACGCCACTTTTGTTTGGGAGCCACGTCGCACGACCGCGCAATTGTCTGTTAAAGCGACGCAGTGCCGAATCGCAAAACCTGGCCGTGTCCTTTAGCTGCCTAAAGGTCCGGGTCTTAAATGGTTAATATTCTCAATAAAACTTTTGTGGAAAAAAAAAAAAAGCTGTTTCCCTTTTCTGTTCTCTCTTTAGGTTATGAAGGAGAAAAATGTGTCCCGTATTACCAAGATCCACCTATTAGGACTTCAGACTCCGCACAGTATAACATTTCTGATCTTTTTTCTTTTCCTTTTGATCTATTGTGTGACAATATGTGGAAACCTCCTGATCATCACATTGGTGTCCTACAGCAAATCCCTCCATTCTCCCATGTACTTCTTCCTCTCCCAGCTCTCTGTATCAGATATCTTAGTGGTAACCAACATTCTTCCTAACATGCTCCATGCTGTTTTGATGAAAGGGATCATAATATCTTTTTCTGATTGCATCTCCCAGTTTTGTTTTTTTGCTGTTTCTGAAGGTCTTGAGTGTTTTCTTCTGACAGTGATGTGTTATGACCGATATGTGGCCATCTGTAAACCATTACATTATACTTTATTAATGAACTTTCAGCTCTGCTGGGTGATGATTATCACTTGTTGGGTGTTAAGTCTTTTAATAGTACTGATTCTCACTTTAACAATATTACAATTGGATTTTTGTGGTCCCGATATTGTCAATCACTTTTTCTGTGATCTTGATCCAATCCTACAACTCTCCTGCTCTGATGCTTCTAATGTTCTACTTGAAATGACAATACTGAATGTTATTATTGTTATCATCCCGTTCTTTATAATTATTGTATCATATGTTTATATTATAATCACAATTTTTAAAATCCCATCTATTACCGGCAGACAGAAAGTTTTCTCAACATGCAGCTCCCACCTGACTGTTGTTTGTATTTATTATGGTTCAATGGTTTGTGTTTATTTGGTACCCCGTAGAGGACAGTCAGGGGACATCACTAAATTCTTTTCATTGCTGTACACTGTGGTCACCCCACTGATGAATCCAATTATATACAGCCTGAGGAATAAAGACTTAAAAGAAGCTGCAGCTAAAATCATCAACCACTGTCTGCACTTGCATTTCAGTAAATAGTCATAAAATAATAATTTAGTAAGTTTTAATTGAAGTTGGATGTCAGATCTTGATATCAAAGATGAAATCCATCAGACATCCAGACAAAAAAATCCAGATACAGATGGCATACACATATTGCATCATGCATTAACCCCCCCCCCCCATCAAGAAAAAAATAATTACACCCCCCCCCCATAAAAAATAATAATAATAATAATAATTCTCTTCACGTTCTCCCTTCTGTATTTTATACTTGATTTTTTTTTTACATTTCTCTCTCCCCCTCCTACTCCCACCCCTCCCATTTAGTGATATTTGATTACCACTGTGTTTTTTTTTTTCTTACCATAAAACATATCTAATAAAATAAAAAAGTAAAAGGTCAAATTTCGTAATATATTAAGGCTAATATGTATTTTGCTACATATTTTTGGTAAAACAAATCCCAATAAGCGTATATTGATTTGTTTGCACAAAAGTTATAGTCTTTGCTGTTCAGATTGTTTGTTCATCTAGTTCATGTATACAGCTTTCCTTTAAAACCTTGGGTGCAATATACGTTTTTACTGTTGCTACCAGTGTTTTTTTGTTTACATTTGTTTTCATTTAACCATAACAACTACATTTCTCTTATATATGTTTATTTGAAGTATGCCATTAGATTAGCCATACGCCTCTTATAGCCGGTTGGGTCCAACGGTTGCGGTAAGTGCATATGTATTCCACCTCATATTTGAAGATTTCTGTTGGGAAGTTCCTTACCATCTCATGACATCTTCATCGTTTTATTTTTTATGGACACTATATTACATTTTTGTTTATATTGTTCACTTTATTGATTTGAATTTCACATTTTGTTGTGGAGCAATTTTTGCCATTACACCCTATGAGTCACAATATATGGTCACACCCCATTAGGTGTATACAGCCATTGCCTTTTGGCTCACACGTATCGCTACAATACCATCCACATTTAATTTGTTTTGTCACATTCTTGTGTACAGTAGCTGCCTCACTCCCGTTCAGGGTTCATTCTTTGTTACACTTTTTTTTATTTTTGGGTAGCGCTCATATTTTTTCCCTTTACATTGTTATTTTTGTTATGTTTCGCTGCAAACATGGGGGTTCATGTACTAAAACTGGAGGGTGCAAAATCTTCATGTAACTACCGTATTTACCGTATAACACGCACAGGCATATAACACGCACCCTAACTTTAAGAGGGAAGTTTCAGCGGAAAAAAAGCCCAGTTTACCCTCTATTTTCAGGGTAAAAAAGTGAGTGTTATACGCCAATAAATACAGTAATCAGCTTCTAACTTCAGCTTGTTCAATTAAGCTATGACAAAAAATCTGGAAGCTGATTGGTTTCTTTGTAGAACTGCACCAAATTCTGCACTCTCCCGTTGTAGTAAATGAACCCCCCCCCAAAAAAAAATAAGATAAAGAATATTAAAAAAAAAGACATCACCAAAAATCTTGAGGAAAGCCTTCACAGAAGAGTGTAGGCTATTATAACCACAAATATGGACTAACTTCATATTGCGTTTCATGACGTTGGAATAGGAATTCTTGAAAAAGAACTCATACACCTTGAAATGTATTTTATGTGATAGATCAACAAAAAGTGGCACATAATTGTAAAGTAGAAGGAAAATGTTAAATGGTTTGCAATTTTTTTTTACAAATAAATATTTGTATAGCGCCCCCCCCCCAGAGTCAATACTTTGTAGAACTACCTCTCACTGCAATTACAGCTGCAGGTCTTTTTGTGGAGGTCTGTACCAGCTTTCAAGTCTTGTCACTGATTAACAATTGGATTTAGGTCTGGACTTTGACTGAGCCATTCTAACATGTAAAAATTCTTTGATCTAAACCATTCTATTGTAGCTCTGGCTGTATGTTTAGGGTTGTTGTCCCGCTTAAAGGTGAACCTCCACCCCAGTCTCAAGTCTTTTGCAGACTCTAACAGGTTTTCTTCTAAATTAAAGTGAAAAAGTGCAGCACAAAAAATTACAATAAATAAAATAAACAATTAACCATATAAAAACATAAATAAAGATGTACGCCAGTGAGATTAAATGTCCACGTGACCATAAATCAAGTCCATTAAGTGCTAGTGAATAACACAAATAAATCTGGCAGGAATGAAGGTGAAGAGGAAACACCAAGAAAGGAAATCCACCACCGCAAGCAAGATGGACTCTCACCTTATTGTTTCGACCTGTGAGAGTCACAAAGCATGTCAGAAAAATTTCAATCAGATCCGACCTCCAAGCAGATTCACCATATCATACAGATATCAGCGGGCAGCCATATGTAAGAGGAAACACAGACAATATCTAGTGCTCTCTGTGCAAACCGGTTTATTTTAACCTCCCTGGCGGTATCCCCGGGCGTGACTCGGGGTGGGTTTTTTCTGCTAAGAACGGTATCCCCGAGTCACGCACGGGGTAGCCATGCAGAGCCTGCAGCGTGCGCTGGCTTACCTTCTTCCTGGATCCAGCGATGCATCCCCGCTGTGTGAGCGAGCGGGTGCTCGCTTGATTCACACAGCGTCCCCGTGTGCCGCCGATCTCCGTTTCCTGCGACGTTGCGACGCACGGGAGCGGAGAACGGCGCCAAATTCAAAAATGTAAACAAACACTTTACATACAGTACAATGTAATCTTATAGATTACAGTACTGTATGTAAAAAATACACACACCCCATGTCCCTAGTGGTCTGTCCAGTGCCCTACATGTTCTTTTATAAAATAAAAAGTGTTCTTTCTGCCTGGAAACTGTAGATTGCCCATAGCAACCAAAAGTGTCCCTTTATGTCAAAAATGGTTTTAGATCAGCTAGAAAACAGCGATAATAAATTTTAATCACTTGCAGAATTGAGCGATAGCGATTTGTGGGGAAATTCAACATTAAAAAAAAAAAAATAATGACAGCGACAATTCTGCAACTGAGCAAATTTCAGTGTTTTTGAGTTGATTACATTATTGAATATTTTTTATTATAATTACATTATAATTTGTTATAATTATTTATAGTTTTTTATTATATAAAAAAATATGATTTTGTTTTTCAAACTTTATCATACCCGGGGTGTCTTGTTTGGACAGATTTAAGCAAGTTATTCCTAAGAATTGCAGGCCTACAGTATAAAACGCCAAATTTCCATGCAAATAATTGTACCGCTTTTGGTACGTAATTTCAGACAGAATCATACCGCCAGGGAGGTTAAGGACAAAGATAAAACATAGGTACTCACATTTAAAAGCACTCATAAGCCGAGTGTATGCTGTAACAGTAAAAGTCACGTTTCACATCTGCGATGATCGGGGTGACGTCCTGTGTAGCTCCTCCCCTCACGTACGCGTTACGTCCCGTGGGCGTGGGCAGGACTTCATCAGCGTCAAGCGGAGAGAGGTTTTCTTCTAAGATTGGAAACATTGGGGTGATTTCCGCACCAATTTAGTGTTCCTCTGGTATTTGAGGAATAGTGCTAAATAATGCAAATAATAAATATTGATCAGCTGCTTCTCGGTGATACAGTGGTGTGCTGCAATGAATGAGAAAGAGGATAGTTGAGGGCGCTATAAAGTGTAGGGGCCCAAAAAAATTGTCTATAAAAGTAAGACCCAATATTGGGTGTGTAATAAACGTGAAAAGCAGGTGGGTACCTTAATATGCAACGAAAAAAAATATTGAATGATATAAATTTATAATGATACTATGTGCACAGTGTAACACACTTGGTAACAGTGACAAATGTCTAATTGACCATCCACTAGGATAGGGATAGTTTTATGAATAGGGTGCAATAGAAGGTAGGTGAACCAGTCTATGAAGTAAAAAAGTCCAATAAAGCTGAGATCCAAATTTGAAAAAAGGAAATGCTAGACGTCGGATCGCAGATGTGCCAGATCTCGCCGCAGACATATGTTTTGTATCTGGTACGTACCAGATACGAAACATATGTCGGCGGCGAGATCTGGCTCTTCTCCACAGCTGATCATTCAGTGCCTCGTACCTACACGGCACCTAGTCTGACACAGCACTCATCGAGCTGCACTGTGTGCACCTAGCGGGTTCCTCATACCAGAGACAATCCCATACGCTGCAAGTTCCAGTGCCAGGCAGGCACACTGTAAAATAAGAGGCCAATTGGCTGTTTTTTGTGATTATATTTTTTTAATAAAGGTAACGCACTATGGGTTTCCCCCAATTTTTCTCTGTTTTATTGTGAGTTCCACGGTCCTATTCCATTGTTCCACCTGAATCCAGCATATGCCCCCAGTGAAACAGGCACTTATCCTGTCCAGCCCATACAACCTACTTTTAATTAAGAGGTCTCATCTTGTGGTAAGCGCATAAATAGCTCTACAGCACTTTGGGTGAAGTTCTAATCCTAATGGTGAAGGCTAATTAAGCACATCTGCGATCCGAGGTCCAGCATTTCCTTTTTTCAAATTTGGATCTCAGCTTCATTGGACTTTTTTACTTCATATACTGGTTCACCTACCTTCTATTGCACTCAGGGCCACCATCAGGGGGGTACAGGCATTCCACCTGTAAGGGGCCCGGGGGTCCTCAAGGGCCCGGATGGGAACCCCCTCTTTTTTTATTAAATCTTTTTTCAAATATATATTTTTTTAATATATTTTTATTTTATTTTTTATTAAAGGGACAATTTTTTTTCTTTTATTATTTTTTAGGGGTCCGGAGGTCCGCAGGGGCCCGGAGGCCCCCAGGGCCCCAGATGGCAACCCCCTCTTTTTTTATTTATTTTTTATAAAAATATATATTTTTTAATATATTTTTCTTTTATTTTTTATTAAAGGGCCAATTTTTTTTTTTTTTTGTATAGGTCCGGAGGTCCCCAAGGACCCGGAGGCCCCCACGGCCCCAGATTGCAGCCCCCTCTTTTTTAAATGTATTTTTGATAAAAAAAATATTTTTTAATATATTTTAATTTTATTTTTTAAAGGGCCAGAGGTCCCAGGGCCCCAGATAATAACCACCCTTTTAAAAAATATATATTTATATACACATTTTTTCTCTCTTTTTAAAAAGAGGGCCCAGAGGTCCACAGGGCCACGGATGGCTACCCCCTTTTTTTAATATATATTTTTCTTTATTTCTTCTTTTTTTGTAAAGGCCCCCCCGCTTCTCAATATTCGCAGCAGCCCCCCCCCCGCTTCTCAATTTCAGGCGACAGCACCCCCCCCCATGCCTGAAGCTGTGTAAGGGGCCTCATAATTCCTGATTCATAAAACTATCCCTATCCTAGTGGGTGGTCAATTAGACATTTGTCACTGTTACCAAGTGTGTTACACTGTGCACATAGTATCATTATAAATTTATATCATTCAATATTTTTTTTGTTGCATATTAAGGTACCCACCTGCTTTTCACGTTTATTACACACCCAATATTGGGTCTTACTTGTATAGCCTATTTTTTTGGGCCCCTACACTTTATAGCGCCTTCAACTATCCTCTTTCTCCTTCTTCTAAGATTGTCCTGTATTTGGCTCCATCCATCTTCCCATCAACTCTGACCAGCTTCCCTGATTCTGAAGACTACCGAACAATTCTGGGGTGCAATGTAGGGCCAAGTGTCCGAAAGCTGGGTCTCCATCAGAGGTCAAGAGTCTTACAGCAGGACAATGACCCAAAGCACACATCAAAAAGCACCCATAAATGGTTTAAGACAGAGAGCTGGAGAGTACTGAACTGGCCAGCAATGAGTCCAGATCTAAATTCCATAGCTCACCTGTGGAGAGATCTCATAACAGCAGTTAGGAAAAGGAACCCTTCCAATCTGAGAGACCTGGAGCAGTTGCCAAAAGAAGTTCCAGTAGAGAGGTGTAAGAAACTCATTGGTTACATGAAGCAATTAATTTCAGTTATTTTTTCCAAGGGGTGTGCTACCAAATATTAAATTGAGGATGCCAAAAATGTTGTCTTGTCATTTTTGGAGTTTTGCGTGGAATGTGTTAGATTTGGCTTTTTGTTTGCCCACTTTTTCATATCATACCAATACAAACAATATAAATAAACATGAGAATGCCTAAACATTTGTAATTGCACCAATTTTATGGGCAAAGTGGGGCATTATCTCTCAGAAATGCTGGGGGTGCCAATATTTTTGGCCATGACTGTATGTAGTAGTACCCAAAAGAAACAAAATTGAAAGATTATGGGCTAGGGATATATGTATATATTATTTCTTCAGATCATGGAAGTGTGCTTTTACAGAAGCATAATCTTGGTTTTTGGCCTTGACATAGAAAAAGAGAGACCGGGAGAAGGAAGGCAAAATAGGTTAAGTTTATATTTGTACCTATGATATGTATGATGTATATGCATGTTTGTATATGTATTATGTATGATAGGAAAAAAATACTTAAAAAAAAAAGTTCTAAAAAGTATTGACGTGTTGTTTGCAAAACATTTTTTTTTTAGATTCGTTTAAAGTGAAACTGCAGCCAAGCTTATTAATCACAAAATGTGCTTTGAATCTAGTCATCACTGATCTTTATAGCTGCAATCACTGTGGAGCAATTCAACAGTAGGGATGAGCCGAACACCCCTCCCCATTTGGTTTGCGCCAGATCCTGCGAACAGACCAAAAGTTTGTGTGAATTTTAGAAAGCCAATAAAGTCTATGGGACGCGAACGTTTGAAATCTAAAGTGCTAATCTTAAAGGCTAATATGCAAGTTATTGTCCTAAAAAGTGTTTGGGGACCCGGGTCCTGCCCCCGGGGACATGTGTCAATGCGAAAAAGTTTTAAAAACTGCATTTTTTTTAGGAGCAGTGATTTTAAATGACATTTAATCCTTCAGAAATGGCACTTTGTGCAGGGACAGTTCTAAGCACGGGAAACAAGCGCTGCTTTACAGGCATATATTACACACCCCCTAGGTACAAAATGTAAACGAATATTTCACTTTAATTGTTTCACTTTAAGCATTATTAAAATCACTGCTCCTGGAAAAACTTTTTTCTGCATTAAACATTTGTCCCATGAGGCAGGACCCGGTCCCCAAACACTTTTTATGACAATAACTTGCATATAAGCCTTTAAAATTAGCACTTTAGATTTCTCCCATAGACTTTTCCAGGGTGTTCTGCGGCTTTTCAAATTTGCCGTGAACAACCCTAAGGCCTTGTACACACGAGTGAATAAATCCGCTGAACATGGTCCGACGGACCATTTCAGCCGAAAAATCCGCTCGTGTGTAGGGGCAAACGGACCGTTTTGGCCGGATTCCTCCGGCGGAAAATTTCCAAAGCATGCTTTGGAATTTTTCCGCCGGAGAGATGTCCGTCAGATATGTCCGCTGGTTAGTACGGCAAACCAGCCGACATATCTGCCCGCACATGCGTCGTATCCTGTAAATGGATCCGACGCATGCGCGCGGAAGTGTTTACTTCCTGGTGCGGTGACGTGGCGGTCACGTGGCGGCGTCAACGTCACCGCCGCACCACCGCGCTGTCCGCCGGCGGGGAATTTGATCCGATGGTGTGTACAGCCATCGGATCAAAGCAATCCGGCGGACAGATCCGATGGGAACGGTCCGTCGGACCGTTCCCATGGGATCTATTCCCTCGTGTGTACAAGGCCTCATTGTTCGTTATTCGGCGAACAGGCAATGTTCGAGTTGAAAATGAGTTTGACTCGAACTCGAAGCTCATCCCTATTCAACATCAAAGCTTCAAGCATGAGCACTGAAATCATAATCTAAGTTGATATTGCCTGTCCCTGCCTCCTAAGCCTTCCAACCATCTATTATCTAATGTAAATATAGAGCCGATGCACAGCAAGAGGGGAGCTGAGTGATAAAACGTCACGTTGGACAACTTCACTGCTTCTGAGGTTAATTTAAGGATTAATTGATTTGCAGTGCCTGCAGTTGCAGAGGTCACTTGTGTGGTTTTAATTCTTAATTGCTGGTTTTTAATGTAATCCAAATTACTTGAATGTCCACAGCCTAGTCACAAGATTGCTTTAAATCAGTGTATATTCTTCCCACAGTTCTCAAATAATTTGGCTTATTTTGAATAAACAGTTAGCAAAATGGTTTTGAGGAAAAAAATAAATAATGAATAACAAAATCTAAATAAATTATCTGAACATTAGAAATAATGAGTCCTGTGATATTATCAGGAAGCACTTCTAGTTCCCAGGGATTACATGTAATTTCATTGACTTCTATATAAAGGAACATCTTTGTGTATGATTAGTCAATTCAACACTGGAAGGCAACCACTTAGTGATGCACTGAATCCTCTTTGAATTGTTATCAGTAGCAATAAATCATTATCAATGGATCATACAATACTGTAAGTACATGAGAATAAATTTGATATAAATATGTATTACAATGATAAATGAATGGTTAAAGCCAACCTAAAATCACAATATCCCTTCCTTCATGAAAAACTAAAAGGACCAGTCAGTGTATCTACCTTCCATATTTCTGGTCCCTGGGTCATGGCTTTTGGAATGCTGTATCAGGGAATCAGCAACTCCAGATCAGAGGTAAGTATTTGCTTGGTCTTCTTAGCTTTTTCCGGAGACAGGAAGTATGGAGCAGGGAGGGGGGCAGATGGATCTCAATCCCGTTTTCATTTTTAAGTTAATTAAAAAATGGTTTGCAAACTTTTTTGTTAACCTGTGCAAGAAATGTGAATGTCTTTTTTGTCCTTGAATGAATTAAGCATACTTTTCTGATTGTATTATATTTTATTGCTAGATTATTACACTGATCAGCCATAACACCAGGATCACTAACAGGTAATGTGAATAACATTGATTATCTATTGATAATGGCATCTGAAAGTCTGTGGATTAAACAGTATTAGGCAGCAAGTAAATATGTTGTCCAAGAGGTTGATACATTTAAACCATAATAAATGGGCCAAAATAGGGAAACTACACAATGTAGTAACAGGGCGGACTTTTTTAGGCAATCACAGGGACATGAGGGGTTATAAAAAATATAAATTTAATTACAAGGCAATTTTTATACAATAAAATCCATAGAAAAAAGGGAAAAATAAGAGATAAATAGTCAGAGTACATTCACAGGCAATGTTATCTTTCGTCTCGCCTACGTGTTTCGCCTAGCGGCTTCTTCAGGACGAGTTTGAGAGAAAGTTTTGGTACTAAGGTATTGCTAGTTTCATACATCAAATAGACCGCCAGTCATCCAAATGCACATGGGACACAGTAGTCAGCGATGTATGGAAAAATATGTAGCTTCAAAGGGGAGGCTGAATGCAGCCAAATGGAGACAAGAAACGATATCCTATAGTTGAACGTTGGTCATGGTATATCAATGAATAAATAAATTCTGGAATAAATCAGGAGCTAGAATGGACCGGGACCAAAACAGCAGGGAGTGTGGAATAGAACCAGGAAGGAATTTAGATCCAAGACCGCGGTGACCACACTGCAGTGTCCAATATAGGACAAATCAAGAAATTGAGAACCTTAATAGGGAAACAATCTCACCAATCTCATATGTCCCGGGGGGGTAGCCTGGGCATTACAGTTCAAGGTGCCCATGCTGACCCATGTCCACAGTCATAAACTCCTCCAATGGCAAATGAGCATCAGAACTGGACCACGGAGCAGTGGAAAAAGGTGGCCTGGTCTGATGAATCACATTTTCTTTTATATCATGTGAACGGCTGGGTTTGTGTGCATTGCTTGTGATGTAATGCTTTGGGCAATGTTCTGATGGGAAATCTTGGGTCCTGCCAGTCATGTGGCTGTTACTTTGACATGCACCATCTACCTAAACATTGTTGCTGACCAAGTACACCCCAATATGAAAATGGTTTTGCCTGATCATGGCAGTGGCCTCTTTCAGCAAAATAATGCACCCTGCCACACTGCAAAAAGGGTTCAGGAATGGTTTGAGGAACACACCAACGAGTATATGTGGGATGGGCTGGAAGAACAAGTCTAATATATTGAGGCCCCAACTCACAACTTACAGGAGTTAAAGGATATGCCAGTGTTGCCTTGGTTTCAGATACCACAATATACCTTCTGTGGTCTAGTGACATTCATATTGCAAGGGGTCAGGGCTGTTTTGGTGGCAAAATGGATACTCAACATTAGGTGGGTCATCGTAATGTTATAGTTCTTGGTGTATAACTTTCATATCCAATTATTAAGCTCAAACTGCAACTATTTCTAGAATTTAAAGAGTAACAGCCTTGTCTAGTACAAAGAAAAAAACAGCAGCAGCTCTTCGGCAAAGTTACTGGTAGGGTCCCAGATTTGGAATTGACAATACTGCTAAGCTGTTGATTTTAACATTATAGGGCCTAGACTCAAAGGTGTGCAGGGAAAAATATGATATAAAAAATGGCATCAAAGTTATTGAACAGGAAAAGTGAAACCTGTTATTTTCGGTACCCTGTCATCCATTATCAGTTTTTTTTTTATTACCTGTGTGTTTTTAATTAGTACCAAGCCAAGAGACCTAAATAACATATTAAACTAATTTAGGATGTGCAGTGTCAGGCAATTGGAGGTATCTTTAAGGTCTACTCATTGAATCAGCAGTGCCAAGGAATTTGGGAGACTTTCAAGATCTGATTATTGAAACGAGAGTCCAAGTGCCAAGCACTACAATAATTGCAGCAGTTTATTTTTTTATTTCAGGTAATAAGATCGAGCACCAAACACTACAATGTTGGCTGTGGTGGGATTTTTTATTTAATATTATGAGATCAAGCACCAACACTACATATATAAGGAAATTATTTTGGACAGCTGTAGTTCCAGAAATCCTTTTATTGAAGCTTCATATGACAATTGGTTGACAGATGGAGCAGGGGACAAAGAGGTAGACGCGTTTTGCACAAATGTTAGCACTTAGTCATTACCTATTGGATACAGTCACCTCAATCACCTATATACTGTTCTAATGTGTAATTATTAGGTTACAGGTGAACTAACCAATACAATTAGTACTCAGCTGGTGTTACAAAGAAAACCCAGCTAGAATACACATTACACAGTATTTTTTCTGGCAGTGGATTTGGATCAAACTCTTTACATCAGATTTTAGTGTAAGCTCAGTGTTTTATAGCCGGGGTAATGAGCTGAGTACTAATTTAACCTAACAATGACACATTAGAGCAGTATATAGGTGATTGTTGTGACTAGTTTCAACATGTAATGACTAAGCGCTAACATTTGCATGAAACACGTCTACCTTTTTGTCCCCTGCTCCATCTGTTAACACTTGTCATATGAAGCTTCAATAAAAGGATTTTTGGATGTGCAGCTGTCAGGAATTGTTTCCATATGTTACACAGCATGCGAGCTGGGCTAGCACCTGACTAGTGTGTGTGGGGATTAACCAGAGACTCACTCACCTGGAGCATCTTTTTGTGTTTCATTGAACACTACATACTGTATGTATTGTGCATATTTCAAATGATAGTACATGTTGCTTCTTCTCAGTAATGTATAAAATACCCCATAGCTACAAACAATATATGACCAATATATGACCAAATGTGTGTGGACACCTTAGTTATGTATTGCAGGCATTTATATAGCACAGACAATTTACAGTACACTTTATATCAATTTCTGCCTTTTAGGGAGTTTCCAATCTAAGGTCCTAATCTTACACCCATACATACACATATTGGGGCCAATTTAGATTAGAGACAACCTACCAGTAGTAGGGAAAAAATACACACACGCACAGGAAGAACGTTCAAGCTCTATACAGATAATGTCCTGGTGCACAGAAGTGCTGATCACCAAGCCACTGTTCTGCTCACCTACTACTGTCATACAGATGCCCAGCCAAATGAATGCACATTTCCAGTGAAGTATACTCTTAATGCTACAGCATGCATTTTAGATGTGCACTTCCAACCTTGTGATAACAGTTTGGGTAAGGTCCATTTGTGTTAAATCATAACTGTGCTCCAGTGTTCAAAAATAGCTCCTTAGATGTGTTTGATAGAAAATGACCTCAACCCTACTGAACACTTTTGGGAAGATTTTGATTGCCAACTGTGATTTAGCTCTTTTTGTCCAACATCAGTACCTGACCTTACAAGTACTCTTTTGGCCTAATAGACAAATAATCCCACAGACATCCTCCAAAATCAATAATCTGCAGAGTCCCCTTACATCAGAGTCTGCAGAGTGTCCCATACATCATAGTCACTGGCTCTGGGCTGTGAAAGAGATACTCAATGCTCATAGCTCTTCATCAGCTGGTAAGCTGCAGTCCAGACTCTTGGGTGGCTCTTGAATGTTTCACTTTCCCCACAAGAAGTAAATTGCTGTCAAGAATCCTTCCCATTCTTATGGAAGAAGGACACTGTTACTTACCTTGGCATGCAAATCACAAGGAAGATATCTGATCTGTACAGCCACAATTTCCTGTCAGCACTCTCCAAAGATTCAATTGGATCCAAAGGAATAGGCCAGCCTAAATGTATTCAAGTTTGGACACTCAGCCCTAGTAAAAACAATTATACTTCCCCGCATACTCTATCTAATACAGACAATCCCAATCCACCAATCTCCTTAATTTTTTGCGATATCCAAAAAAAAGTGTGTTTGGATTTCATCTGGAAAAATACCTCCCACGCATCAAATACACTTGCCTCACACGTACAAAAAGTAAAGGTGGGATTGGACAACCGGACCTCTGTAAATATTATCTGGCCTGCCATCTGACAAGGATTGCGGACTGGAAAGCCCATACCTTAGGAAGGTATGGGTTACTTTGGAAAATTCTTTCACATGTCCCCCAACACACGTGCTCCCTATGCTAATACCCTCCCACTGGCCTTGGGCCCTAATGACATACCCCCTCATTTACCCCTCATTGGTAGCTTTCAAAAAGGCAATGAGTTCTTCAAAAATTTCCTCAATTCCAGGCCCGTTGACTTCGCTAAGGGGAAATCCTGATTTCCCCCATGGGGAATTAATCGCATACCTGCAGCAGGAATGGCCCCACGAGGAAGTGCTTGCATACCAATTGTTCTTTCAAGGAAGCATACGTCCATGCGAAGACACCAAGTCTTCGTCATGTACCAACTAATTTCCCTTTTGGACGTACAGACAACTGAGGCACCTTCTTCCAATACAGTACCCATCTACCACATGAACTAGGCAACTGACACCTTTTGAATCCCTTTGCTCGTGTAAATCACCACAAAGACATTTAATATCCTACATCTACACCTTACTCCAAGAAGATCCCTCCTTCCCTAAAACGGATGCATCACATATTTCCTGGGAAAGAGACCTACAACAGACTCTCACTGATGAAAATTGGGATGACATATATGAGTATGCACACAAGGATTCAATGAATGTAGCAATTCAGGAAAACTGCTATATAATTGCAACTAAATCATATAGAACCCCAGCTCAACTTCACAAATTCTCTCCTACTATCCCAAACATATGCTGGAGATGTAAGAAAGCAGAAGGTTCTATGCTCCACATTTGGTGGGAGTGCGATCTACTCCAATCATTTTGGAGGGAAGTACACACACTAACTGGACGAATCACCACACCATACACTTTGGACTACAACCCTGCACAACATCTTCTACACCATACTACTCTACCTAAAAAGGACTATCACAAACCACTTGCTATGCACATTGTCAATGCGGCTAGACTCTGTATACCTGTTCATTGGCGATCCTCAGATATACCATCAATCAGGGAATGGCTGACCAGGATCTCTAAGATAGAGGAGACGGAGGAACTGATCCATACCTCCCAAGAACGCATACAACAATTTACAAACACATGGGCCTTCTGGACTAATTTCAAGACCACTGAGAGCTATAGCTCTTGTTTTCCTTAACCTAAAACAAAAAACCTAAAACAACTACCCATTTTATCTGATAGAGGACACTGCCCATTCCCCCCTTTTTTTCATCTTTCCGCCTCGGTTTATTTTGCCTTGCCCCCCATTCCCCCCTCCTGTCTACAACCCTTCTACAAAAATACAGGTTGGGGTTACTAACATTATTACTATTATTATTAGAACTGGTGGTATTGGGTTCAATGTTATTACTACCATTATTATAGACGTTTTATCCAGAAAAGAACCTGATTTCCTTATGTTGACTGTTCATGCAACATTCAAGTCTCCTTATTAGCTTCAAGTTTGAGTAATATTTCTCCATTCTCCTTGATACAATCCATGACTCATTTACAACCTACAGTATGTTATTTTATTGTGAAAGGATGTCATGGGTACCATTTTAATCAATAGACATGTGTACAATGAAATATTCTGTTTCGGAATGTTGTTTTCGTGCGAAAAATACATTTATTTAGTTCCTCCCGAAGCTTGTTTTTATTTATTTTGTGTCATTAAAAAATGCATTCCTCTGAAAATCCGAATGAATTGAGGTAAAATCTGTCATTGAAGGCTTATGGTGTCCATCGAATGTTCTAAGAAAATTTGACGAAGCAGCTAAACTGTACGACGCCACATTCGTACATTTCCTTTAGAATGCCAACAAGCTATAGTAGAATTCTAATGTTGTATGACTAGTAATAATTATATTTATTAACTATTATTACTTGTCAGCCAACATTAGAATTCTTCTATAGCAGAGCATTTGACCATAAATATTCTTTTCTGGCGATCGTATGTTTTTAGCTGCTTCGTCAAATATTCATGTCTCTATATTGTCGAATATTTCCTCTTTATGTAGAATAATCTTGGACTAATAGAGTTAGTTTAGGCACATTCGACTGCAGGTTCGATAGACACAGATCGCTATTGTCACCGTCATGTCAAATTTTATATCTATATCGAACTGTTGCCGCAACGGATCTTTCTCTGTTCGGATTCTGCACGTTCATTATCGTTTGTTAAGACGAATGCGAAATCCCTGAAATTCAGATGAAAACTAATGCACATGTCTTTTAATCAATGTGATTACTGTTCTGTAAACATTAATATTTTTAATAAAACTTTTGTGGAAAAGAAAAAAAAAGCTGCTTCACTTTTTTATTCTCTCTTTAGGTTATGGAGGAGAAAAATGTGTCCCGTGTTACTATGATCCACCTATTAGGACTTCAGACTCCACACAGTATAACATTTCTGATCTTTTATATTTTTCTTTTGATTTATTGTGTGACAATATGTGGAAACCTCCTGATCATCACCCTGGTGTCCTACAGCAAATCCCTCCATTCCCCCATGTACTTCTTCCTCTCCCAACTTGCTGTATCAGATATCTTATTGGTAACCGATATTCTTCCTAACACACTCCATACTGTGTTAATGAAAGGGATCATAATATCATTTTCTAGTTGCATCTCCCAGTTTTATTTTTTTTCTGTTTCTGAAGCTCTTGAGTGTTATCTTCTGACAGTGATGTGTTATGACCGATATGTGGCCATCTGTAAACCGTTACATTATACTTTATTAATGAACTTCCAGCTCTGCTGGGTGATGATTATCACATGTTGGATTTTAAGTTTTTTAGTAGCACTGATTCCCACTTTAACAATATCACAATTGGAATTTTGTGGTCCCGATATTATCAATCATTTTTTCTGTGATCTTGATCCAATCCTACAACTCTCCTGCTCTGATGCTTCTAATGTTCTACTTGAAGTGACATTAATGACTGTTTTTAATGTTCTCATCCCATGTTTTACTATTATAATATCATATGTTTATATTATAATTACCATTTTTAAAATTCCATCTATTACCGGCAGACAAAAAGTTTTCTCAACATGCAGCTCCCACCTGACTGTTGTTTGTATTTATTATGGAACTCTAGTTTGTGTTTATTTGGTACCCCGTAATGAACAGTCAGGGGATATCACTAAATTCTTGTCATTGCTGTACACTGTGGTCACCCCACTGATGAATCCAATTATATACAGCCTGAGGAATAAAGACTTAAAAGAAGCTGTAGCTAAAATCATCAAACACTGTCTGCACTCGCATTTCATTAAATAGTAATAACATAATAATTTAGTAGGTCTATTTAAGTTGGACGTCAGATTTTGATATCAACGAAGAAATCCATTAGACCTGACTCCACATTGTTGATTTAAAAAGTTCTGCAGTCATAGATTGATCATTGTAATTCTCCTAATCTATATCATTCCCTTAAATCTGATCACATCAAATATTTAACCTTTCTTATCCACTTGACCTCCGGAAGATTTTCCCTACTTTATGACCAGGTCAATAAATTTAGAGGGAATTGGAGGGAGGCTAAAGTGGACTTTAATGGTACCATATGTGTAACTGATTACCAGTCAAGTTTATAAAGTTGAACAAGAGTTTTTATTACAAAAATAAACAAAGTTCATTTACATATTCAAAGAATAAATATAATATGTTGTGACAACCATGCAGTAACTCATATTTTACATTCTATTGCTGCCAATAATATTTCCAACCATCCACAGTATAATGTATAGAAGCTCTAAATTTTTTTTGTTTTTTTCGTTATATCCGCTTCCTCAGGAGATTACACACGTATAGATTTGTCAGATGGTACATATGGAATTTTGTCACATAACTATAAATAGAAAGAATATTATTGGTATTATTTTACAATGTGGATATAATCAATAATTTTTTTTGTATAAAGACAAGCATCCATTCCATGGGCCGTACCCAGTCCCATCAAAAAATCTCACCAAAAGGGGGGGGAAGCTACGCCACAAAAAAGGTCACTGGGAACCGGATCAAGGGGTGACCCACCCCGGAAGGCACAGGAACTCTCAAAGTGACACCAACATCCATTGGTCACTTCTATAAATAGAATAAGTGCATATGTACAGTATATGATATATATTATATTGGTACACATATCTCGATTAGCTATTCTAAGCTTAAATATATTAGGAAAAATGTATGCATAGTTATATACCTTTCAGGAGTTTTCCACTATTTTTGATGCCAGAGGGATCTCCTCTCTTCCATTATTTTGGATGCACAGTGCCGTGGGCGTCGCTGGGTGGGAACTCTCTATCAGACACAACATAAATAGACACAGTGGTAAACACACCACTTGAGCGCCGTATACAGATAGATGTCTGCATATTCTTATTGTGGAATCAATGGTAATTTCAACTACTGAACGCTGGCTGCACTGCATAGCCAGGATTTAATAGTCAGAACCCAATCAATATTTTTACTGCTTACAGGACCCCATGTTCAGCAGGGAATCTGCTACCTCCTGTTAACTTAAAGGCAGATTGAGCAACTGTTTGGTGTTTAAATAGACCACCTATACAACACAAATCTTTCTTTCAGGTAATAATCAATTCTTCACCTATCACATACACTTACTATATGTAGTCATAGTTATCAAGTCACAATTTACAAGCTCTTATCTCTATTTTTTTTCATATACACACAGGTGTACCAATCACTCATCGCACTCTCCCCAGTATGCTCTTAAGCTGACCACATTGCACTCTTATTTCATATGCTGAATATGAGCGGCTCCCCCCCCCCTTTTTGGTGAGATTTTGGGATGGGACTGGGTACGGCCCATGGAATGGATGCTTGCCTTTATATGAAAACATTTATTGATTATATTCACAGTGTAAAATAATACCAATATTATTCTTTCTATTTATAGTTATGTGACAAAATTCCATATGTACCATCCGACAAATCTATACTTGTGTAAAGCTCCTGATGAAGCGGATATAACGAAAAAAACAAAAAACATGTAGAGATTCTATACATTATACTGTGGATGGTTAGAAATTTTATTGGCAACAATAGAATGTAAAATATGAGTTACTGCATGGTTGTCACAACATAATATATTTATTCTATGAATATGTAAATGAACTTTGTTTATTTTTGTAAAAAAAAACTCTTTTTGTTAACTTTATGAAGTTGACTGGTAATCATTTACACATATGGTACCATTAACGTCCACTTTAGCCTCCCTCCAATTTCCGATACATTTTGACTGGACGAAGGTACCAAAATCCACCCCCCTTTACATATGGCACTTTTACAAACTTAATAATATAAGGGTAATATGTATTCTGCTACATATTTTTGATAAATAAAAAATCCCAATAAGCTTATATTTATTGGTTTTCACAAAAGTTATAGGGCCGGATCCACAAAGCATTACGACGGCCTATCTCCAGATACGCCGCCATAATTTCAAATTTGCAGCGGCGTATCTCAGTTTTGTGTCCACAAAACAAGATACGCCGGAATCACGCTAAAATACGACTGGCGTAAGTCTATTACGCCATCGTATCTTAGTTGCATATTTACGCTGGACACTAGGGGCGGTTCCGTAGATGTTCAGAGTAAAATATGCAAATGAGATAGATACGTCGATCCACGAACGTACGTATGTACGCCCAGCGCATTCTTTTTACGTCGTTTGCGTAAGCATATGTCCGGCGTAAAATTTCCCCTGCTCTATAGAGGCGTACGCAATGTTAAGTATGGACGTCGGGACAGCGTTAAATTTTTCGTCGTTCACGTCGTTTACGTAAAACGTTCGCTAATAGGGCTTTGCGTAAGTTACGTTCACGTCGAAAGCATTGACCATTTGCGACGTGATTTTGTGCATGCGCAGTGGGATACCTCCACGGATAAAGCATGCACAGTAAAAAAACACGCCATTTACGTAGGGTCACGAATAATTTAAATAAAACACGCCCACCTCTTCCCCATTTGAATTAGACGCACGTACACTGGCCCATTTACGCTACGCCGCCGTAACTTAGGACGCAAGTGCTTTGTGAATACGGCACTTGCCATTCTAACTTACGGCGGCGTAGTTATGCCGGGCTTCGTGGATCTGGCCCACAAACTATAGGATATATGCTGTAATTTCTATAAATTTATTTGTACTAGTAATAGCGCTCTGGATTTCAGACTGGGGTAAAGGTTTATCTTCCAACAGGACAATGACCCTAAGCACACTGCCAATATAACAAAGGAAAGGCTATGGGACAACGCTGTGAATCTTGTTGTGTGGTCCAGCCACTGCCCAGACTTGAACCTGATTGACCATCTCTGTAGAGATCTGAAAGTGGCTGTGCACCAATGCTCCCCATCCAACCTGATGGAGCTTGAGAGGTCCTGTAAAGAAGAATAGGAGAAATTGTCCAAAAATAGGTGTGTCAAGCTTGTAGCATTTTGCTCCAGTGTGCTTTATTTTTTAATACATTTGCAAAGGTTTTAAACAAACTTCTTTCACATTGTCATTATGGGATATTATTTGTAGAATTTCGAGGAAAATGAATTAAATTATTTTTGGAATAAGGGTGTAACATAACAAAATGTTGAGAAAGTGAAGCCTTGTGAATGCTTTCTGGATGCACTGTATTTTGGGGAGCGTATGTGTATGGAGTTTGGGGGTTAGGCCAGCCACCAACATCAAGCCCATTCTGTCTCTCTGTTGGTAAATTCGGTCCCCACTCCACCTTAAACTCTTCAGTACCTTAGCAGTGTGGGCAAGGTTCAGTGCAAGTCTTGCCACATCTAGTTGAGTGAGTGAGTGAGTGAGTGAGTGAGTGAGTGACTTGTATAGCGCTAAAAATGCAAACTGAATTGCCTCAAGGCACTTGGTATCCATTTCCTTCTATTGAGTTTTTTCCTAAAAGTTTAGCTGTTGATGTGGATTTAGGGTCATGTTTATGTTGTTTGCTAACTGTCATTAATTTCTCCTCCAGTCGGTCAATGTCTGCCCTCCAAGCTCAGTGGAGTTGGGACAATATCTGGATGAATTTCCCTCTGATGGTGGCTTTGTGTGCCACCCAAAGGGTTTTTGGTGAAATGTCCTCCACATCGTTCCTTTGGAAATAATCAAAGATAGCTCTCTCAACCTCTACACTTCTCACTGGTTTACTAAGAATTAATTCATTAAGTCTATAGTGGCCAAACCCTTTTGGGCCTTGGGGTCTTTGTAATACTAAGAAAACTAGTGAATGGTAAGACAATACCGTGACCCTGATGAAGGATTTGCAAGTTGATAATGTGGTCAATCTGATCCTGGTAAATGATTGATGTGGGAGGGAGAAGGGCATAAAGTCCTTTGTGGATCACTCTTCTAATGTATACCTTTTGTAAAAATGTTACTCTTATCTATGCCCTGTTTAGGAAGACTTGACACTGGTACCATACTTCCAATGTACTGTAATGTTATGTTCTCTGAATATTGGTTTAAATAGTAATCCATTCATGACACCATTGTTTATTACTGTGTGTAACATGAGATTGGTCACCAGTGATCACATGATACTTGAGCCAATTACAGCACCATGTACCATTTGATAACTGTGGGCTAATCGCAGCGTCACAATAGTAAACAAAGAGCCATGACTGAAAGACATTCATAACAGTTTCAATTACAGTGATTACTGTAACAAGCAAAAAATCCCTGCTCACCCTCCCAGAGTAGTACAGTTTCACTATGGTGACAATAAATGAAAAAATATATATAAAAAAATTATATTTTTTTTTTAAAATTACATACCGCCACGGATGATAGTATGTAAAAGAATTGAAAAAAAAATATTACATTTCTTAATATTCCAAAAAATTCTGACAAACAATTACAACTTCAAAAAACTCAACATACCTCTTACTAAATACTTTGGACTGTCTACTTTCCAATAATGGTAAAAAACACAGGTGCCATATTAAGTGCAGTATTAGGAAAACAAACACTTGCACAGAATTATAATGACCAGCCCAGTTAAAAGTGATGGTTCATGCCTTAATGGATAATGTTTACAGATGCATGCAGGGCACTGGACTCATAGCTTGCTATGATTTTTTTTTTCAAGCCACATGACTAGAGCCTAATTGGCTTGAAAGGGGTTGGGTTCAGGCGCAGAGCACTGTGCCCCAAATCCACCCAATTGTGACACTAACAAATCAGTTCACTATTGTCTTGCGGCTTCTCCTCCCGGCCAATCAGGACTGGAGGCAGATTGGGTTGGCCGGGAGGAGAAAACAAAGAAGCCAAGGAAGCCATGGAGGGGCTGTGGGGGGGACTGTGGAGGGGTGAGTATGGGTGACCATGAAGGGGCTGAGTGCGGACTTGGGAGGGTTAGTTTGCCACCCCCCAAAAACGTTTAGCACCACGGGTGCTGGGTTATATAGTCGGCAAGGATTCACACCAAGAAGAAGAAAATTAAGGAAGGAGATGTAGTTAAGAACACATTTGTTATAATATTTTATTACCACTCTTGCACAGAACAACAGAAGATGAAATAACAATAGTTAAAGAGAATATTTTGGAATTTGTTTTTCAAGGAAGCAGAACAGTATCTTTGAGAATCTTGGACCATGCAAGGAGGTTGATTGAACACACAGAAAAAAAAAAAAAAAAACATAACAAATTACATTTTCAAAGGCTTCTGGTTTAAGCGTTGTGAACCAACTGGGTTGATGATTAAAAAGAAAGGCCCAGATTCACAGAGCGATTACGCGTGCGCAACTGCTGTTGCGCGTGCGTAAGTCTAAATGTGCGCGTGCGTATAGTTGCACGCGATTCACAAAACAATATACGCCAGAAATCTACGTTTTTTGGTCCGGCGTAATTGAGTTAGACCTTCGCTTCCCTTCGCGCAAAACTGCGCTAGACACACCATTGATTTGCTAGTCAAATATGCTAATGAGGGAGTTACGGGGATTCACAAAAAAACGCAGTTGCTGCGCAGGCTACGCGATGTGCGCAACAGCAAAATGTTCTGTCTAAAGTTAGAGGACCTAAAAGCTGGTCTAAATTTTGAAAAAAAGTCTAATTGTCAGATAAAGCAACACTGTTAGTGAGGAGTTCAGCAGTCACACGTGTTGCCCAACAATCTGTATGCCAACATGCCAGGGGCATCGTCGCGCATAGCTATACTACTGACTTTAGATGAACAAAGAAGGAGGAGGGCACGGAGGATGGCACTAAGGAGGGCACGGGAGATGTTTTTTTTTTTTTTTCTTTGCTTATATAAAATGTACAATTTAAATTAATCTAATACAATATTCTTATCTGATGCAAGCCCCTCACTCTTCACTTGATATATCACACACGCATAGACATCTTTGGCATGAGTGATTCTGAGGTGTTTCGCATCTTCAGATTCACCCCTCATGCCATCCTGGAATTAACCACAACCTTGCAGGAGGACATCACCAGCCCAACACATGGCACCACCCATGACACCCATGACAGCTACATATACAATCAGAGCCCCATCCCCACAGATTTCGAACAGAACATGTATGGGGACAGCTGGCTGGTTGGTGAGTGACATGGGAGTCAGGCATGACTATCCCCTCCCGTGATGCACACCTCACAAGTGGCACATGCATGACTAACATCCTCCTGTCTTTTCCCTTACAGGTGACTCTGCATATGAACTGGAACCCCATCTCATGACCCCATCTCATGCCAGCTCACATTATGCATCTTTGCACGTTAAACACACACATTAATCATGGCACAATGAGAATGCATGCATGCACACCACTGTGGTCCCTAGCACACACACCCCACATCCTCATCAAATTGGATTGGCACCAGTCCACCATGCAAGACTGGTGAGCAGTAACGCCACGTCAAGGCTCCAATTATGTCACTGTACATTCATACACCATTCACACGGACCTGGGAATCACTTCTCCCTGGTCCTGGGGAATCCTTCTCCACCCAAATTGAGGATGACACCCCTTTTCCAGCAGGAATGTCACCCCCACATTCAAACATCATTCACAACCCAAAAAATGCCAAAAATGTCAGCAAAAAAAACAAAAAATGCATAGAAAACAAAAAATGCATAGAAAAAAAAAATGCATAGAAAAAAAAAAAGGCAGAGAACAAAAATAAAAATGCTTTCAAACCAAAAAAAGGGGGAAAAAAAAATTAATGCCCTCTGCCTGAGCCACGCCTGGGGCGCCCCCGGCCATGGCCCCGGACCCTCAGGGGAGACGCATGGGGGAGGGGAAAAGCCGGGGAAGGAGGAGCAGCCCCTGAGATCTGCCCACCTGGCGGCCTGCCCTCCAAGGCCACGGCTATTCTGTCCAGGGCAGCACCAAGTGTTGCCGTGTTGCCCTGGATAGCCTGGGTAAGGGCCCTCACATCCTGCCCAACGCCTGCTGCTGTAGTTTGCAGGTCATTTAGGCAGGTTGTGGAGGCCCGGGAGTGGGAGTCCAGGTTACCCAGCCTATCGTTGATGGAGGACAGGCTCTGATCCACCCGCCCCATAGTCTGGCAGAGCTGTCTCAGAAGGCGGGTCTGGGTGGCCAGGTTCCTTCTCAGACAGGCGGGCAGGAGATTGGGCGCCCCCCTGGTGCTCTGGGATGACCTCCTGGCTCCAGCTGATGGTTGTGGCCGGGGAGAAGGGGAGGCCCTTGTGAGGGGAGCCATGTTGGGGGAGGAGGGGGGGGGCTCCCCCTTAGGGAGGGCAGGCTTCTTGCAGCCAGAGGGGAAGAGTCCGCAGATACCAAACGTCCAGTGCCTGCCATGGACTCCTCCTCCTCATGATTCTCCTCCTCCTCATGATCGTCCTCCGCATGATCATCCTCCTCCTCTTGTTCCTCCTCCGCGGACTCTGGCCTTGTTGGGGGGGCCTCATTAGGCTGCTGTCCTGGCGTTGGAGCGGTCAGGCCAGATGGCCCTGCACCCTCCTGCACAGCTGTGGATGACACAAACCATTCACAGGTTGGAGGATCCACACACTTGCCACATATTCCCTTTCACCCCCTCCCCCACACATGCTACACACCTGAGAGAAATAAAAACCTTACCTGGCACCGCGGGGACCGGACTTGTGTCAAAGCCTGGCAGGCCCTCCACTTCATGCCGGTGAAAGGTCAGGGCCACCACACGCTCCGTCGCTGTAAATCTAATCCGGCATGGTGGGCCCCCTCCTGTGCCCCTGGCATGGGCATTTATTGCGGCCATTTTTTTTTTCACCTCACGCCGGAGGTCATTTATTTTCTTTTCAATCCCAGACCGGGTCCGTGTCTCCCCCTCCCCCGATGAATTGACCTGCTCCGTGATCATATCCAATATCTCCCTCCTCCTGGCCGGGGTGGTGGTGGCACTCTGCGGGCCGTGGAGAAAACGCCCATACTCGCTAATGGCCCGGGCAAGAATTCTTTTTTCCCCCACTGTAAAATTAAGCTTTCTTTTTCTCTCTGTCATACTTCCAAACAAACTCACTAGCAGTCACCAAAAATCAGTCACAAATACAAGCACAACCAATCAGGCAAGAACACACACAAAGAGAAAAAGAACACCCAAAAATCACACTAGCACTCAGCAAGAAACAGTCACAAAAAAATCAGATGAAAAAATAAAGCAAGAAAACAAACGCTCAGAAATCTATCAATCAAACAAACAGTCTCAAACACTTATCAAAACTCACTTTCACAAAACTACCAACAAGCACTAGATCACACAGAACACTAATCTGACAACTACAAAACACACTCTAACGAACAACAGAGCAAAAGCACTTGATTCAATGGGAAGGGACACAAAGGGATGTACTTTTGCAATGGAAGTGCGTTTGTGTGTGTCTATTTATGCTGTCTGCGTAGTTCACAACATTGCCCTAGTCCATTTCCAATTTCACTGATTGCGCCGCTCCCGAGTTGTGAGCATGCGCACAACGGAGCTGACATGGTTTCCTTCATGCGCGCATGCGCGAGTCGGCCGGCCCTTCATTTGCATGGGGTCACGGCTCATTTCAATGTAACACGCCCACGTCCCTCCCAATTTGTATTACTCCTCCTTACGCCTCAGGAAAAAACCTTACGCTTGCGCAATCTCTTGCGCAAAAGCTACGTGAATCGCGGGATTACGCGGCTATATTGCGCAAGTCTAACGGAAAAGTGGTGCGCTACGCCGGTCCAATAATGCGCCGATGTACGTGAATCTGGGCCAAAATGCCTAGCTTCTATAAATATAAAAAATTCAGATCATGGAAGTGCACCATTACAGAAGCATAATCTTGGTTCTTGGCCTTGACATAAATAAGGAGACCGGAAGCAATAAGGCAAACAAGTTATGTTTATACTGTAGTTGTACCTATGATATGTATATGTATATTAGTATATGTATTATGTATGACAGTAAAAATTTCTTTTTTTTTTTTTTTAGATTAGTTTAAAGTGAAACTGCAGCCAAGCTATGATTGTTCAGATGTCTACATCTTATTAATCACAAAATGTGCTTTAAATCTAGTCTTTACTGATCTTTATAGCTGCAATCACTGTGGAGCAATTCAACATCAAAGCTTTAAGCAAAAGCATTGAAATCCTAATCTAAGTTCATATTGTGGTGCGCATGCGCGGGATCCCGGGAGAGGGCGTGCTCTCAAGCGGTCTCTGCAAGCCCCAACTCTCTGAAGCAATATTGAGCGCAGGCAGCGGGACTACAGTACCAGGAATGATCGGGCAGGCTTTCGGGTGTTTTTTTCTTGGTGATGAATCAGCGGGGCGCACGGCCAGCCAAAACGGGGACAATTTAAACAGCTTAAATCGCCTAAAGGATACAGGTCACAAGCTAAGATGGCGCCCGGCCCTGTGGATACACGAGGCAGCAAAGCCTCCAAAGCAGGAAAGTCCCAGGAGAAACAGACAAGGGGTATCATTCTGACCATGCTAGAGATCCCTTTTCATCGCAATCATCAGGGGACCTGGATGCTGACCAAAGGGGTCATCGCAGCCCCCTTCCCCAGACACATACAGGGACATGCAAGAGCCTGCTGGCTCCCATATGTCCTCTATGGACAGAAACATGGCAGAGCTGACAGAGGTCATGTTTAGTCAACCCAGTCCAGATGTGGCAGCACTCCAGCCAGCGCCCTATGCAGTGGATGCGGTACTGTCAGCTCGCTTTTCTGCTATGTTACAACAAGAGCTCTCTAAAGCCTGCACCATGATTACGACTGATCTTAACCACTTAAGGACCGCCTCCTGCACATATACATCGGCAGAATGGCACGGCTGGACACAAGCACGTACCTGTACGTCCTCGTGCCAAGCCGTGGCTATGGGACCCGCAGACCCGATCACCGCCAGAGTCCCCCGATCGGTCCCCGGAGCTGAAGAACATAGCTTTCCCAATCTTCACTGTGGCGCTGTCATTGATCGTCTGTTCCCTAATATATGGAAAGGCGATCAATGATGTCACATGTCCTGCCCCGCCCTTCTACAGTTAGAAACACATTTAAGGTCACACTTAACCCCTTCAGCGCCCCCTAGTGGTTAACTCCCAAACTGCAATTGTCATTTTCACAGTAAACAATGCATTTTTATAGCATTTTTTGCTGTGAAAATTACAATGGTCCCAAAAAGGTGTCAAAATTGTCTGATGTGTCCGCCATAATGTCACAGTCACTAAAAAAATTGCTGATCGCCGCCATTAATAGTAAAAAAATTAAAAAATAAAAATGCAATAAAACCCCCTATTTTGTTAACGCTATAAATTTTGTGGAAACCAATCAATAAACACTTATTGCCATTTTTTTTTTTACCAAAAATAGGTAAAAGAATACGTATCAGCCTAAACTGAGGAAAAAATATTTTTTTTTCATATATTTTTGTACTTTAGGTGTGTTTTAGGGGTTGCGGACAGGTGGGATCCACTTTCCATATATGGTGGACATGTCCTAAGGTCAAGAGATTTTGGATAAGGGTCTACAACTTGATATATACCCTCACCCAGATTAACTTGACTAAATCCGCAAAACACGCACTCTTGGGTGACAGGGTAGCCGTGGCGTCTAAACCCCGAAGACGACTCCTCACATTTATATTTCTTTCAGCTAAAATAACAATTGCCAGAAATTGGAAGTCGGCAGCTCTTCCCTTTAATCAGCTCAAACATAAATTGTCTTGGCTTATGCTGAATGAAAGGTTAACAGCACTGGCACAGGATAAGATGAAGTTGTTTCATAGAGTATGAGACCCGTGGATTAGTTATCTGTCACATGACCCTAGAACTATTGCGAACTAGATTGAACCCGGAGTGATAGATTAATAGATTCTATCACTCGGAGCTACATTCCACCCCTCCCCCCTCTAGCTATCATAATCTTCCATTAAGCCTACTTCTTTCCCTTCAACTATTTTTAGTTTGGTTTGGCCATTTGTCTTGTCACCTTCGGCGAGACATCGCTCTCTTAAGGTGTTAAACTTAATACAAATTATTGATACTAAAATACATAGTCATGTGAGGAGGTCTGTGACTAATTACTGGAAATAGCAGTTTGTTCACTCCCCTCCCTTTTTGTTTTCCTTTTTCTAAAACAAGTAAATGTTATAGTGGTACTCCACAGTAGGGATGAGCTTCGAGTTCGAGTCAAACTCATGTTCGACTCGAACATTGCCTGTATGCTTGCTCGGCAAACAACAAACAATTTGGAGTGTTCGCGGCAAATTCAAAAAGCCACGGAACACCCTGTTAAAGTCTATGGGAGAAAATTAAAGTGCTAATTTTAAAGGCTAATATGAAAGTTATTGTCCTAAAAAGTGTTTGGGGACCCGGGTCATGCACCAGGGGACATGAATCAATGCAAAAAAAGTTTTAAAAACGCCCTTTTTTTTTCGGGAGCATTGAATTTAATAATGCTATAAGTGAAACAATAAAAGTAAAATTTTTTTTGCTCCCGAAAAAACTGACATTTTTAAAACTTTTTTTTTTCATTGATACATGTCCCCTGGTGCATGACTCAGGTCCCAAAACACTTTTTAGGACAATAACTTGCATATTAGCCTTTTAAATTAGCACATTAGATTTCAAATGTTTGCGTCCCATAGACTATAATGGGGTTCTAAAGTTCACACAAACATTTGATGTGTTCGCAGGTTCTGGTGCGAACCGAACAGGGGGGTGTTCAGCTCATCCCTACTCCTTAAGATGTAACTTGATATTGTGACCACAAATTGTATCTTTGTTACCTGTTTTAAAAAATGTAATAAAAACAATTGAAACTAAGTTCATATTGCCTGTTCCTGCCTCCTATTGGCTTGGAAGCCTTCCAACCATCTATTATCTAATGTAAATATAGAGCCGGTCCGCAGAAAGAGGGGAGCTGAGTGAGGAAACTTCACTGCTTCTAAAGGGTTAATTTAAGGATTATTTGCTTTGCAGTGCCTGTAGTTACAGAGGTCACTTGTGTTTTTATTAATTCTCAGTTGCTGGTTTTTAATACAATCTAATTACTTGAATGTCCATAGACTAGTCACAAGATTGCTTTAAATCATTGTATATTCTTCCTACATTCCTCAAATCCTTTTACTTATTTTGAATAAACAGTTAAGAACATGGTTTTGAGGAATAAATAAATAATAAATAACAAAATCTAAATATATTATCTGAACATTAGAAATAATGAGTCCTGTGATATTATCATGACACACTTCCAGTTCCCAGGGATTACATGTAATTTCATCGACTTCTATATAAAGGAACATCTTTGTGTATGATTAGTCAATTCATCACTGGAAGGCAACCACTTAGTGATGCACTGTATTCCTTTTGAATTTTTATCTGTAGCATTACATCATTATCAACAGATTATACAATACTGTAAGTACATGAGAATAAATTTGATATAAATATGTATTACAATGATAAAAGAATGGTTAAAGCCAACCTAAAATTACAATATCCCTTCCTTCATGAAAAACTAAAAAGAGCAGTCAGTGTATCTACCTTTCATATTTTTGGTCCATGGGTCATGGCTTTTGGCATGCTGTATCAGGGAATCAGCAACTCCAGATCAGAGGTAAGTATTTGGTTGGTCTTCTAAGGCCGCGTACACACGATCAGACATGTCCGAGGAAACATTTCCGACGGACGGTTTCCAGCGGACATGTCTGAAGAGATCAATCCCCGCTGACCAGAACGCGGTGACGTAGAAGACACCGACATGCTGGAAACCGGACATTCAATGTTTCCACGCATGCGTCGAATCAATTCGACGCATGCGCGAGATTTCGGTTCGATGGTTGGGCGTACTAACCATCGGACATGTCCGACAGACAGGTTTCCAGCGGACAAGTTTCTAAGCATGTTTAGAAACTTTTGTCCACTGGAAAGCTGTTCGCTAGGCCGTACACACGATCGAACATGTCCGCCGAAACTGGTCTGTGGATCGTGTGTACGCGGCCTTAGCTTTTTCCGGAGACAGGAAGTATGGAACGGGGAGGGGGCAGATGGATCTCAATCCCGTTTTCAACTTTAAGTTCAGTGAAAAATGGATTGCAAACTTTTTTGTTAACCTGTGCAAGAAATGTCTATGTATTTGTTTCCTTGAATGAATTAAGCATACTTTTCGGATGTAATGGTAGTTTATTGCTAGATTAGTACACTGATCAGCCATAACGTAAAATATTGCATAAAATCAGCAAACTATCATCTGCAATTATTACGGAAAATTAAGAATCTCTTCACCCAGCACAACCGTATGATCTTAGTTCATGGACTTATACACTCTAGGTTAGATTGCTCTAACGTTTTCTTTCTAGGGCTTCAACAGAAGCGGTTAAAACGATTGCAGATTACACATAATCATGCTGCAAGATTAGTCACAAACTGCCCAAGGCGGAATCACATCTCCCCGGTGCTTAAGAATCTACACTGGCTCCCGATAGTGTTTCGGGCAACTAGGTCCATTGTACTTATCACATATGACACAACACTACTAGCTTCAAAAGGTGGCCGCCAACTCCAAACACTGGGGAATTCTCTCTGGAACGAGCTCCCTCACCAGCTCCGAGCATCCTCCACCTTTATGGTCTTCCGTAAGGGCTTGAAAACACTTATTTTTTCACAAGCCTACAGATAGTGACTCGGCCTTCCAAGCCCTTAGCAGGACGCTGCCTTAATTCCAGGCTGCGGTCCATGGTTAGGGAGGTGTGATAGGCTTTTTGTGCCCTGATACCCCCCCTTCTTTTTATATCTCTGTTTATTTCTTGTCTGCTCCCCACTTTTACTTAAGATGTCCTAGTTTCTTCTTTTTTCTCCTGGGAACTGGATACCCCCAGCTTGTTGGTAAGCGCTTAGACGCAAGTTTCACAACTCGCATTCGGCGCCCTATAAGTATTTATTCCAATCCAATCCAATCCAATCCAATGCCAAGATCACTTACAGGTAAAAGGAATAACATTGATTATCTCATGATAATGGCATCTGAAAGTCTGTGGAATAAACAGTATCTGACAGCATTACATATATTGTACATGAGGTTGATAAGTTTAAACCAGAAAAATGGGCATCACAGTTTGTTGTATATGGGGATGTGTAGTTGCAGACTGGTCAAGGTGCCCATGCTGACCCATGTCCACAGTCAAAAACTCATGCAATGGGCAAACGAGCATCAAAACTGGACCACAAAGCAGTGGAAAAAGGTGGCCTGGTCTGATGAATCACATTTTCCTATAACCATGAGGTCTAACAGCATATCATTCCACTTGAAAAAAAAAAAAAAAAAAAAAAAAAAAACAGCAAAGACAGAATCTAAATATAACTGAGCCTGTATCAGAGAGCAGCATCTCCCGCGTGATTGCACCTGGTCCGGTAACATCTAAAATCGTGTCAGATCAGTTATCGAAGGTGAACCAGCATAGGCCGGACCCAGAGTGACAGAAAATTAAATGTTGTCAATGCTCCAACCGGTACAAGGAGACAGCTTTCTGCAGTTACCGTTTTTGGGTTGGGTTGAGTAAACATCTATTGCTTGGGAGTGATCGATATGGACGCTTTGTCAATCACTAAGAGGAATTTTTGCCCTCCGATACAGTTTAACCTGAAATTAACTTTCCCCCTTGCCTCCCCCCCCCCTAGGTGAGGCTTTCAAGAGAGAGCCAGAGTCGTGCCGAGGAGTCAATAATGAAGGGTTAGACCTTTTGCCCAATTAAGGGGCGTATGTAAGTAATAGTAAGGCACTTTAAGTTCAGCTAGGACAAAGGCCAGAAAAGTAAGTTAGGTCCGTGGCCCTCTGCATGAGGGGATTTGGTTTTTGCATGGCAATACCCCCCCTCTATGGTGACATACATAGCAGCAGAGAACAAAGAACAGTAGCAGTCTCTGGGTCTTAATTCTAGACAGGCCTAGTGCCAGCAACCAGGGGGGCCTGAGTGCGGAGGACCTTTAGGGGCAAGATGCAATGGAGGCTAGCTGGGATGGGGTGGGGAAGGGAAAGATCAGATGGCTAGGGAGGGGGACAAGGGGAACCATCAAGCTTCAATAGCGGGTCAGTCGGAGACCTGGGGTATTTCTCCAAGGGAGTAAAAGACTTACGGATCCTGAGAGGTTGTAGTCAATAGATCCGACTCGGAATGCTGGGGATTGTAGAGTAGGGCAGTCATGGATATCTGAGGCTGGCAGATATTGGGGAGAAAAAAGGGTGAGTTGTCATTCAATGTACTCACAAGAGTATGTCCTCAAGATGTAAAGGAGGGCATGGAGATCATCAGCTCCTCAGGCTGGTCACGGCGAGCTTTCCTATGAGCTGGTGATGCCGTTGGGCTGTCTTGAGCAGCAATCTGGGGGTCCGAGTTGTGTCTGCGGCGACCTAATTGAAAGTCATCACGGACTGGGATAGTATCAGTGGAGGTAGATCTTCTCATGTGTGGCGGGCGAAGAGTGGTGTACCAATCTGGGACGTCAATGCGGGGAAGGTGCAGTGTTTGAGAGAAGGCGGGCAAATCTTCCGGCAGGCGCAGGTTAGCTGTGCGACCTTGAGAGGAGGCAGAGAGGCAGAAGGGGAACTTCCACCGATATTGAATACCTTTAGAGCGTAGGAGGTCCAGAAGGGGACGCAGGTCTCTCCTATTCTGGAGCGTAATAGGCGATAGGTCTTGGAACAGTTTAATTTCTGCTCCCATATATGATAGGGAGCGACAGTATCTGGCCCTGTGTAGAATTTCTTCTTTCAGTTTAAAGTTTACGAGACACCCGATCACATCCCTGGGGGGATCGGTCTCTCTGCTTCTAGGCTTTAGAGCTCTGTGCAAGCGTTCAAACTCAATAGGTGTTTCAGGGGGTCTGCTAAGAAGATTGTTGAAGATGGCGATAGTGGCTTTAGAAATTTGTGCACTTTTAACAGATTCGGGGATTCCTCTTAGGCCTCGTACACACGATCGGACATATCCGATGAAAATGGTCCGCGGACCATTTCCATCGGATATGTCCGATCTGGAGTTTGATCCGATGGCGTGTACACACCATCGGATCAAATTCCCCGCCGGCGGACGGCGCGGTGACGTGTCGGTGACGCGGCGGTGACGTTGACGCCGCCACGTCACCGCCACAGGAAGTAAAACACTTCCACGCATGCGCCGAATCCATTCGACGGCGGCGCGGCGGCGGTGCGGGACGACATGTCTGCTGGTAAGTGTACTAACCAGCAGACATGTCGGGCAGACAGATTCCCACCGGATAGATTTCAAAGCATGCTTTGAAATCTGTCGGGTGGACAAATCTGTCCGCTAGCCCATACACACGAGCGGAGATGTCTGCTGAAACGGTCCATCGGACCGTTTTCAGCGGACATATCCCCTCGTGTGTACGACGCCTTACACAAATATTGTGGCGACGCCCCCTGTTGTCCAGGTCCTCCAAGTGCCTTTGGATATCTCTGAGTTGCCTATCATTATGCCGCGTACACACGGTCGTTTTTTGCGATGAAATAAAACAACGTTTTTTAAAACGTCATTTAAATTGATCGTGTGTGGGCAAAACGTCGTTTTTTGTCTTCAAAAAAACGAGCAAAAAAAAATTCCAACATGCTTGAATTTTTTGTGTCGTTTTTCAAAACGTCATTTTTTGTTTCACAAAAAGTCACCGTGTGTAGCAAAAAACGTCTTTCAAAACGACGTTTTTCAACCCGCGCATGCCCAGAAGCTAGTTATGAAGCGAGCTTCAATGGAAAAGTGTGGTGAACGTAACCTCGTTTTTTATGAAAAAAACGATGGTGTGTATGCAACATCGTCTTTGAAAGTGACGTTTCAAAAACGTCGTTTTTTACTTCACAAAAACGTCGTTTTTTTTTCATCGCAAAAAACGACCGTGTGTATGCGGCATTAGAGTGGGAAGAGGCCTGCAGTTGCTGGATAGCAGTATCATGGCGGGCAGTTGCTTCCTCCACGTCATCCAGCCTCACTGTCATTGCCTGCACATCTCTCCTAAGGTCCGTTATGGCAGAGAACAGCGTGGTCTTAATATCTTCTGCCACTGAACGGAGATCCTGCATGCACAGGGGCTGTGGGGCATCTGCAGTGGTGGCCATGGTTTGGGGCTGGGTGCATCTCTTACCCGTAGGGCTGAGCCTGGAGGAACATGCGGCGCTCGAGTAGGCCCGATTTGAAGCCGGGGCCTCGCGTACTTGGGTCTGGAAGATGTCCGGGATTACTCGTCCGTTTTGCACTCCGGTTCCTCTGGGAGAGTGGGACCTGGTTGGGGAGGTGTTCCTGGAGGTTTTCCCCATTTAGCAGCGGCGGATGGCTCGGCTAGCAGCTCCGATTATCTCCTGTGGATGGGAGCTCGGGAATCAGGCGGCCATTCAGGTCCGGTGCCAAGCCACGCCCCCATGAATCACATTTTCTTTTACATCATGTGAACGGCTGGGTTTGTGTGCATCGCTTGTGATGTGATGTTATGCTTTGGGCAATGTTCTGATGGAAAATCTTGGGTCCTGCCAGTCATGTGGATGTTACTTTGACATGTACCATCTACCTAAAGATTTGGGCTAACCAAGTACACCCTTATATGGGAACCATGACCTTATTCAGCAACATAATGCACCCTGCCACACTGTAAAAAGTGTTAAGGTAGTTTGAGGAACACAACAACTTCTTGAGAAGAAGAGAATAAGGGGGGTATGATCAACATGTGCATATATATAGGGGGTTCATATAGTGAACTTGGTGTTGAGTTATTCACTTTACAGTCAACACAAAAGACAAGGGGGCACCCTTTACGTCTAGAGCATGGGTCTCCAAACTTTCTAAACAAAGGGCTGGTTTACTGTGCTTTGGGCTTCAGGAGGGCCGGCCTGTGGCCCTTTTGAGTAGAAAAGGTCCCGACGTCAGTGGGGAAAAAACATTGCCCCATCTTTGGTGTCAGTGGGAGGAATTGTGCCCCATCATAAGGGTCATTAGGGACAATTGTGTCCAATCACTGTTGTCCTTGGGAGAAAGTGTGTCCCATCATTGGTGTCAATGGGAGGAAGGGTGCCCCATCATCGGTGTTGTCGGGAGAAATTGTGTCTCATCATTGGTGTCATTGAGAAAAATTGTGCCCCATTATCAGTGTCATGGGATGAATTGTACCCCATTATTGGTGGCAATGGAAGAATTGTACCCCGTTGATTATTTCAGGGGGGGTTATACCCCATTGTTGGTAATAGTGATTAAACTAGTGCTCCAAGGGCCGGATAAAAACATGCAAAGGGCCACATCTGGCCCCCAGGCCACAGTTTGGAGATCACTGGTCTAAAGGAAAAGAGATTTCATCTCCAAATACAGAAAGGTTTCTTCACATTAAGAGATGTAAAAATGTGGAATAAACTCCCTCCAGAGATGGTTCTGGCCAGCTCAGTAGATTGCTTTAAGAAAGGCATGGATACTTTCCTAGATGTAGTGTTTTTTTTCGCTCCATAAGACACACCTGACCATAAGACGCACTTAGGTTTTAGAGGAGGAAAACACAAAAAAAAATATTCCGAACCAAATGGTGTACTAAAATATTTTCCAGTGCCCATGGAATGCAGTCTGACCATTGTCAAAGAAATGCAGTGTGACCATTGCCCATAATAAATGCAGAGTGACCATGCCCATAGCAAATGCAGAGTGACCATTGCCCATAATAAATGCAGAGTGACCATGCCCATAGTAAATGCAGTGTGACCATGCCCATATTAAATGCAGAGAGACCATGCCCATATTAAATGCAGAGTGACTATGCTCATATTAAATGCAGAGTGACCATGTCCAAATTAAATGCAGAGTGACCATGTCCAAATTAAATGCAGAGTGACCATTGCCCATAATACATGCAGAGTGACCATGCCCATAGTAAATGCAGAGTGACCATGCCCATATTAAATGCAGAGTGACCATGCCCATATTAAATGCAGAGTGACCATGTCCAAATTAAATGCAGAGTGACCATTGCCCATAATACATGCAGAGTGACCATGCCCATAGTAAATGCAGAGTGACCATGCCCATAGTAAATGCAGAGTGACCATGCCCATAGTAAATGCAGAGTGACCATGCCCATATTAAATGCAGAGTGACCATGTTCAAATTAAATGAAGAGTGACCATGTCCAAATTAAATGCAGAGTGACCATGTCCAAATTAAATGCAGAGTGACCATTGCCCATAATACATGCAGAGTGACCATGCCCATAGTAAATGCAGAGTGACCATGCCCATATTAAATGCAGAGTGACCATGCCCATATTAAATGCAGAGTGACCTAGCTCCATACAATGGATGTTAGCCCTTAACTGGAGAACTGATGATGTGATTTGGCCGCAGGTACTAGAAAGAATCGAACAACTAAAGCTCACTGAGAGAATCCATCACACCCTCAATGACACGTTATACATCTTTGATGCCAAGTGGTCATACTGGTTCCTTACTGATCAACATTAATGAGCATCCCATTTACCGTTATGTTTTTCTTATCACTCCTTTATTCAAATTTATCATAATATGATGCTATACCTACTTTGTTATCACTCTACAGTGCCTGCCGCCGAGAATGTGTTTTTAGCACGACAGCATCGCGCTGAATCTCGGCGACAGGCTGCCGATATCTCGCACTCGCTGGAATAGTAAAAGCACATTCCAGCGAGTGCGTCATAGAAGCGACGGGGATCCGACACGGATTCCCGCCAATTCTACACGTGGGCGGAGTTTGTTATGAATCCTGAGAAGAAAGTCCCCGCCGGATTTTAAATAAAAATCCGGCATGGGTTCCCCCCTCAGGAGCATAACGGGCCCTTAGGTCTGGTATGGGTTGTAAGGAGACCCCCTACGCCGAAAAAATGGCGTGGGGGTCCCCCCAAGATCCATACCAGACCCGTATCCAAAGCACGCCTGCCGGCCGGTCAGGAAGGGAGTGGGGGCGAGCGAGCGCCGCCCCCCCTCCTGAGCCGTACCGGGCAGCATGCCCTCAACATTGGGGGGTCAGGTGCTTTGGGGCAGGGGCGCACTGCGGCCCCCCACCCCAGAGCACCCTGTCCCCATGTTGATGAGGATAGGGCCCCTTCCCGACAACCCTGGCCGTTGGTTGTCGGGGTATGCGGGCGGCAGGCTTATCGGAATCTGGAAGCCCCCTTTAATAAGGGGGCCCCCAGATACTGGCCCCCCACCCTAAGTGAATGAGTATGGGGTACATTGTACCCCTACCCATTCACCGGGAGGCAAAGTGTAAACACAAATAAACCACACAGGGTATTGAAACATTTTATTAGTTGGCCGCCGGGGGGGGGTGTGTATGATCGCTTTTATAAAAGCGCCCCCCTCCGGCAGGCTTGGGTGCCGCTGTTCTCCGCTGCCATCTGGTTCTCTTCCGCCGCACGGGGGGGTGGCTTTGATAAAAGCGCCCACCACCCGGCGGGCTTGCTTCGACATCTTCGGCGGCGGGGGGGTCTTCTCCCACTCTCCGGGGGTCTTCTCCGCTCTCCGGGGGTCTTCTCCGCTCTCCGGGGGTCTTCTTCTTCTTCAGGACTTGCCGCCGCTATCTTCGTGTGTTAGCTCAATTACTAGCGGCGGCGAGTCCCCTCTTCTGTGACGTCGTCTTCTTCTTCTCTTCTCCAGATGTTGACGCGACGCTTCCTTCCGCTGTTATGGCGGGCGCGCGGCTCGCAGCGACTTATATAGGCCTGTCTTGTGATGTCACAGTCCCATCATGCTCCGGTAGGTACCACGTGGCTACCTACCCACGTGGTACCTACCGGAGCATGATGCGAGTCCTGAAGAAGAAGAGCGGAGAGCGGAGAAGACCCCCGGAGAGCGGAGAAGACCCCCGGAGAGCGGGAGAAGACCCAGGAGAGTAGGAGAAGACCCCCCTGCCGCCGAAGATGTCGAAGGAAGCCCGCTGGGTGGTGGGTGCTTTTATCAAAGCGACCCCCCAGCGGCGGAAGAGAACCAGACGGCGGCGAAGAACAGCGGCACCCACCCCCTGCAGAAGCCCGCCGGAGGGGGGCGCTTTTATAAAAGCGATCATCACACACCCCCCCCCGGCGGCCAACTAATAAAATGTTTCAATACTGTGTAATGTATAATGTGGTTTATTTGTGTTTACACTTTGCCTCCCGGTGAATGGGTAGGGGTACAATGTACCCCATACTCATTCACTTAGGGTGGGGGGCCGGTATCTGGGGGGCCCCTTATTAAAGGGGGCTTCCAGATTCCGATAAGCCTCCCGCCCGCATACCCCGACAACCAACGGCCAGGGTTGTCGGGAACATGGGGACAGGGGGACAGGGTGCTCTGGGGTGGGGGGCCGCAGTGCGCCCCCTGCCCCAGAGCACCTGACCCCCCATGTTGAGGGCATGCTGCCCGGTACAGCTCAGGAGGGGGGGCAGTGCTTACAACCCATACCAGACCTAAGGGCCCGTTATGCTCCTGAGGGGGGAACCCATGCCGGATTTTTATTTAAAATCCGGCGGGGACTTCCTTCTCAGGATTCATAACAAACTCCGCCCATGTGTAGAATTGGCGGGAATCCACGTCGGATCCCCGTCGCTTATATGATGGCTTTGTCTCCATCGCGGCAAGCCAGCTCGGCGCTGGCTCCCGCGATGGGGCTCGCAAGTGCTCAATCTCGCTGAGAAAGGGAGCGAGATTGACACAATCTCCCAGTCACCTACTGTACCTACCCTGTGTAATACACGACTATATTTTGTATACCTTTGTTACGATTTTATATCCTTTGCATATGCTTGTAAACCAATTTCTTTCTATAATAAAAACTTTTGTAAACAAAAAAAATGCAGAGTGACCATGCCCATATTAAATGCAGAGTGACCATGCCCATAGTAAATGCAGAGTGACCATTGCCCATAATAAATGGAGAGTGACTATAGCCCATAGCAAATGCAGATTGACCATGCCCATAATAAATGCAGAGTGACCATGCCCATAGTATACGCGGAGTGAGAGTTGCCACAAATGCCGCCTTACCTTATGTTACTCTTCCACCTAACAGAAGACAGAGTAGCCCGAGTGGCCGAATGCTCTGTTTTCTGTCTTAGGAACCACCTGGAAGATC
The DNA here is from genome assembly GCA_029574335.1 of Rana kukunoris. NCBI lineage: Eukaryota > Metazoa > Chordata > Amphibia > Anura > Ranidae > Rana > Rana kukunoris. The sequence goes on from CM056051.1 coordinate 527,939,418, forward strand.
GCCCGGCGCCCACAGGGGGGTTCGGAAAGTCTGTCTCCTGCTCTCCTGCCTCTCTTCCAGAGGTGCCGGCGGGAGGACATGCGAGCAGTGGCGGGGGGCGGTCCCAGCAGCGGCCGGGGGCAGTGCCTGTCATACAGTAAATTTGCACTATAAGACACAGGAACATTTTCCCCTATATTTCTGGGGGTAAAAAGTGTGTGTTATAGTCCGAAAAATATGGTACATAATATAACTGAGTACTAACATTTAGAGGTAAAGTTGATCCAGGGAAAATCCAATTGCCTCTCTGGGTATCAGGAAGGATTTTTTCCCCTGCTGTAGCAAATTGGATCATGCTCTGCTGTTTTTTTTTTGCCTTCCTCTGGATTAACTGTGGATACAGAACTGGGTATATGGGATTGTACGATATTTTTTTTTTTTTTTTTTATGATTGGACTGGATGGACTTGTGTCTTTCTTCAACCTGAATAACTATGCAACTATATGTAGGATGTTCTGGAAGAACAAGTCTAATACATTGAGGCCCCTAATCAATAATTACAGAACTTAAAGGATCTGCCAGTGTTTGCTTGGTGACAGATACCACAATATATTGTCAGTGGTTATAGGGGCATCCATGCAGAAATGGGGCTGTTTTGTTGGCAAAAGGGAGACCTACTCAATATTAGGTGGGCCATTATAATGTTATAGTCAATGAAGTATAACTTTAATATCCAATTATTAAGCTTAAACTGCAACTAATTCTAGAATTTAAGGAGCAACCGTCTTGTCTACTACAGAGGGGGGAAAAAAACAGCAGCTAGCTCAGTGTTATAGTAAGGGTCTTAAGAAGAGATACTGCTGGGGTCCCAGATTTGGAATTGACATGACTGCTTGATGTTAACATTATAGGGCCTAGACTCAAAGGTGTGCTGGGAAAAGTACAATATAAGAAATGGCATCAAAGTTATTGAACAGGAAAAAGTGAAACTTGAGACTGCTATTTTCGGTACCCTGTCATCCATTATCAGTTATTATTTTATTTTTTTAATAACTGGTATGTTATTTATTTGGTACCCAGCCAAGAGACCTAAATAACACATTGAACCAGTAATTGAAGATGTGCAGTGTCAGGCAATTGGAGGTATCTTCAAGGTCTACTCATTGAATCAGCAGTGCCAAGGAATTTGGGAGATTTTCAAGATCTGATTATTGAAATGAGAGTCCAGGTGCCAAGCACTACATTAATGGCAGCAGTTTTTTTATTTTATTTCAGGTCATAAGATCAAGCATCAAAGCACTACAATGTTGGCTGTGGTGGGATTTTTGTATTTCATGTCATGAGATCAATCACCAACACTACATATGTAGGGAAAATATTTTGGACAGCTGTAGTTTCAGAAATCCTTTTATTGAAGCTTCATATGACAAGTGGTTGACAGATGGAGCAGGGGACAAAGAGGTAGACGCGTTTTGCACAAATGTTAGCACTTAGTCATTACCTATTGGATATAGTCACCTCAATCACCTATATACTGCTCTAATGTGTAATTATTAGGTTACAGGTGAACTAACCAAATAAAATTAGTACTCAGCTGGTGTTACAAAGTAAACCCAGCTAGAATACACAGTACACAGTATTTTTTCTGGCAGTGGATTTGGATCAAACTCTTTACATCAGATTTTAGTGTAAGTTCAGTGTTTCCTAGCCGGGGTAACGAGCTGAGTACTAATTTAACCTAACAATGACACATTAGAGCAGAATGTAGGTGATTGTGGTGACTAGTTTCAACATGTAATGACTAAGCACTAACATTTGCATGAAACACGTCTACCTTTTTGTCCCCTGCTTCATCTGTTAACACTTGTCATATGAAGCTTCAATAAAAGGATTTTTGGATGTGCAGCTGTCAGGAATTGTTTCCATATGTTACACAGCATGCGAGCTGGGCTAGCACCTGACTAGTGTATGTGGGGATTAACCAGAGACTCACTCACCTGGAGCATCTTTTTGTGTTTCATTGAACACTACATACTGTATGTATTATGTATATTTCAAATGATAGAACATGTTGCTTCTTCTCAGTAATGTATAACATAGCCCATAGCTACAAACAATATATGACAAAATGTGTGTGGACACCTTAGTTATGTATTGCAGACATTTATATAGCACAGACAATTTACACTACACTTTATATCAATCTCTGCCTTTTAGGGAGTTTACAATCTAAGGTCCCGATCTTACATCCATACATACACATATTGGGGCCAATTTAGATTGGAGACAATTAACCTGGAAAAAATGGAAAGAAACTGCTCTATAATTAACAAAAGAAAAGAAAAAGAAAACTACAGCGTGATAACAATGTGTTCTCCCCAGGTGCTGCAATGTAGACAATAAATACAAGAGATAAACATAAGACAAATATAAATCGCGCTACCTCAACTGTCATTAGCAAACACAAATAAATGGAAGTAAGTGATCACAAATGATGTGGGTAAAAAGGCTGCCTGCTAGATCAGAAAAATGACCTGTAATGGCCACTAAACAAAGCAGTCACCTCAAAAATGAGAATGTTGTTAGTGATGGTGATAAACCAAAAACAAAAAAAAAGGAAAAAACAAAACAAATGATATAATATCAGGTGATATACAGATTATAAAACTATCAACTAAGTATAAACTTTAGTTCTGAATAGATTGATACACAGTCCAAAGTATTAACAAAAAAGAGTCCGTGAATAAAGAATATCAAACACCCGTGCTTCTGGATCATAATGAATTAATGAAACGTGTCCAAACGCAAATAACGTGTCCTCCACCAAACTTATGAATTGGTCTCTTACCGGAAACCCACGATCCCTTGTGACAGGGGATCAGAAACAGCATGTAACGGGTCCCAATCTCGTGGTGTCAAATCTGCAGTCCTGATGGATCTCGTATCCCAAAGTGTTGCAGCAATTTGGATGCCCACCATGCAAAAAAACATCAATGGCTCCACATAGTGTGTTAACATATAAAATGTATTTTAAAAAAAATATAAAAATGCACTTACAGTCATGCAATGTTGTAAACGCCTTGAATTTTTAATGTGCCGGCCAGTACACAAAAATCCTCAGGCACTCGTCCACTGGGGGAACGTTCAGGAACTTGGGTGACAACAGCGCATCGCACGCTCTACGTCCGTTTCGAAATAACTTTTGTCTTCCAGGGGCACCTCTACGTCCGTTTCGAAATAACTTTCGTCTTCCAGGGGCAACCTGGAAGACGAAAGTTATTTCGAAACGGACGTAGGGCGAGCGACGCGCTGTTGTCATCCAAGTTCCTGAACGTTCCTCCAGTGGACGAGTGCCTGAGGATTTTTGTGTACCGGCCGCCACATTAAAATTTCAAGGCGTTTACAACATTGCATGACTGTAAGTGCATTTTTATCTTTTTTTTTTTAAATACATTTTAGACGTTAACACACTATGTGGAGCCCAGCTTTCCTGATGACGCATATTTGCGAAACTAGTAGAAGCCAGGTGGATAACGCATAGAGGGAGTGTTTTTGACCTGTGGAACCACAGTGAAGCAGGAGCCGGGCACGCACCCCAAAACAAGCTGGTGAGCGGCTGTCCATGCCCGATACTGCCAAAGATACTAGGTGCTGGTTCAAAGCACCTCCCTTGTGAGTAGTCTGATTTTATCTTTTTAAATAAACAAAACCTTTTAAACGTACTACACCATGATTAGCCCCTTGTTTTTTGAGGCACTAAGGAACACTGTGTGAAAGGAGCAAGGAGCACATATCCACTGACAGGAACGGAATAAGTTTGGGGGCCATTACCAGCTGGAGTCTAGTGAGTGCGCATTTCAGCAGTTGGTGGTGGTAGCACTTATTTCAGTCGGGTGGAAGAAGTAGAAACACAACACCAGGATTAATTATCACATTTATTCCCTTATTGGACTCTAACTGTGAAGTTGTGACTTCCACGTCAATCGGGATATGTTATGAACATTTATGAACTTTCATGCACATATATATTTTTTGCACATATGGTTTATGATATTGATATGCATATTTATTTATTTACATTTGGTTGCTGGTATAATAGCTGCACTTAGTATCACACACTCGAGAGAGTAGGACATTGGTATATAAAAATATTTTTTTTTTTGCATATGCTCGAGAGAGCTGAACACTGTCACTCATATATGTGTATATATATATATATATATATATATATACACATTTATGTATTTTGTTTGTTGGCACAGTAGTCGCACATAGTAGTACACAATTGCACATGCTCGAAAGAGCTGGACATTGTCATTTAGTCAGATAATCACCTATTGTGGTTTATCACGCACAGTACTGCACTGAATTCAGCACCTTATAAACTAAGATTATTTTGTGTCATCACCTATTCAGACCAGCGCAGTAACAATATTTTTCCGCTCTATGTGGAGCCATTGATGTTTTTTTTCATGGTGGGCATCCAAAATGCTGCAACACTTTGGGATACGAGATCCATTAGGACTGCAGATTTGACACCACAAGATTGGGACCAGGGGCGGACTGACAACTCATGGGGCCCCCGGGGCAATAGAAGATTATGGGGCCCCCGAGCTTACAGATGGCCACCAAGACAGGTGGCAGTACAGAGGCGGGGCAGCTAAAATCTCTGGATTTTCACATCAAAAGCATGTAGGTTTCGGACATATCAGGGACAGATGTAAAAAAAACACAGATTTTGACTTACTGTCCCTGGTTTTAATGAGCCTGGCAACCCTGATGGGGCCCCCTAGAGGCATGGGGCCCTCGGGCAGTGCCCGAGTTCCTCAATGGTCAGTCCGCCCCTGATTGGGACCCGGTATATGCTGTTTCTGATCCCCCATCACAAGGGATTGTGGGTTTCCTGTAAGAGGCCAATTCATAAGTTTGGTGGAGGACACGTTATTTGCGTTTAGACACGTTTCATTAATATGTTATGATTCAGAAGCACGGGTGTTTGCTAATATTTATTCACGGATTCTTTTTTGTTATACTTTGGACTGTGTATCAATCTATTCAGAACTAAAGTTCATATTTAGTTGATGGTTTTATATCTGTATATCACCTGATATTATATCTTTTGTTTTGTTTTTCCCTTTTTTTGTTTTTGGTTTATCCCCATCACTAACAACATTCACGTTTTTGAGGTGACTGGATTGTTTAGTGGCCATTAGGCCACGTACACACGATCAGACCAAACCGATCAGACTGTTCCGACGAACCGTTTTCATCGGACCACCGCTGAAGTGGTCTGATGGTCTGATGTACACACCATCAGTCCAAAATTCCATCAGGCCAGATCTCGGTGACGTAGAACACAACGACAATTTGAAAAAAACAAAGTTCAATGCTTCCAAGCATGCGTCGACTTGATTCTGAGCATGCGCAGGTTTTTGGTCCGATGCTTTTGTCTACTAACCATCGTTTTGGTCCAACGGACAGGTGTCCATAGGACAGATTTTAAAGCATGTTTTAAAACTTTGGTCCGATGGACAAAGGTCCAATGGGCCGTACACACGATCAATTTGGTCCGATGAAACTGGTCTTCAGGCCAGTTTCATCGGACCGGTCTGATCGTGTGTACGCGGCCTTACAGGTCATTTTTCTGATCTAGCAGCTAGCCTTTTTACGCACATCATTTGTGATCACTTACTTGCATTTATGCATTTATGACAGTTGAGATAGCGCGATTTATAATTTTCTTAGACAATTAACCTACCAGTAGTGGAGGAGAAAATCCACACAAGCACAGGAAGAACGTACAAAGGTCAATACAGATAATGTCCTGGTGCACAGATCACCAAGCCACTGTTCTGCTCACCTACACTGTTGTACAGATGCCCAGCCAAATGAATGCATATTTACAGTGAAGTATACTCTTAATGCTACAGCATGCATTTTAGATGTGCACTTCCAACCTTGTGCAAGCAGTTTGGGGAAGGTCCATTTGTGTTCAATCATAACTGTGCCCCAGTGTTCAAAAACAGCTCCTTAGATGTGTTTGGTGGAAATGACCTCAACCCTACTGAAAACTTTTGGGAAGATTTTGATTGCCAACTGTGATTTAGCTCTTTTTGTCCAACATCAGTACCTGACCTTACAAGTACTCTTTTGGCCTAATAGACAAATAATCCCACAGACATCCTCCAAAATCAAGAAACTTTAGAGTCCCCTTACATCAGAGTCTGCAGAGAGTCCCATACATCAGAGTCACTGGCTCTGGGTTGTGAAAGAGATACTCAACGCTCAGAGCTCTTCAGCAGCTGGGAAGCTGCAGTCCAGACTCTTGGGGTGACTCTTGAATATTTCACTTTCCCCACAAGAAGTAAATCACTGTCAAAAATCCTTCCCATTCTTATGGAAGCAGGACACCATTACCTACCTTGGCATGCAAATCACAAGGAAGATATCTGATCTGTACAGCCACAATTTCCTGTCAGCACTCTCCAAAGATTCAATTGGATCTAAAGGAATAGGCCAGCCTAAATTTATTCAAGTTTGGACGCTCAGCCCTGGTAAAAACGATTATACTTCCCCACATACTCTATCTAATGCAGACAATCCCAATCCACCAATCTCGTTCATTTTTTGCGATATCCAAAAAAAGTTTGTTTGACTTTCATCTGGAAAAATACCTCCCACGCATCAAATACACTTGCCTCACACGTACAAAAAGTAAAGGTGGGATTGGACAACCGGACCTCTATAAATATTATCTGGCCTGCCATCTGACAAGGATTGTGGACTGGAAAGCCCAGAAACTTAGGAAGGTATGGGTCACCTTAAAAAAATTCTTTCACATGCCCCCCAACACACGTGTTCCCTATACTGATACCCTCCCACTGGCCCTGGGCCCTAAGGACATACCCCCTCATTTACCCCTCATTGGTAGCTTTCAAAAAGACAATGAGTTCTTCAAAACTTTCCTCAATTCCAGGCCCGTTGACTTCACTAAGGGGAAATCCTGATTTCCCCCATGGGGAAATAATCGCATCCCTGAAGCAGGAATGGCCCCACGAGGAAGTGCTCGCATACCAATTGTTCTTTAAAGGACGCATACGTCCATACGAAGACACCAAGTCGTCATCATGTACCAATTATTTTCCCTTTTGGACGTACAGACAACAGAGGCGCCTTCTTCCAACACAGTAACCATCTACCACATGAAATAGGCAACTCACACCTTTTGAATCCCTTTGATTGCGTAAATCACCACAAAGACATTTAATATCCTACATCTACACCTTACTCCAAGAAGGTCCCTCCTTCCCTAAAACGGATGCATCACATATTTCCTGGGAAAGAGACCTACAACAGACTCTCACTGATGAAAATTGGGATAACATATATGAGTATGCACACAAGGATTCAATGAATGTAGCAATTCAGGAAAACTGCAATAAAATTGCAACTAAATCATATAGAACCCCAGCTCAACTTCACAAATTCTCTCCTACTATCCCAAACATATGCTGGAGATGTAAGAAAGCAGAAGGTTCTATGCTCCACATTTGGTGGAAGTGCGATCTACTCCAATCATTTTGGAGGGAAGTACACACACTAACTGGACGAATCACCACACTATATACTTTGGACTACAACCCTGCACAACATCTTCTACACCATACGACTCTACCTAAAAAGGACTATCACAAACCACTTGCTATGCACATTGTCAATGCGGCTAGACTCTGTATACCTGTTCACTGGCGATCCTCAGATATACCATCAATCAGGGAATGGCTGACCAGGATCTCTAAGATAGAGGAGACGGAGGAACTGATCCATACCTCCCAAGAACGCATACAACAATTTACAAACACATGGGCCTTCTGGACTCATTTCAAGACCAATGAGAGCTATAGCTCTTATTTTCCTTAACCTAAAACAAAAAACCTAAAACAACTACCCATTTTATCTGATAGAGGACACTGTCCATTCCCCCCTTTTTTTCATCTTTCCGCCTCGGTTTATTTTGCCTTGCCCCCCATTCCCCCCTTCTGTCTACAACCCCCCAGCAATCTTTACATCCCACCACAATTAACCAGAAACCCTTCTACAAAAATACAGGTTGGGATTACTAACATTATTACTATTATTATTAGAACTGGTGGTACTGGTTTCAATGTTATTACTACCATTATTATAGACGTTTTATCCAGAAAAGAACCTGGGCCCAGATTCACAGTGCGATTACGCCTGCGCAACAGGAGATGCGCATGCGTAAGTCTAAATGTGCGCGTGCGTTTCGTTGCGCGGCATCCCCAGAACGAGATACGCAAAAAATCAACTTTGTTTTGTCCCGCGTAATTTCGTTAGACTGGCGCATCCTTCGGCGCAAAAGTGCGCTAGACACACCATTGATTTGCTAGTCAAATATGCTAATGAGGGACTTACGGGGATCCACAAAACAACGTTGGGGCAGCGCAGGCGACGCAGTGTGCGCAACAGCAAAATGTCCTGTCTAAAATTAGAGCTGATAAAAGCTGGTCTAAAAAAAGAAAAAAAGTCTACTTGTTAGATAAAGCAACACTGTTAGTGAGCAGCTCAGCAGTCACACGTGTTGCACAACAATCTGTATGCCAACATGCCAGGGGCATCGTCGCACATAGCTACACTACTGACTTTAGATGAACAAAGAAGGATGAGGGCACGGAGGATGGCACGGAGGATGGCACGGGAGAGGATATACCGCACACGCATAGACCTGTTTGGCATGAGTGATTCTGAGGTGTTTCGCATCTTCAGATTCACCCCTCATGCCATCCTGGAATTAACCACAACCTTGCAGGAGGACATCACCAGCCCAACACACCGCTCACATGCAGTGCAGCCACTGGTCAAGGTCATGGCAACACTCCATTTCCTTGCCAGTGGCTCTTTTCAGCGTACAAGTGGAGTGGTGGCTGGGATGTCACAGTCCTCCATGAGCAGATGTGTGCACCAGGTTGTCCCTGCAATCCTCAGACGCATGGCCAACCAAATCATCAAACCCACCACTGAGGAGCTGCGGCTGAAGGCAATGACAGATTTCTACAGAATTGCCAGATTCCCACGCACTGTGGGGGCCATTGATTGCACACATGTGGCACTCCAGCCCCCCCATGAGACAGAGCACATGTACCGCAATCGGAAGCATTGGCATTCCATCAATGTACAGGTGATAGTCGATGCCCAAGGCCTCATTAGGCACGTCCGTGCCAAACACCCAGGGTCCAGCCATGACAGCTACATATACAATCAATGCCACATCCGATTGGAATTCTATCAGAACGTGTATGGGGACAGCTGGCTGGTTGGTGAGTGACATGGGTGGCAGGCATGACTATCCCCTCCCATGATGCACATCACAAGGGGCACATGCATGACAAACATCCTCCTGTCTTTTCCCTTAAAGGTGACTCTGCATATCCACTGGGACCCCATCTCATGACTCCTATCCGGAACCCCCAAACCCCAGGAGAGGAAAGATACAATCAAGCACATGCCCAAACACGAGCAGTGGTGGAGTACACCTTTGGCCTCCTAAAGTCACGTTTCCGATGCCTGGATAAGTCTGGGGGTACCCTCTTGTATTCCCCAAATTTCGTGTGCCAGATCATCGGTGCATGTTGCATGCTGCACAACTTTGCAGAAAGAAAGGGCCTGCAGATTGACCTACGTGATGACCTGACCCCTGAACCAGACAATCCCCCCCTAACCGAGGGTACCCCGTCTTCTGAGGGAAGAGCAGCCAGGAGACAGCTCACATTGGGCATCTTTGCACGTTAAACATACACATTAATCATGGCACAATGAGAATGCATGCATGCACACCACTGTGGTCCATTGCACAGACACACCACATCCACATCAAATTGGATTGGCACCAGTACACCATGCTGGACTTGTGAGCAGCAACGCCACGCCAAGGCTCCAATTATGTCACTGAACATTCATACACCAATCACACGGACCTGGGGATCACTTCTCCCTGGTCCTGGGGAACCCTTCTCCACCAAAATAGAGGGTGACACCCCTTTTCTGGCAGGAATGTCACCCCCACATTCACACAGCATTCACAAAAAAAAAATGACCAGCAAAAGCAAAAAATTGCCAGCAAAAAAAAAAAAAAATGTTAAAAAAAAAAGGGGGGAAAAACAAATTACTGCCCTCTGCGTGAGCCACGCCTGGGGCGCCCCCGGCCACGGCCCCGGCTTCTCAGGGGAGACTCATGGGGAAGGGGTAAAACCGGGGAAGGAGGATCAGCCCCTGATCTCTGCCCACCTGGTGGCCTGCCCTCCAAGGCCACAGCAATTCTGTCCAGGGCAGCACCAAGTATTGCCGTGTTGGCCTGGATAGCCAGGGTAAGGGCCCTCACATCCTGCCCAACGCCTGCTGATGTCGTCTGCAGTTCGTTTAGGCAGGTTGTGAAAGCCCGGGAGTGGGAGTCCAGGTTCCCCAGCGTATCCTTGATGGAGGACAGGCTCTCCTCCATCCGCACCAATGTCTGGCTGACCTGTCCCAGATGGCGGGTCTGGAGGAACTGGTCCCTTCTCAGGGTGGCGGGCAGGAGATCGGCCAACACCCTGGTGGTCTGGGATGACATCCTGCCTCCAGCTGATGCTCGTGGCCGGGGAGAAGGGGAGGCCCTTGTGAGGGGAGCCATGTTGGGGGAGGAGGGGGGGGGGCTCCCCCTTAGGGAGGCCTGCCTGCTGCCAGCCAGAGGGGAGGAGTCCTCAAAAACCCAAACGTCCAGTGCCTGACATGGACTCCTACTCCTCATGATTCTCCTCCTCCTCATGATTCTCCTCCTCCTCCTGTTGAACCTCCTCCGCGGAGGAGGCTGCTGTCCTGGGGTTGGTGCGGTCAGGCCAGATGGCCCTGCACCCTCCTGCACATCTGTGGATGACACAAAACATTCACAGGTTGGAGGATCCACACACTTGCCACATATTCCCTATTCACCCCCTCCCCCACACATGCTACACACCTGGTATTAAAAAACAACTTACCTGGCACCACGGGCTGGGGACTGGAGTCAAAGCTGGGCAGGCCCTCAACTTCATGCCGATGAAAGGTCAGGGCCACCGCACGCTCCTCCGCTGTCAGGCTAATACGGCATGGTGGGCCCCCTCCTGTGCCCCTGGCATGGGCATGCATTCTGGCCAACTTCTTTTTGAACAGACGCCGGAGGTCATTGATTTTTTTGTCAATCCCAGACCTGGTCCGTGTCTCCCCCTGCCCCGCAGAATTCACCTGGTCAGTGATCCTATCCAAAATTTCCCTCCTCCTGGCCGGGGTGGTGTTGGCACTGTCTGGGCCGTGGAGGTAACGCCCATACTCGCTAATGGCCCGGGCAAGAATCTGTTTTTCCACAACTGTAAAATTAAGCTTTCGTTTTCTCTCAGTCATCCTTCCAAAAAAAAACAGTCCCAGTCAACAAAATTCACGCACACAAACAAGCACAACCAATCACAAAAAAACACACACACAGAGAGAAAACTACTCACCAAGAAACAATCCCCAAAAAACAAAACAAAAATACAGCAGGAAAAGAAACAAAAAGAAATATATCAATCAAACAAACAAACAGTCTCTCAAACACTTATCAAAAACCACTAACAAACACCTGATCACACAGAACACTAATCTGACAACTACAAAACACACCGCAACGAACAACAAGAACAAAAGCACTTGGTTAAATGGGAAGGGACAAAGGGATGTACTTTTGCAAAGGAAGTGCGTTTGTGTGTGTCTATTTATACTGTTTGCGTAGTTCACAACGTTGCCCTAGTCCATTTCCAATTTCACTGATTGCATGCGCACATCGGAGCTGACATGGTCTCGTTCAAGCGCGCATGCGCGAGCCGGCCGGCCCTTCATTTGCATGGGGTCACGGCTCATTTCAATGTAACACGCCCACGTCCTTCCCAATTTGTATTACTCCTCCTTACGCCTCTGAAAAAACTTTACGTATGCGCAATTTCCTGCGCAAAAGCTACGAGAATAGGGTGATTACGCGGCAAAATTCCGCAAGTCTAACGTAAAGGCGGTGCGCTACGCCGGTCTAATAATGCGCAGATGTACCTGAATCTGGGCCCTGATGTCTAAATGTTTCCTTATGTTGACTGTTCATGCAACATTCAAGTCTCCTTATTAGCTTCAAGTTTGAGTAATATTTCTCCATTCTCTTTGATACAATCCATGACTCATTTACAACCTACAGTATGTTATTTTATTGTGAAAGGATGTCAGGGGTACCATTTTAATCAATAGACATGTGTTCAATGAAATATTGTGTTTCGGAATGTTGTTTTCGTGCGAAAAATACATTTATTTAGTTCCTCCCGAAGCTTGTTTTTATTTATTTTGTTTCCTTAAAAAATGCATTCCTCTGAAAATCCAAATTAATTAAGGTAAAATCTGTCATTGAAGGCTTATGGTGTCCATCAAATGTTCTAAGAAAATTTGACAAAGCAGCTAAACTGTACGACGCCACATTCGTACATTTCCTTTAGAATGCCAACAAGCTATAGTAGAATTCTAATGTTGTATGACTAGTAATAATTATATTTATTAATTATTATTACTAGTCAGCCAACATTAGAATTCTTCTATAGCAGAGCATTTGACCATATATATTCTTTTCTGGCGATCGTATGTTTTTAGCTGTTTCGTCAAATATTCATGTCTCTATATTGTCGAATATTTCCTCTCTATGTAGAATAATCTTGGACTAATAGAGTCAGGGTAGGCACATTCGACTTCAGGTTCGATAGACACAGATCGCTATTGTCACCGTCATGTCAAATTGTATATCTATATCGAACTGTTGCCGCAACGGATCATTCGCTGTTCGGATTCTGCACGTTCATTATCGTTTGTTAAGATGAATGCGAAATCCCTGAAATTCAGACGAAAACTAATGCACATGTCTTTTAATCAATGTGATTACTGTTCTGTAAACATTAATATTTTCAATAAAACTTTTATGGAAAAGAAAAAAAAAATCTGATTCACTTTTTTATTCTCTCTTTAGGTTATGGAGGAGAAAAATGGGTCCCATATTACCAAGATCCACCTATTAGGACTTCAGACTCCACACAGTATAACATTTCTGATCTTTTTTATTTTTCTTTTGATTTATTGTGTGACAATATGTGGAAACCTCCTGATCATCGCATTGGTGTCCTACAGCAAATCCCTCCATTCCCCCATGTACTTCTTCCTCTCTCAACTCTCTGTATCAGATATCTTATTGGTAACCGATATTCTTCCTAACACACTCCATACTGTGTTAATGAAAGGGATCATAATATCATTTTCTAGTTGCATCTCCCAGTTTTATTTTTTTTCTGTTTCTGAAGCTCTTGAGTGTTATCTTCTGACAGTGATGTGTTATGACCGATATGTGGCCATCTGCAAACCATTACATTATACTTTATTAATGAACTTCCAGCTCTGCTGGGTGATGATTATCACATGTTGGATTTTAAGTTTTTTAGTAGCACTGATTCCCACTTTAACAATATCACAATTGGAATTTTGTGGTCCCGATATTATCAATCATTTTTTCTGTGATCTTGATCCAATCCTACAACTCTCCTGCTCTGATGCTTCTAATGTTCTACTTGAAGTGACATTAATGACTGTTATTAATGTTCTCATCCCATGTTTTACAATTATAATATCATATGTTTATATTATAATTACCATTTTTAAAATTCCATCTATTACCGGCAGACAAAAAGTTTTCTCAACATGCAGCTCCCACCTGACTGTTGTTTGCATTTATTATGGTTCCATAGTTTGTGTTTATTTGGTACCCCGTAATGGACAGTCAGGGGACATCACTAAATTCTTGTCATTGCTGTACACTGTGGTCACCCCACTGATGAATCCAATTATATACAGCCTGAGGAATAAAGACTTAAAAGAAGCTGTAGCTAAAATCATCAACCACTGTCTGCACTCGCATTTAAGTAAATAATAATAACATAATAATTTAGTAGGTCTATTTAAGTTGGACGTCAGATTTTGATATCAACGAAGAAATCCATTAGACCTGACTCCACATTGTTGATTTAAAAAGTTCTGCAGTCATAGATTGATCATTGTAATTCTCCTAATGTATATCATTCCCTTAAATCTGATCACATCAAATATTTAACATTTCTTATCCACTTGACCTCCGGAAGATTTTCCCTACTTTATGACCAGGTCAATAAATTTAGAGGGAATTGGAGGGAGGCTAAAGTGGACTTTAATGGTACCATATGTGTAACTGATTACCAGTCAAGTTTATAAAGTTGAAAAAGAGTTTTTATTACAAAAATAAACAAAGTTAATTTACATATTCAAAGAATAAATATAATATGTTGTGACAACCATGCAGTAACTCATATTTTACATTCTATTGTTGCCAATAACATTTCCACCATATACAAAAAAATGTATTGATTATATCCACATTCTAAAATAATACCAATAATATTCTTTCTATTTATAGTTGTGACAAAATTCCATATGTACCATCTGACAAATCTATACTTGTGTAAAGCTCCTGAGGAAGCGGATATAACGAAAAAAAACACCCTGTTGGTCTAAGCAGGAGAGGGAGGGGCCTGATGGGAGAGCGGAGACGGAGTAGCAGCAGCTGCTGCTAAACGTATTCCTCCCAGCCACTCTCCGGCGGTATGGGGATCTTACGCCACCGGCCACCACCTATCCACCCCGCCTAGTCCATATGGCTCTCGCAGGCTGGTGCCAGATGTGAATGCGGATGCTTCGTGGTAATCCCAGTGGTCCCAGTCCCATTCCAGCAAGTTATGCAAGTTTGTCTGTCTGAAACCCGGTCTGTATCTCTCCCTCCCCCCTAGGCTCCCCCCTAGGCTACATGAGGACTTTCCAGCAAATCCTAAAGTAATCTTAAAGCAAATCCTCAGTTTGGGTGGTGGAGATAGGCTTCCAGTGTGTTTAGCGGGTACTCGAGTACACTCCCGCGGTCGTAGCGGCTGTGAAAGAGACGCGGTGGACACGGCGGACTTGGTGGGGTGGCGGTGTCTAGCGTTGCTTAGTGCGGAGCGGGGAGAGAGGAGGGTGTATGTTGCTGGGGCCGTGCTAGAGGAAAAACTGAGCGATTTTCAGCTCTGCCTCTCTGCCTCTTTGCTTTTTTCCTAAAGTTTTCCTAAAGTTCATTTCATACCGCCCATTCACTGATTACTGCTCCCCGCTCGCTGCTGCACTTGGCACAATGCTACTTACCTGAGCGCTGCTGCGAGGGACGCCTGCTGGGGGTCTTATTGCTCCAAAGGGCTGTGCGTCGGTCCCGGTGGATCTCAGGCGGACCGGCATCTGGGATCTGTGTCGGTCCACCCCCGCAGCGGAGGCCTGCATCGTTCGTGCTCGCGCTTGAGATCACAGAGCTCTCACGGACTTGATGTCCTGGTGAATGGTGTCCGGGCACCCGAGGACTTATTTTCTTTTGATATAAAAAGCCCGCTTAGTACGGTAGAAAGAAGGCTGAGAGAAGTGTGGGAGAGAGCAAGGGAGAACCGGAGGAGATCGGAAAGCAGAGCGGGAACATCCAGCAGTAAGTGAACTAACATTGACTATTGGCAAAGAGGGCATATAGGGGAGAGCGTGCTAGGACTTACAAAATGCAGGTTTGCTAAGCGGAATGGAAAAAAAAAATGATGAAATAGAATTTTCTGAATGAATTTTCTGAATGAAGTTGGGATCTAATAGAGATGCTTTGGATATGTTGGTCTTGAACTACTATTATACTGGCTAAAAAACATGATATGAAATAGCATATCCATCCATTGTCAGACTGTTCCTGTATTTATGATAGTACCGCCATGATTGCCATTACTGCCATTACTGTGCCATGACTACCATTACTGTGGAGTAGAAGGGGATATGAATGGTTACAATTACTGGGTCCTATAATCTCCACCGTGGGATTAATACTCTAACCTTCTTGACTTAACTCATATCGGTATATACCGGGTATGGGTCTCATGATGGTCATGAACTACTATTATATTGGCCAAAAAGCAGGATGTGAAATAGCATATCCATCTATTGCCATACTGTTCTTGTATTTATAATAGTACCGCCATTATTGCCAGTAATGCGCCATTACTGCCATTACTGTGGATTAGAAGGGGTTATGAGAGATTACAATCACTGGGTGCTATAATTTCCACCGCAGGATTAATAATCTCACCTTCTGGATTTAACTTATATCGGTATATACCCTGTATTGGGCGGCTGGTGGGGACAGTATACTTATGTGTACCCCCAGGTACCCCCATATATTTCACGCTCATTTGAGCTCTCTGGGTACCCCTCGGTTTCTTTGGGTGATAGAGAAGAGACAGAGGTTCTATGGCTGATACAGTCTATACGACATTTACTAAACACAGGAGAGGGTTTGGGAGTGACCACTACCTAAGGGAGAATAAAATATTATCTATACTAACTACAATTGAGGACCAAGCCAAATATAACGAGCCTGCATAAAATTAATCTAAAAATAATTTAAGTTAGTTCGATATTATTCCCAAGACTCATATAGCTACTGGAGTCTCCTGCCCCCGTCCTCTTGCGGAACATATATATATATAGGAAAACTATCAAGGGGGAACAAATATAAAGGGGGGGATATGGGAGAGGAGCAGCAGAAAATACCCCCAGATCAAGTGCGAGCCCTGGCTCCATAAGGAAATATATATCACAGGTGGGAGGAAAAGCCAGCCCTTGTAACAAGATAAGTCCCAACACAAACACGGAGTCTGCTGGTTCAATAAAGAGAGGAACCAGAGGACGACGGGGAGATGGAAACCAGACAAAAAAAGCAACAAGTAACTAAAAATGACATGGCAGAAATGTTAGCAAGTATGGAACTAAGACTTGAATCCTCTATAAAAGGAGAAATAAACATTCTATGAGAGGACATGAAACATATGTTAAAAAGAGTGGAGGAAGTGGAAGAAAGAATGGACAGTCAGAGCGCAGAAATAAAAGGGCTGAAGAAACAAGTGGAGGAATTATGTAAAGAACAAAGATATATGATGTATAAACTAGAGGACCAGGAAAACAGGAACTGGAGGAAAAATATAAGGATTAGAGGCCTCCCGGAAAAACAAGGAGAAGAAAATTTACAGGAGCAAATGGATGAGATTTTTGGCCACATGTTGGGAACAAAAGACGCACCAAAGAAAATCAAGTTTGAAAGGATTCATAGAATCAGAAAGCCACCTGAATTGGGAGCAGAGGTCCCAAGAGATGTGATAGCCAGATTCCATAATTATCAAGACAAGGAGCAAATAAAGAGCTATATGAAATCTAATCAATAGACCAAACAAAGAGAGACTAGCTTGCAGATCTTCCCTGATTTATCTGGAGAAACGCTATCTCGGAGAAGAACATTGAAACCTCTACTGGAGCTTCTCAGATCAAATAACATCCAGTATACATGGGGTTTTCCGGCCTGCTTGACTGGTCGTAAAGAGGGCCGTTCGGCAACACTTAAATTTCCAGAGGAAACCCTAATTTTTTGTAGGAGGTTGAATATAGATCAAATTGAGGTTCCAGGATGGTGGGAAAAGTGGGATCAAACAAATAGCTCAGAGGAGGGGCAAGCATGGCAACCAGTATGGAAGAAACTTCCGGGCAGAAAGAAAATGTAGGAAGAAATGTACAGGAGGGGGAGAGAAAGACATAGTCCAAAAGGAAGAGAGAAAGGGGTCACATGCAGGAGAGATATGGAGGGACGGGGGGATGGTGGGAGGCAAGGGTGGGAGGGGGGAATATTCTCTGCTCCCTCATAGAGCTCAACCTCGAGGAGGAGGAGCCAGGGACCAGGATATGGAAAGGAGGGCCACGGCCAATAGCCCCAGAGAGGGCAGTATTTCCTCCAAGGGAATGGGGAGAGGGGGAGGGCGAGGGAGGGAGGTAGGGGGAGGGGGAGTAAGGGAGGGGGAGGGAGGACCTCAGAATACCATGAATCAAGAAAGGGAGTTCTATTGAAAAAATAAATAAAATGTCAGAGATAAATATCATATCATATAATGTGAGAGGTCTGAATGCACCCATCAAGTGTGCAAATATAATGAGGGAACTCAGAGACATGAAGGGAGATGTTATTATGTTACAGGAGACGCATCTTAGAGCCAAGGCAAACCGTAAGAATATGTTTCAGTTTTTCCCTTCATGGTATTTTGGAGATTCCCCAATTAGTCGAGCTAAAGGGATAGCAATTGGTTTCTCCAAAGAGAACAGGTTCATAGTGGACGAAAAGAGGGTAGATCCTGAGGGGAGATATTTATTTCTGAGAGGAAAATTGAATGGAGTAGAGATCTCATTGGCAAATAATTACAGCCCATATAAAAACCCTGGGCCAGAATCACGTACATCGGCGCATTTTTGGACCGGCGTAGTGCAACTCCTTTAAGTTAGACAGGCTT
The DNA here is from genome assembly GCA_029574335.1 of Rana kukunoris. NCBI lineage: Eukaryota > Metazoa > Chordata > Amphibia > Anura > Ranidae > Rana > Rana kukunoris. Next base: position 527,957,894 of record CM056051.1, read on the forward strand.
AATTTCGAGGCGCAAGTACCGTATCCTCGTAGTATTTTCGGCCAAATTTGCACCGGTGCCGGTGCAATGTAAATTCCGAGGCGTAAGGCGGTGTAATTCAAAGTGGGAAGGACGTGGGCGTGTTCCATTGAAATGAGCCGTGACCCCATGCAAATGAAGGGCCGGCCAGACTGGGCATGTGCACATAAAGCAAACTATGGTCAGCACCTCTCTGAGCATGCTCAGAACTCGGCACGGTGCATTCAGTTAGATAGGAACTAGGCCAGTCAGACTTAGTGAGCTATGCCCAGTGTTTAAATAGACTGAGAGAAATGCCCTTCCATTGCAAAAGTACATCCAATTTTTTTCCCTTCCTGAAGCAAGGTGCTTTTATATATTAAATAAGATAAGATAAGATAATTATAAGATAATTATAATAATATTAAAATTAGTAAATTTATATTAGTTAAAAAAATAAAAATATATATTTATTATATTAATTATTATAAAATATATACTAAAAAAATGTATAGGGTGAAAAGAGCCACTGGCAAGGAAATGGAGTGTTGCCAGTTCCTTGCCCAGTGGCGGTCGGCAGATCCTCTCCCGTGTAAGAACAGGGTAGTCCGCGCTATGGTGAATAAAGTAGCTGTTGCCTCCCAGTAGGATCCCTATGTGGGGAGCTAATATAAATATGAATAGTAGAAAGGGAAATGGCGCTGCTAAATTAATTCCTTTGTCGGGTATATCCGTGGGGTGATCCTATGCTGCTATAAGGATGCCATCGGTCACAAATGGCATCCTTATAGCAGCATAGGATCATTTTACTTTAGCGATCTTTGGGCCTGCTGGCCTGCACAGGCTCCTGACATAATTAATCCACCTTTACTCAATTTCACTGAAATTAGTGGAAGCTGAGGAACCAACATCTACCCTCCTATTAACACAGGGTATCTCTCCAATTGCACCCTAATTCCAGCCAAAAGGGAGGGCTATTACCATTGGGCTCACCCCACGGATATACCTGACAAAGATCCTCTCCCATGCCCTCCTCCTTCTGCGCTCATCTAAAGTCAGTAGTATAGCTATGAGCATGGATGCCCCTGGCATGTTGGCATACAGATTAATGTCCTGCAAGTGTGGCTGCTCAGCTCGGCCCTAATGGTGTTGCTTTTGCTGACATGTAGACGGATTGTCTAATTTTAAGCAAGCTTTTATATGGTCTAATTTTAGACAGGACTTGCAGCTGATAAGCACATCGTGTAGACTGCACCGCACAAACTTACTTTTGTGGATCGCGGTATCTCCCTCATTTGCATATTTGCATAGCAAATCAATGGTGTGTCTAGTGCAATTTTGCATGCACGCTGCGCCGGTCTATCCAAATTACGTCTGTCTAAAAAATTTGAATTTCAGGCGTATATCGTTTTGGGGATATGGTGCATAGATAAGCGTGTGCATTTTTAGACTTACGCGTGCCTAACTCGTGATACTCCGGAGTAAGTGCTTTGTGAATCTGGCCCCCTACTCGTTATTTAATAAGGATAATTACGGAGTTTATGGAGTTTAAACATGGAATAGCTATCCTAGCAGGAGACTTTAATTTCCACATGGATCCAGAATTAGATAGTACGTCTCCTGCACATGTACCGGAATGACATGGAGAAATAAATTGAAAAAAAAAACTCTATCAACTCCAACTAGTAGACGTTTGGAGGGTACAACATAAGAAACTCCAGGATTATACATTCCGCTCCCCTGTACAAGAGACGTACTCGAGGATTGATTTTTTTTAACTGAACATAGAATCCTAGAAAATATAAGCAATTATAACATAGGAATAGCGACCTTTTCCGACCACTGCGCCAGTTTCACTCAGATTAAAAATAGGGAAGAAGCTAAACAACCACACGAAACGGAGGCTAAACAAAGAACTCCTTCAAGACAAAACGATTGAATCCAGGATAAAAACAGAATTGGTAGAATTCTTTGAGATAAATTTAACAGATGAAGTGTCGGAGGCGACAGTATGGGAGACCCATAAGGCGTTTGTGCATGGATTACTAATTAAGGTAGGGGCGGGAAAAAAAAATAAGGAGAAGAGATCAACGCTTACAAAAGAAATCTAAAACTTAGAACAACAGCATAAAATAGAAGGAAATAAAGAAATCTTATTAAAGTTAAAATTCAAGAGAGAAGAATTGAGAGAGCAAATAGAGCAAGAAACTAGAAGGGTCTTTAACCAAGTCAAGAAAGAGAGATACATCTGGGAAAACAAACCAGGGAAACATTTAGCAAACGTATTAAAAAAAAAAAAAAGATGTGAACTATATAGAGAAAATACAAACGAAGCAAGGGGAACTAGTGTATAAAACAAGTGAAATAGCAGAGAGTTTTAAAGAATATTATGAAAAATTATATTCGATTAGGAAACAGGAGACCGAGGAAGAACTAAAAGTTAAAGAAAAAAAAAATTATGATATTTTAAAAGAGACAGAATGGGAGGTAAGACCCGAAGACTACCTTAATAAGTTGGAAGCCCCGATCTCAGAAGAAGAAATTAGAGAAACGGTAAAAAACGCCCCAAATGGTAAGAGCCCAGGTCCGGACGGACTAACGGTCCTCTATTACAAAAAATTCATTGATGTTTTGGCACCATAAATGTGTTCATACCTGAATGGATTTGGCGATAAATGGGAAATGCATAAAGAAGCAATAGAAGCCTCCATAACTCTGATTTTGAAAGATGGAAAGGATAGGACATTGTGTTCGAGCTACAGACCAATATCCCTTCTGAACTGTGACACCAAGATATTCTCCAAAATATTAGCAGAGAGATTGAAACAAATTATGATGGATCTGATCCACACGGATCAAGTTGGGTTTGTGGTTGGACGGGAGGGGAGAGACAATGGTATCAGAACGCTATTAGCTATTCAGAAAATCAGGGATAGTGGAGCCCCAGGTATACTCTTGTCAGTAGATGCAGAGAAAGCATTTGACAGAGTAGACTGGGGCTTCTTATTTAAGTCACTGGAAGTAATAGGAGTAGGACCTGAAATGTTAAACTGGATCAGGGCTCTGTATAATAAACCAAGTGCAAGAGTAAAAATTAATGGGACACTTTCTGAAGCATTCAAGCTTAATAATGGTACAAGACAGGGTTGCCCCCTCTCCCCATTATTATTTGTGTTAGGACTAGAGCCATGCTTAAGGGGTATAAGAAAAAACTTGGATATAAAGGGAATAGAAGTCGGTCAGGAGGAACATAAACTTGCGGCCTACGCAGATGTCATCATGTTCTATTTAACTCAACCAAGAACATCCCTACCAAGTATAATAAAAGCAATGAAACAATACGGAGAGGTGTCCAACTTTAAAATGAATTCTACCAAATATGAAATACTGAGTATCAATATAACCAAGGAAGATCAAGCCAGGTACCAAAAGGAGTTCCCATTCGTGTGGGGGGAAAAGGAAATAAAATATCTAGGGGTAAAAATAGCAATATCAAAGGAGAGAATGTACAAGATAAACTTCCTACCATTATTGGAAGATATTAGAACAGAACTGGGCAGAATTAAGGCAGGACATATATCCTGGGGGGGGGGGGGGAATGAACATTCTAAAACTGGTAATATTGCCGAAAATTACTTATAAGGTACAGATGTTACCAATAGCTCTACCCCAGAAGTTTTTTAAGACATACAAACATTGGCCCAGATTCACAGAGCGATTACGCCTGCGCAACAGGAGATGCGCGTGCGTAAGTCTAAATGTGCGCGTACGTTTCGATGCACGGCATCCCCAAAACGAGATACGCAAGAAATCTACTTTTTTTTGTCCGGCGTCATTTCGTTAGACAGGCGCATCCGTCCGCGCAAAACTGCGCTAGACAGACCATTGATTTGCTAGTCAAATATGCTAATGAGGGACTTACGGGGATCCACAAAAGAACGTTGGGGCAGCGCAGGCTACGCGCTGTGCGCAACAGCAAAATGTCCTGTCTAAAATTAGACCATATAAAAGCTGCTCTAAAAAGAGAAAAAAAGTCTACATGTCAGATAAAGCAACACTGTTAGTGAGGAGCAGAGCAGTCACAAGTGTTGCCCAACAAACTGTATGCCAACATGCCAGTGGCATCCATGCTCATTGCTATACTACTGACTTTAGATGAGCAAAGAAGGAGGAGGGCACTGAGGAGGGCACTGAGGAGGGCACAGGATTTTTTTTTTTTTTTTTACTTTTTATTTGCTTATATAAACTTTACAATTTAATCTAATCTAATACAATATTCTTATCTGATACAAGCCCCTCACTCTTCACTCTTCACGGGAGAGGACATACTGCACACGCATAGACATCTATGGCATGAGTGATTCTGAGGTGTCTCGCATCTTCAGATTCACCCCTCATGCCATAATGGAATTAACCACAACCTTGCAGGAGGACATCACCAGCCCAACACATGACACCACCCATGACACCCATGACAGCTACATATACAATCAGAGCCCCATCCCCACAGATTGCGAACAGAACATGTATGGGGACAGCTGGCTGTTTGGTGAGTGACATGGGTGGCAGGCATGACTGTCCCCCCCATGATGCACACATCACAAGGGGCACATGCACTACTAACATCCTCCTGTCTTTTCCCTTCAAGATGACTCTGCATATGCACTGGGACCGAATCTCATGACCCCATCTCATGCCAGCTCACATTATGCATCTTTGCATGTTAAACACACACATTAATCATGGCACAATGAGAATGCATGCATGCAAACCACTGTGGTCCCTTGCACACACACCCCACATCCTCATCAAATTGGATTGACACAAGCCACCACAAATGAGGGTGACACCCCTTTTCCGGCAGGAATGTCACCCCCACATTCCCAAATCATACAAAAACAGAACCAAAAAAAAAATGACCAGCAAAAAAAAATAAGCCCAGCACAAATATAATTTTACAAAAAAAACAACAGAGAAAACACATAAAAGACAAAAATCACTCTGCAAAACAGTCCCCAAATATCTCAAAGACACGTCACAAACAAACAAATAAACGCTAACAAACAACATAACAAAAGCACCTTGCTGTATAGGGAGGGATACAAAGGGATGTACTTTTGCAAAGGAAGTGCATTTGTTTCTGTCTATTTATGCTGTCTGCGTAGTTCTCTAATTTGCCCTAGTCCACTTCCAATTTCACTGATTGCGCCGCTCCCGAGTTGTGAGCATGCGCAGAGAGGTGCTGACCATGGTCTCCTTCAAGCGCGCATGCGCGAGCCGGCCGGCCCTTCGTTTGCATGGGGTCACGGCTCATTTCAATGTAACACGCCCACGTCCTTCCCAATTTGTATTACTCCGCCTTACGCCTCTGAAATAACGTTATGCATGCGCAATTTTCTGCGCAAAAGCTACGAGAATAGGGTGATTACGTGGCTACATTGCGCAAGTCTAACGTAAAGGCGGTGCGCTACGCCGGTCCAATAATGCGCAGATGTACCTGAATCTGGGCCATTATTCCTAAAATGTATTTGGAAGGGAAAAAAAGCTTGTATCAGCTGGGCAACTTTAAAAAAAAAAAAAAACACTAGGGGGTTGTAGAGCACCAGACTTAAAAAGTTATTATCAGGCAATAATTCTCACTAGAGTAATAGACTGGGTCAGAGACACTAAGCAAAAAAGGTGGGTAGGCATGGAATGCCAGATAAGTAAGGCAGCACTAGGAAATATCATCTGGATTCCAGATAAATACAGGGAGTTAAATAGACAGTCACATGATATTACACGGCACACAATTAAAATATGGGATAAAGGATAAAGTACATAAGAGAGAAAAATGGAGTTTCAACTCACCATTAATGCCACTAAAAGAATCAATTTTTTTCCACCTGGGATAGAGAAAGTATTTGGGAACTGGATAAAAAAAAAATGCCCAGCTGAAACATATCATGACGAGAGAGAAGTTAAGTACTTATGAGGAACTAAAAGATAGAGGGGATATAAATGGAGATATGGCCAGTTAAAACATTTTTTTTGAAGCTCTCCCCCAGCCAAATAGATTGATGGAAAACCTTCGCCCCCTGGAGAAAGGAGGAAAAGGAGTAATATCTAAAATATACAACAGTTTAATAGATTTAGAACAGCCGGGCACTCCACCATATATTAAAAAATGGGGGGAGGAATTGGGGTCCCCTCTGAGTAACCTAGATCTAAAACAAATATGGAGAAGAGTGTATACCTCGTCTGTAAATAACAGAACTAAATTACAAATGTCTAACGAGGTGGTATATTACTCCAGACAAGGCGCACAAATATAAGACAGAAGTCTCAGAACTGTGCTGGCGCGGTTGCAGACAGACTGGAGATATGGTACATATATGGTGGACATGCCCAAAAATAAAAGAGTATTGGAGAAGGATCAGAGATCTAATAACCAAAATAACGGGCATAGAAATCCCAGCCGATCCTTGGGGACGTCTACATCAGCGGATCAGAATATCATCTAAACTATATCAGAAAAGTCTAGTTTCCCATATGCTAACCATAGCCAAAAGCCTGATAGCCAGTCATTGGCAAGATACAGAAAGTCCTTCTATTAGAGAGTGGTGCAACAAATTAAACTACAGGCAAAACTTAGAATTCTTAAGATTAAGTGATGAGTGGAGGAATATGAGGAGATCTGGTCTAAGTGGATAGAATTTAAACAATCAATGAGATTTGTGGAGTTGATGGGAGCATAAGCATAAGACCCCAACCCATAATATAGAACCTCAATTTATAATATATGATATAATAAAGTAAATAGAGAGACAATAAGAAGAGGCAGAATAGGTAACTGGAGGTTCGGGGGGGAAGTGGGGAGGAGGGGGGGAGAGAAACAGGGTATAAGGGATAGAATAATTAAAGGATTATAAGGGAGATTGAAATCAGTGAAAGTAAACAAAATATGTATTGGTTTTCCCCTTACAGAGAACAAAAAAAAAAAAAAAAAAAAGAAAATTTCACCCACAAATGATGCAAAACCTGAACAGAGACATCGTAAGCAATGTTTACTGTGAGCAGGTCTCATGGGCGGTTGAGTCTGAGGTGGGTAAAAAAAAAAAAAAATAAGAAAAAAAAAATACTGTAATATGTAAATGAACTTTGTTTATTTTTGTAATAAAAACTCTTTTTGTTAACTTTATGAACTTGACTGGTAATCAGTTACACATAGGTAACCATTAACTCCACTAAGCCTCCCTCCAATTACCTATACATTTTGACTGGACGAAGGTACCAAAAAGCACCCCCTTTACATATAGCACTTTTACAAACTTAATAATATAAGGGTAATATGTATTCTGCTACATATTTTTGATAAATAAAAAATCACAATAAGCTTATATTGATTGGTTTTCACAAAAGTTACATGGCCGGATCCACAAAGCATTACGACGGCGTATCTCCAGATACGCCGCCATAATTTCAAATTTGCGTCGGCGTGTCTTTGTTTTGTGTCCACAAAACAAGATACGCCGGAATTACACTAAAATATGACTGGCGTAAGTCTATTACGCCGTCGTATCTTAGTTGCATATTTAAGCTGGACGCTAGGGACGATTCCGTAGATGTTCAGCGTAAAGAATGCAAATGAGATAGATGCGACGATCCACATACGTACGTACGCCCGGCGCATTATTTTTACGTCGTTTGCGTAAGAGTATGTCCAGCGTAAAGTTACCCCTGCTCTATAGAGGCGTACGCAATGTTAAGTATGGACGTCGGACAGCGTTGAATTTTCCGTTGTTCACGTCGTTTGCGTAAAACGTTAGCGAATAGGGCTTTGCGTAAGGTACGTTCAAGTCGAAAGCATTCAGTGCAAGCCACATCTAGTTTAGTGAGTGAGTCAGTAAGTGAGTAAGTGCTACAAATGCAAACTGAATCACCTCAAGGCACTTGGTATCCATTTCCTTCTATTGAGTTTTTTCCTATAAGTTTAGCTGTTGATGTGGATTTAGGGTCATGTTTATGTTGTTTGCTAACTATCATTAATTTCTCCTCCAGTCGGTCAGTTGCCCTCCAAGCTCAGTGGAAATGAGACAATATCTGTATGAATTTCCCTCTGATGGTGGCTTTGTGTGCCACCCAAAGGGTTTCTGGTGAAATGTCCTCCACATCGTTCCTTTGGAAATAATCAAAGATAGCTCTATCAACCTCTACAGTTCTCACTGGTTTACTAAGAATTGATTCATTAAGTCTATAGTGGTCAAACCCTTTTGAGCCTTGGGGTCTTTGTAATACTAAGAAAACGAGTGAATGGTCAGACGATACCGTGACTAGGGATGAGCTTCGCGTTCGAAACGAACGTATGTTCGACTCGAACATCGTCCGTTCAATCGTTCGTCGAATTTCGAACAAAAACGATAGTTCGCGGCAAATTCGAGTGAAACGAAACTACCGTTTTAAAAACTTTTTTTCCATTGATAATACTTCCATTGATAATACTTGTTCTGCTCCTGAAAAACGACCGTTTTTAAGACTTTTTTCCATTGATACATGTTCCCTGGGGCAAGACCCGGGTTCTGAAAGACGTTTTCCAACAATAACTTGAATATTGGTCTTTAAAATGATCGTTTTTGAATTCGAACGTTCGAGTCCCATAGACTTCAATGGGGTTCTAAATGTTCGAACGATCGGACTGTTCGACGGTTCTGGTGCGAACCGAACGCGGGGGTGTTCGGCTCATCCCTAACCGTGACCTTGATGAAGGATTTGCAAGCTGATGGCGGTTGAAAATGTGGTCGATCTGATCCTGGTAAATGATTGATGTGGGAGGGAGAAGGGCATAAAGTCCTTTGTGGATCACTCTTTTAATGTATACCTTTTGTAAAAATTTTACTCTTATCTATGCCCTGTTTAGGAAGACTTGACACTGGTACCATACTTCCAATGTACTGTAATGTTAGGTTCTCTGAATATTGGTTTAAATAGTAATCCATTCATAACACCATTGTTTACTACTGTGTGTAACATGAGATTGGTCACCAGTGATCAGATGATACTTGAGCCAATTACAGCACCATGTACCATTTGATAACTGTGGGCTAATCGCAGCGTCACAATAGTAAACACAGAGCCATGACTGAAAGACATTCATAACAGTTTAAATTACAGTGATTACTGTAACAAAGCCAAAAATCCCTGATCACCCTCCCAGAGTAGTACTATGGTGACACTAAATGAAAAAATATATATAAAAAAAATTATATTTTTTAAAAAAATTACGTACCGCCACGGATGATAGTATGTAAAATAATTGAAAAAAATATTACATTTCTTAATATTCCAAAAAATTCTGACAAACAATTACAACTTTAAAAAACTCAACATACCTCTTACTAAATACTTTGGACTGTCTACTTTCCAATAATGGTAAAAAACACAGGTGCCATATTAAGTGCAGTATTAGGAAAACAAACACTTGCACATAATTATAATGACCAGCCCAGTTAAAAGTGATGGTTCACTCCTTAATAGATATTGTTTCCAGCTGCATGCAGGGCACTGGACTCATAGTTTGCTATGAGTTTTTTTTCAAGCCACATGACACTAATGAATCAGTATTCACTATTGTCTTTCGGCTTCTCCTCCCGGCCAATCAGGACAGGAGGCAGATTGGGTTGGCCGGGAGGAGAAACCAAAGAAGCCAAGGAAGCCACGGAGGGGTCTGTGGGGAGGGACTGTGGAGGGGTGAGTACGGGGACCATGAAGGGCTGAGTGCGGACCTGGGGGTTATATAGTCGGCAAGGATTCCAACCAAGAAGAAGAAAATTTAGGAAGGAAGTAGTTAGAACAACAACATTATTATTATTTTTTTTTATCACCACTCTTGCACAGAACAACAGAAGATGATGAACAATAGTTAAAGAGAATATTTTGGAATTGTTTTTCCAAGGAAGCAGAACAGTATCTTTGAGAATCTTGGACCGGAGGCCAAGGAGGTTAATTGAACACCACAGAAAAAAAACATAACAAATTAACCTTTTCAAAGGCTTCTGGTTTAAGCTTTGTAAACCAAACTGGGTTTTGATGATTAAAAAGAAAATGCCCTAGCTTCTATATATATATAAAAAAATTCAGATCATGGAAGTGCACCATTACAGAAGCATAACCTTGGTTCTTGGCCTTGACATAAATAAAGATACCGGGAGCAATAAGGCAAACAAGTTACGTTTATAGTTGTACCTATGACAGTGGTGCCCAACCAGTGGCCCGCGGAGCCCTCTGCTGTGGCCCGCGACCTCCTGCTTGGGATGGATAGAATAGAATACTGTTATTAAAGGTACGTTTATTACTAAAATCACAGTGTATATATGGGTATATCTTTTCTTCAGTGGTTACTACTGGCTACTTTCAAACTGACCGCCCAGATGCAGAGCAGCGCACCTGCGGGTTACCTGCAATGAGCCATAGACTTCTGCCTGCAAGTTTGGGGGGCTTTCTGAAAATGCACCAAACCTGCAGAATATAATAGAAGTCTATTGCAAGGTGCAGGAAAGCCAAAAGTACACTGCGTGGTAAAC